>SRMA01026567.1:0-28014 GCA_007224835.1 Danionella cerebrum | reverse complement strand
TGAGTGTAGTGTAGTTTCCAGGTCTAAATCTTGTTTAAATTACATATTTCAAGACATTTGGCAAAAGTGAAATTTTGGCCAAAAAGTCATACTAACCACTTAGTGTTTTTGACAAAAATGTCATTTTTTTCAATCTTCTGTAACTTATTCCATCTACAGAGAATTGCAAAAGAATGAGTGTAGTGTAGTTTTCAGGTCTAAATCTTGTTTAAATTACATATTTCAAGACATTTTAGAAAAAGTGAAATTTTGGCCAAAAAGTCATACTAACCACTTGGTGTTTTTGATAAAAATGTCATTTTTTTTTATATCTTCTGTAACTTATTCCATCTACAGAGAATTGCAAAACAATGATTGTAGTGTAGTTTCCAGGTCTAAATCTTGTTTAAATTACACATTTCAAGACATTTTAGAAAAAGTGAAATTTTTGCCAAAAAGTCATACTAACCACTTGGTGTTTTTGATAAAAATGTCATTTTTTTTCAATCTTCTGTAACTTATTCCATCTACAGAGAATTGCAAAACAATGATTGTAGTGTAGTTTCCAGGTCTAAATCTTGTTTAAATTACATATTTCAAGACATTTTAGAAAAACTGAAATTTTGGCCAAAAAGTCATACTAACCACTTGGTGTTTTTGACAAAAATGTAATTTTTTTTCAATCTTCTGTAACTTATTCCATCTACAGAGAATTGCAAAAGAATGAGTGTAGTGTAGTTTCCAGGTCTAAATCTTGTTTAAATTACATATTTCAAGACATTTGGCAAAAGTGAAATTTTGGCCAAAAAGTCATACTAACCACTTAGTGTTTTTGACAAAAATGTCATTTTTTTCAATCTTCTGTAACTTATTCCATCTACAGAGAATTGCAAAAGAATGAGTGTTGTGTAGTTTCCAGGTCTAAATCCTGTTTAAAACAGAAGAGAATATTTGAAAAGTTGTAATATATGGGTTGAATGGGGATTGCCATGTCACAGAAAAGATTGTTTAGCACTTTACATTTAGACAGTGTTTGATAAAGTATTTAATAAAATCAATGGTAATTTTAAATATTTCATAATAATTTGCTTTCAGATTGAGATGGCACAGAAGCTCCTGAACTCAGATTTGTCGGAGCTGATCAGTAAGATGCGTCTGGCGCAGCAGTATGTTCTCACCAGCCTTCAGCAGGACTACAAGAAACAGATGCTCACTGCTGCACATGCGCTTGCTGTTGATGCTAAAAACCTGCTTGACGCTATCGATCAAGCTCGGATCAAGATGCCTGCCATCACTCGCCCACTTTAACCTCTCCACAGTGGCCGGATCCTTGTGGAGAAGTTCTGAGAACATTCATAGAAGAAAACAATTCGAGGGAAATTAAACTTTTCTCTTGAGCACAAAAGAAATCACAAGGTTAAAGGGAGGGACAATGCATCACTTGTGGCTCACTACTGCTCTCTGCTGGAAATCTGTACATTATTATGCTTCAGAACAACCCAAAGATTCTATCAAACACTAGTTATGCTCCATAACCCACTCCCTAAGTTTCTCCAGAGCCGCAACACGAAGTGCTTCCACAGAGTCAAGAATCAAAATTAAAGTTCACACCATCCAATAATTCCCCAACTGCTGTTTCATGCTCATCAATTACAATATTAAGTTTTCAAGCCAAATGCTCACATTGCATTCTATTTAAAGTGATTTCAAGAGACATTTACCAGCACAATGTCCTCTGAGACACTCTGGGGGCACCAGACGACACTAAAGCTTGGAGCAGAGGAATCACTCATCTTTCGTTCCGGTGAAGCACACAGCAGATCCCAGCTCTTCTCATCTCAAGGTTCCCTATAGAACTGTGCTGTTTTTAAAGACACTATTGCTTCTGTTTTAACAAGTGTACAGAACAATCTTCAAATCTTTACGTCATGGGTATAAATTATTCTCAGGAAGAAGCAACTGTACATATCTTTTAACGAATAAATCTTTATCTCTACAAACATCTGTTTGGTTTCTGGTGCATTGCATAACTACCATTATTTAATCAATTAATATAACACCAGTGAAATGAACTTATTTTAAAGCATTACTGTGAGGAATGATGGTAAATGGCATGTGTTGTTGAAAATACAAGGTGATTAAGATTATTATTGCATTTAAGAAACTATTAACAGTACAGTGCTGGTAAATAAATGCTTTAAACACAGCACCATATTTCCCTACAAAGAGAACGTGCCATTATCACACCAACAGTAAAACAAACATTTGCTGTTTAGTAGTTACATTTATCTTACTAAATTATTTTTAAGGGTCTCTATTTAAACCAGTGGTGTAAAGAGTATGGAAAATAATAAGCGCTCACAAAAAAAAGTAAAGTAAATGCATCTGTTTAAAATGACTCAAAGTACGAGGAATAATAAATTAAATGTAGTTAACATTAGAAGCATTTCATTGCAAATGTTTCTAAGCAGGATCTAAATAGTGGAGGGAAAGAGGAAACTGGGAAAAAAAACAGATGAGAAAAGAAAATACTGGAGAATGAGGGTACGAAAGTAGATATAGAAATTGAGATCGAGGAGATGAAGATTAAAAAAAAATGCAAGAGAGAACCAAATAAAACAATAAAGAATTATTTCTTCTACTGATTGTGTCGAGTATATCGTGTCGGTTCCACTCGCTAGATCTTGTTTTTGATGGATCATCTCTTTATACGCAATTTAAAATGACTGAAAGGAGCCAATCGCTAAAGAAATAATTACATTTATAAATATTTGGAGAATGAAGACCGGTAGCACAGTAAAAGTACAGAAACAGAAGAACTCGAGTAAAAGTAAACATTTTAAATCTACTTTTTAAATAAATCCCCAAATTTTTTGGGGATGTTCGTTCACATTACTGATCTTTTACTCCAATTGATCGTATGAATGGAACACTAATGGGAAACACGAGCCTTCAGCACATTTCTCTTCTTCAAAAGAAATATTAGTCACATCTGACCTGGAACCACATAAATGCGGCAAAAGGTACATGGAGATCGTTCCATGACCCTGGTGTTACCAGCAAGATCTCTCCAAGCTGAACCCCACAGAGAAGCCTCATAAAGATGGAGACACTACAGCAGAGGAGCTCCAGGACACAAGCGCAGACAGCATCGACCATTTCAAAGTGTTTTATTAAAAAAACAATTGATTTAGTCAAAAAGACCGAAGCCCATGTCATCATCTGACTCCTCAGACTCTTCTTTCTTCTCCTCTTTCTTTTCCTCTTCTTTGGCTGCAAGGCAGAAAGACCCAAACATTGGTCACGGATGCGATGCAAGGCATGCTGGGATCTGTAGTTCACTATGAGCTCTGTAAAAATGCTTACACTATTTTTACAATTTAATCTTTCCAACATAAAACAATATTTACAGCTTTCTGATTTTTAATTATTTAAGAATAGAATTAGACTTTTATTCAAAAATGTATGTAATGTTCAACCATTTCTGTAAAACAACGGGGTCTTTAAATAGAGACCAGACACATCAAAACAAAAACTAGGGAAAAGATTCTAGAAATATGGTAATTCTAGAACGTTGCATTCATGAATGTCATTTATACCAAGTACACATTTCTCTATTAACAAATTAAATGTTTAAAAACAAAATGAAGCTAAGCAACTCCAGAAAACATTTCTCAAGTTTTGCCTTATTTACATTTACAATAATTATGTCCAGGACATTTAGTTTTGTGAAATCCATAAGACTTTTTGATAACATTGACTTATTACTTTCGATTCCGATAACAATCTACAAATCAATTCTCACATGTTTCCGATACACACAGCTTGTTCTTTTAAATGAAGCAGAAGCGACTTGTTACCTGGAGCATCTCCGCCTGAAGGAGCAGCAGTTCCAGCACCAGCAGCAGGAGCAGCTCCTCCACCAGCTCCAACATTACAGATCAGACTGCCGATGTCTACGCTGGACAGAGCCTGAAACACAGGAAGTGACATTAGAACTGGACTTGCCGAGCACAGCAGTTCAACATGAGAAACATTTTCTGAAACCACATGGAAAGCAACTTTATATTGCGAAAAAAAACCACATCTGGACAAACTTGAGATCGCTCACAAAAACAAAACAAAAACGCAAGCATTTGTTTCACAAAACTTTTATTACATATACAACAGTGTAGCGGCAAAAAGATGCACACAGGAAGCAATGAAGAGTATACACACCTTGGCGAAGAGTCCAGGCCAGAAGGGCTCAATGGTGACGCCGGCCGCCTTGATCAGAGCGTTCAGCTTGTCCTCCTGAAAAACACCAGAAACCATGAAGAACCTCGTGAAGGAACCAATCAAATTTTATTCATCACACACATAATCACACAGTGTGAGGAGGCTTGAACCACTCAGGACCTTATTGAGTGGATGGTATATTTGAAAAGTGGAGATAATTAAAGGTCCGCCAAATCATTAAAATAGCTCAAGCTTATAAAACCTTCTACTGAAAATACACTTCCTATTTAATACCAACACTTAACCAAAAATTAAGTTTGTGCTGCCCTAAACCATACATAATTCATTTAAAAATAGTAATTTTTAATTTGAACATGGAAATAGATTATCGATGCTGAATGAATTACGGTTAGCATAAAGCCAGCCATAAACACTAGCAGACAGACCTAAAACCAATATGTATTGCATTGAAACTGATTTACTGACATTATAATCGACACAAGTGTGCAAAAATAATATTGTATTACAGGTCATTTCCACATTTTAGTAGATTTTAACTACATCAATGCATACGTCAACACGACTGTTGTATTCTATAAAAGAGCTTCTGCAGAATTTGTTAAAATAAAACGTTTCCAATAATAACAATAACGGTCTATGAGCATTGTATACAAGTTAGTGTTCTGAACGCAAACGAATGCTAAAGCTTTAATAGCTTGAGAACGAAAAAAAAAAAATTCACATCAAAGCATTAGTAACTGCCAAATTAAAGTTAAAAGCGGAAAAAAACCGGTTAACGTAGCTAAACGTTTGCTTGAACGATTAAGGTTTATTTTACCAACTGAACCCACTAACTCTGGCGTTTCATTAAAAACGTTAACTCAGAAAGAACCAAAACACGCAAAATGCCATTATTGAACCTCCGGCGTGTGCTTGATGAGATAACCCGGATGTGCACCTCAGCGCGGGCTCACGCATTCACTCACCGTGACGGTAACTTCATCATCGTGGAGGATGAGAGCGGAGTAAATACAAGCCAGCTCAGAAACAGATGCCATCTTTCTTTCTTTAGGTTAGGTTTTTGGACGCGGATGGCTAAATTTGACGGTGCTAGTCGCCGGATTCTGGGCCTTAGCTTCGTGAGAAGGACCGAGCACCTCAAACGTAACGCTGTCAGTGAACGGAAAGGGCAGAAAAGGGGCGGAGTGGTGATTTATAATTTGTCCCGCGTCACGCTCAAGGGCGGGGTAAACGTTGACAACGACTTTCTGATTGGTGCATTCGTCTGTCAACTATTATCAGCTTCCGATTCCTGAGAAAGCGTGTTAAATTTATTTTTTTTAGATTTATTGCGTATAATTTTTTTCACATATAAAGTTCTTTGTTTTAGTAATAATATTGATGTATAGCTATATATGTATATAAAGTGCATATAATATTTCGGAAATCACACTAAAACTTTGACATGAATATTTTGTAATGTAGATTTTTTTTTCCCAATTATTTCTCTAGAACTGCTTTACATTGAGCCAATTCTATTTTTATTTAAGATGTATATACTTTGTTTTCTTGTATTTTATTATTACTCTTTTTAAATATTTTATGGTCATTGTTTTTGGTACTTGGTTACATAAGCTTTGTTTTAACAGACTGTAATACAATAAAACAATTGGTATAAAATACCGTAAATTCACAGCAATATGTTTTAACTTAATACTGTTAAGAATAATTACAGAATAAAGAACATTTAATTGAGTTGAATTGGTTATACTGGAGTGCAGCGCACGTAACTGGAGTCAGGTGGAGCTCATTCTAGCTGTCTTTGGACTTCATCTGACTAAATATTTAGTCACAAATCCACCTGACAGGTAGATTCACTGACAGAACCCACAAGACACTGGGAAAAAATCCACTCATCGCCTTGAAATCAAACCAGAAATCTCCATGCTGCATGGCTAACCAGAACATTCTCCGCAAAGATGCATTTAAATAAAGTAATCCATCTGTAAAGTGTTTAATAAATCTCTTTAATTAAGCAGAAGAATCACAAAAACACTTAATGGAATGAAACAGAAACACACATCTGCCTTTCACAGTCACTAAATGAATCCATCAAAACAAAGGCAATCAATCAAGCAGCTCTTTTGGCACCTCAAGATAAGATCTGAATCCAAAACACTATTGAGACAGAAACACAGGTCCCTTCAAATACATTCTGTTGAATCTTTTTCCTTTGTGTACCTCTCACTTCTCTCCTTTCTCAGACAAAACTGCATGCCATCAATTCCTCGTGTTGTTTCATCCCATCTCTGAACACAGTTGAAGATGTCGAACAAAGTTCAAGAAAGGTTTTGGAAACTTATTTCACTTCCTGTGCTTTTACGTGACTTTTGAACTGTGTCTTATGAACTTCAGTGTGTCAGAGACCGAAGCGGAAGTGAATGGATGCGAAGCGGAATTTCGATGCAGAGCTAATCGTTTAAAAAGAAAAGAGACATGATTCAAACCCATCGGTTTTGTTTACCTGGATATTCTTGGTAATGGACACAGGGTTTAGCAGGAGCATCTCTTGGACTGTTGTTTTAACTCCAGAATATAACGTTAAGCCGTTCCAGAGCTCTTACGCTCCAGCTGCTCTACTGTAACATGTCCAAGCAGAGTTCATCTTCAAACGTGTTCAGAAGAATCAAACACTCAGGGCTGAGAACAACACAAGGGGGGTGGGGGGGGGGGGGGTAATTCAGGCGTAAACCCATCAGCCTTCGGTTTGGTCAGTTTCAAACCAAACATCTGATGCATGCGCCGTGATTTCTCCTGGGAGCGCCATCTCAGTCCTTGTGGGACTTCCCTCTGGGTTTCTCATCGTAGGAGACGCCGTACTCATTCACTCGGGTTTTGTCCACCGGATACAGCCTGGAAAACACACATCGGCATCTCTAACAACTGTACAAACCTCTCGTAAGACTCATAGCTTGCTTTTTTTAGACGAGTTATTTTTGTCATCATTTTAGACTCTTTGAGCTCCCAAACAAGTGACGTCGATCTACTTACAGTGGAGCAAACAAAGTCAGACACCATGTGTGTCATCACAGCTACACCTACATCTATAAGAACTCATTTGTATATTATGGTGGAAAATTATTATTTGATCAGCTACGAAGACGCATGAAACTTTTAGAAAAGTGTATCTGAACATTATTGTGAGGTGATCTGTAGAGATGTTTTCCCTCATACAGCTTTCTTGTCTGGAAGGAGGACATGCTTCTCTCTTCTGCATGTTTCTATCTGCATTAAACAGGGAGGTGTCCTCACCATCTCTGATAGAGGTAGACCAGGAAGACCACGTCGTCTCTGAAACACGCCAGACGATGAGACGTGGGCATCGTGATGATGAACGCAAAGACGTCATCGATGAACGTGTTAAAGGCCTGCGGAGTAAACCATGAGAATTACTGAAAGAGATGAATAAATACAAAAATAATTTCATGCTCTTATCTAAACGGTACGATACTGAAGCGTCTTCATCGCTCACCTTGTACATGAACGCCTTCCAGGGCAGATGAGCCACGGACTTCAGCTGAAAGAGAGACAGACGGATGAACCTCGAGCTCGATCTCCTTCTGAACTTAATTAACCAACACTCACCTTGTAATTGACGAAGAGCTGAGGCAGCATGAAGAGGAACCCGAAGGCGTACACCCCTGATCGAAGAAGAGAAATACGATTAATCGTTGTGTTTGTGAACGAATCACAGAAGCGGATTGAGAAACGTACCGTTCACTAAGCTGTTGATGATCCAGGAGTACCAGCTGCTCAAAGAAATCACAGATGGATCACTAATCACTCGTCTCTCGCCCCAGGTTTCTGTTTTACCTTTATTCCCTAAATATTTACTCACATAAAAAACATGCAGCAGTTCTCAAAAAGAGGCTTTACCTTTTGTATTTCACAAAGACGAGAGCATAGACGGCTCCACCGACACAGAGCGGATACAGCAGATAGGAGAGATACTTCATCGCCTGCAAACAGAAGCAACATCACAACAGCGTCGTGTTTTGTACCAGTACAGAATGCTTCAGAGGCGACGGCTGATGGATTACGGAATCTTAGAAAGTACTTCAAAGATGGGAAGCACTGAAGCACAAATACTCAATGTTCTGAAGGATTTGATCTCTAGTAGTTCCTTCAGAACATACTGCAACATTGCTCACAGTGAGTTTGGCAAATGCTGACACGTTCTACAAGCAGAACCAGACTGTAATTCATCACCAATAGAAAAGAAGCTCCCATTGTAATCGTAACGCTGTGATGCGGTGCTTTAGAAAAAAAGCTTTTATTGAACAATTCAAATATGCAAACGCAGTCGTTTGATTCTCACCAGAGTGTCGTACTCCTCCGTTCGTCTCTCAGACTCATCCAGCTTCCCAAACTGCAGAAAACATCAATCGCTCGTTAGAGGCTCTTTAAACATATTCCTAGAGCTGTAGAAAGAATCCGAGTTTACCAGGAAGGTGGGAGTCAGGCCTCTCCAGACGACGTGGATCTTAAAAGCCTTTTTCACCTTCCACACCTGAAACACACCAGCAGCGGAGGATAGAACCGGTTCGCTTGGTGTAAACTAGCACTAACCATTCGATCAAAAGCTGTACCTCAATCAAAGAGCCAATCCCAGCAGGAACCAGCACCAGTAAACTGGTCTGCTCATCCAGGAGATACAGGAAGATCACGATGGTGCTGAAACATCTCCACAGCACTGAGGAAACAGAAGATGGTTTCTACAGATTTGCTCGATGTCACAGGAAATCGATCAGCTTTTAACCGAAGCTCTGATTGGTTCAGGTATCAGGAGGCCGACCTGCTTTGCTGGACATCCCCACCATACTCTTCTTGTGCTTCCAGAAGCTGATGTCGTTTTTGAACGCCAGGAAATCAAACAAAAGCTGAAACAAACACGACGTCATCATTGTGAATATGTAGAATACTGCCAAGAACGCAATAAAGATTATTATTGGAATCAATCTCACGTGGAAAGCTGCCACGAAGAAGGTGAGAGCGAGGAAGTAGAGGTTCGTGTCCACAAAAATGCCCTTGATCTCATCTGCGTCCTTTTCAGTGAAGCCTGAAGCAAACAAACAAACAAGTTTATTTCAATGCAAGCGAAACACTTAGCGACTACTCGATAAACAAATAGAGACATTGGACAAAGAAACTGAAACGCTTTCCTTTTATAGTTTTGCAAGTTTGTAAAAATTAAGCATGCGGCAAGGTTTTGTGTTGCCAGATCTTCCGACTGAGACTGGCACATCATAGCGAATGCTAACATGGAAGCTTAACTTGGCTTGGACTCATTTCTTGTATTAGCGGCAGCCACAGCTAACTAGTCTCTTCAGAAGCAGCCGGATTATTTAAAGAAAACTCTTACGCTTCTTGTCTGGAGTCAATGTTTTACTAAAGGAGGAATGTGAGAATCCCCTGCACAAATCATTGCACAAGTACCGCTGCAGTACCAGGTAACACCCAAGAGATGGCGACAGAGAGGCAGTGAACGCATTTACTTGAGGAAAGACCTGAAGTCACTTCCAGATCCTTCGATTCTCACCGAACTGCTGCAGAGAGTAGACGGCGTCCTGCATGTGGATCCAGAAGCGCAGCTTGCCCAGAGCGATGGCCTCGTACGAGATGGTCAGAGGGAGCTCCGCCGAGCTGCTGTTGATTTCCTGCACGAAAACAGCTCGAATCAAAGCCTTCGTTCACCAGAGAAAACATTCCGTCTCCAAAGACTCATAGAGTAGTAACTTTATGCTCCTTCAGAACACGTTCAAGAGAAGGAGGCTGTGGATTATTCGTGTCGTACCATTAAATCCTTCACTCTGTTGCTGAGCTCGTCCACAAACAGCAGCGGCAGATAAATCATCTTCTTCCCACTCTGATATCTGCAGAAGAACGTCATGATTACCTCAAACCCTCTGCAACGGTTTCATTTCACTTTGTTAAAAAATCTTTTAATATTGAAACCTGCCTTCAATTGTTTCCACACCAGACATCGTCTCTGTTCACAATGAATAAAATAAACAATTCTAATTCTTTCAGACTCACACTCTCATGTAGCGATGCACGTCTCCAGGAAGAGCCTCTCGGTCGAACAGGAAGTGCTCAGACACAATGTTTAGGGTGAGACGTGAGCGCCAGTGAGACACGGGACGGTCCGGCTCCGAATCGCTGCTTTGCTTCTGCTGATCGCTTTTCTGAACAAATATCACACGACTTAAAATCACAAGCAGACACTTTACAGTCCGAACACACCGATGCAGTGTCTGCAGAAGCAAACATCAGGAATCTTATGTAAAATAAAAACAGACGCATCCCTCCTCACCTCCGTCTCTTCCTGCCCCGTGATCAGGCTGATCTCAGGGGGTTTGGGAAGCATGTAGGTGGTCAGCTGAGTGACCAGATGCACCTGATGCGGATCCTGCCACGGAGAGACGCCGGCCTGATGCAGGAACACCAGGGCGTACAGCGTGCCGTTTCTGCGCATCTTCTTCGGCAGAGACACGTTCACTGACCTGAGGTGAAAGAACATCTGGAGTGAAGAGATACTGCAGCAGCGAAGCATGTACATCACGTTTCATATTAACCTCGAAGCATTTTTATATCCAGACAGCTTTAATGGATATACAAACGGTAGAGATTTTTACATTTATTTACGTTATATCACATTAAACAATACGTGCTGGAGAGCCTATCGTCAAGCAGAATAAATCTCAGATGACCACTGAATTAGGTGCTCACTGCATTATTCTAAAAGCAATGAATGGCTCGTTGTCTTTTATTCTGTTCATAACATCCAGATGGGTACCTCTCAAACTTGGCATTGATATCAAACTCTTCCTCTCTGTGGATCAGACTGTTCCCTCCATCAGCATTGGGTCTTAATGCAGAGTAGATGCTCAGCTGGAAAAATAAATACAACATCTCAAAATAAACAAATCCAAACCTTAAAAGCATCCAAGGTGGTGATACACGGTGGTAAAACTTTAACTTCTTGTTACAAACCTTCCTTCCAGTCCAGAAGGTCTATCAATGTCACTTAATTATTCAAAGAACCCGGTCTGGGTGGAAATGAGGAGTGTGTGGTCCTGTGTTGAACTATATGACATCTACAGGTAAGGACTGGAGCGGTGTCAGTGTCTCTCACCTGAAGCTTCGGCTCTTTCTCCAGGTAAGGTCTGATGCAGCTCTCCTCGGCTCTTCTCCTGTCGCAGGGTTTGGTGTAAACGATCCCGTACATCACCCAGCAGGTGTGAAGCACATACAGGAGGAACACCCCCACTATCAAACCGCTAAAAGATGTTTTAGGAAACATCTCTGCTTCTCTTCAACATGCTGAGGAAGAAGAGGAAGACGATGAAGCTGTCAATCACTTGCACACGTCAGTCTAAAGCTGCTCTCGGACATCGCGCGGAGCACCAGCGGTGTTAATAAACTTAAATATGGAGGGAGTATTACTCCAACATGCTCTGAAACGTCATGTTAATTTATTTGTGATTAATCATAGTGAATATAGTTTCTGTACTTTTCCTATTCTTTTCTCGCGATCCAGTTTTTTGACGTTATGTTTCAATGAGCGCTCATTTCCGGGAACCACTTCCTGTTACGAGGTTGCCAGATTGGTTATTAGTATTGAACCATAGACATATTACACATAGATACCTTGTAACGGCCTTTCACGTGCCTCGTCATGGCGTCATCTTGGTACAGGTCAGGAAAGATCGGTTAATAGTGTTTAACATTTCCCTGACAAAGCGTTCTCTAAAAAGACTTAAAAAGTATATTGACACAAATCGCTCTTTTTGCTCCGATGAACCTGAAACATAAGTAAAACATTGCAGATGTTTTCTGGTGTGATTTTCTTGATTTTATTAAGTCGTTTGTGAAATTACACTTTAAGTAATTGTATTATATATTAGTAAATGTCCATTTTTTAAATTATATTACTATAGTATTATATCACATTGGGCATTATATTTATTGACCATTTCCCTTCTTTATTATCATCAGCATCGTTATGAGTTCCAAAATTGTTGTTGACCAGTACAGTATATGTATGTGGGAGTTAATGTCGTAATAATATATATTTTTTAAAATAAAAAAAGTATTGTAAATTGGCAGAAAATTACGTTACTTTTGGTTATTTTACTCGCTGGTAGATCTCAACTTCCATTGACCAGTGCAGTACGTAGATGTCCTGTACTAAGATGGCGGCCGCTCCATCGCATCGGTCAAGCCGCCGGCCCCGTTTCACGAGGTATCTACGTAAAAATTCTCTATGGTATTAAACGCTACGTGAATCACGCCAAGAGTAAAAACAATTGTAGTGATTTTTCGTTGCTACAAATGTTAAGTAAATATTTTTTTTTTTTTTTGGGGGGGGGGGAGACAAACATGCCTCTGAATTCGTGTGTTATCGTTGTTTTCAGCCAGTCGTGAAAACATTCGATCCGCAATGAATGAATATGTTTGTGAATTAAATTAAAAATCACGATTTTGCTTTCGATTAAACATTTAAAAACATTTTATTCCAACAGTAGTATTAGTGGAGCTCCGGGGTAGAACTGGACTCCGTTGAATATGAGAGGTACTGGCGCCCTTTGAAAGGTCGTGTTTCCGCTTAACACAGGAAGTGTTTCATTCGACTTTCTAAGTAGCGTTCGACGCTTTTCTGTCGTATTACGCTATAATTTTTCTCACTTAGGTGGAGGATTTACCTTCAAAATCCACCGCCAGAATGAAACTAGTCAGGTATTATACATATCTAATCCAGATAAAATAGATTGAGTCCTTTTACAGCTCTGATGACCCATGCGTTTTTAACGGATGGAGTTAGATTGTATGTAGCTGTTTGTTAGCTTTTAGCCTCTACAGGCGGGAATGAATGAAAAGAAAAGGATTTGTTTTGATTTACTAATTTCCTCCTTAAACACATCGGTTATTTTACACGTTATTCTGGTGCATAATTTCAAAATTCTTATCTGACCTTTCTTACCGGCACCCTAATTATAACAAATTCTTCATGAGTTTTGCCACTAACTTTCCTAATTTGGATAATTGTGTTTAATAATTTTGCAACCGATCTTTAAAATATACGTCGGTTCAAAAAATATTGTGATGCTGATTTTATAGTATTGTAATATTAGATGGCGTGATATTGGTTTAATTTGTCGTTTTTGTTTCTGCAGATTTTTGATGAAATTGAGCCACGAAACTGTCACCATTGAACTGAAGAATGGCACACAGGTCCACGGCACGATTACAGGTAACGAATAATACAATTGTGGGTTCAGTTTTTAAAGACAAACTTCTTAAACTACATTGACTGGGAGGTTTTTAATCACAACAAACTTGTAGAAAGTACAGAATTATTTTGAATCATTTAAATAATGTATTATTTACAATTGTTTTCCTTTTGCAACTTCTGTATTTAGAATTCTGCTTGCTTGTTGTTTTTGTTCAAAATAAATATCTTAAAATCACTTTTCACCTTTCTCTTTTCAGGAGTGGATGTCAGCATGAACACTCACCTCAAAGCTGTGAAGATGACTCTGAAAAACCGGGAACCCACTCAGCTGGAGTCTCTCAGTATCCGTGGCAACAACATCCGCTACTTCATCCTGCCCGACAGCCTTCCTCTGGACACACTGCTGGTGGACATCGAGCCCAAAGTCAAGTCGAAGAAGAGAGAGGCTGGTCAGTGTTTCTCGAGGGATACTATAATATTGTTTTATTGTAAGAATCATAAGCACGGGGTAAAGGACTGTGCTTCTAACCAAACAGTTTCAGTTTATACCTTTATTTAGTCAATATACATTACATGTAAAACTGTATCTAATTTTAATTCATCAATGTAAATGTGATCGAAGATGAATAACTGGTTTCTTACCGCTCCTGCAGTGGCCGGCCGTGGTCGAGGAAGAGGACGAGGGAGAGGTAGAGGAAGAGGCAGAGGGCGTGGTGGACCCAGGAGATGAACCTTGTAGGCTACTGTACATTTCTGTGCTGTTTACGGCATTTTTTTTTTTAATAACAACCTGCTTGTTTTGTACATTAAACTAAATGTTTTGAACACCAGTTTGGGTTTGTTTAAGTTCTGGGATTTTTGTAGCCGTGATTATTCTGCAAGGGTCCTTATTTTTCTACTGTTATCAATAAACGTCTTGATTGAACTGCGCTTGACATTGAATGAGGCTTTTTATTTAATTTTCCCTGTACAGATGTTCCTTAAGCTATGTCTAATGTTGAGCTTCAAGGAAGTAAAGGATTGTTTGAATTCCAATCAAATTGTTTTAATTTTCAATATTAATTACAAGAGTACAGGAGGACCATTACTTAACATACAAAGGAAAAAACTTGTTAATATACTGTTCTTTACTGAAATTCCCCGTCTGATACATCACATCTATCGTGGCAATCAAGGGTCTCCAAATATTGATAACATGGGGGAAATTTAACCTTCCTGGGTGATCGGATCATCACTATACAATATAAATGTTTATATTTAGAGAAATGTGTGACCCTAACCCTATGCTGTTCACGTAATTTGAGATTTTTAACCATTTTTATAGAACCTTAAAATGATCTGATTCATTTGAACATTGTTTATGTGCATTATTTATATTATGTAAGACACTATTATTTTCAGCTGATCATGGTAGTACGGCTGGGCTTAGTGATGGAAAAATAATACATTTATTCAACTGCTTCTTTATCATACATTTAATCGGTGAAGGAGGACTGGTGATCAACAAAAAAAGTGCAAAACGTGTGCAAAATATTGTAAACTACAAAAAAAACGGGGAGAGTTCGTGGGACTTTTATTTTGAAAAAATGAAAGTCAAAAGCGTAAAGTGATGGTCATAAAGAGTCGATTCGTTTTGAACCGGTATGTGTTTTCTAGTTTTATAATTATTTCCTTATAGAAAGAAGTGTGTCATATAAACAGAATAAAAAATGTATTTGGTGTAAATATTAATACAAACGAATTGTACACTTGTTTCTATCAATGAACATTCAAATCAGCCAATGATTCTTTTGACAAAGCGACTCACAAGAACAACTCGGTCATCTACTGTTCGCCTCTCGGCTAAATAGCTGGTCCTCTGCTGCGCTAAAGCCGTTAGAATACATTTCTTGAAGCACTCATGTACGATTATCCGCCAGGTTTCTTTACATACGGCTTTAGTGAACATGTCTTCGAGCGCTTGTTTCATGTATTTTGCTTATGGCAGCAATCTTCTGAAAGAAAGATTACAACTTAAAAACCCATCGGCTGTGTTTCACTGTGTCGGCAGGATACAGGTACAGTATATAAACTCCTAAAGTGCCAATCAAGAGAATATTTCACCTTAAACTTATCTAGATTATTAATGCATTATCCCTTTGAATATTTAATATGTAATATTACATTAAATCTGTGGACAATATCGAAACAGTACATGATTTTACAGTAATATGCAACGATAATAACACATTACGATGTTTTTTTGTAAGTTATGTAACGTTAAATCTAGTTTGTGTAGTCTTTTTGTTCTTTGATGCCATCTGTTGATTGAAACGCAGCATTGCAGTGTGGCGGAACAATTCAAGTACCACCTTACAGCAGGATGGATAAGCTCCACCCACTGACTGTAGGTGACACTGCAAAGCTTTCCTAGGTGACAGGATAAAATCTAGGGGACCTTCCTAAGGAAATCGTTCAGATTAACCTAGAAAGTGTTCCTGGAGCGTGTTCTTGGTGATGCTAGGATGCTCTCCAGGTATTATTAGGATGCCATCTTTGGGAAATTCTCTGGGCACCACTAAGATGTCAGCTTGTCAGTGTTCTTTGTGAAACCAAAAAACTAGCTTTTTTTTCTCGTTGAGACAAGAACACCTCCACAAGGACCCCAAGTTAGGGAGTTTTTGATTGGACAAGAAACCCTCAGTGGGTGTGTTCTTTATGATACGCAGTACACTTCATATTTACATTACTCAAAGCTCCTCTTGATGACAGTTTTTGGGGTGACACTACACTGCCTTTCCTGGGAGTACTCTCAATGACATCGTAGGAAATTTTCTTGTTGCTATTACGATGTCACCTCTGGAATGCTCTTTTTGGGACTGGTGGGGTTTTGTTTTCCACTGGGACTCCTCATTGGACTCTGTATTAGTTCCTGGTTCTATTAGGATTAGGTCAGTGAGGACTGGCTAAACACTAATATTTAGGTATAGGTAACGGATGGGGTATTATAGAAACTGCTGTATCAAAGATTTCACATTATTTTATTATCTCAGGATTACAGGTCTTTCCGGGAACTGCACTGACTGCGCTTGGCACGGAGGAGTGGCCACTATTCAAGAAAGTGATGGGGACGAGGTGTGGGGCGTTGTGTGGAGGATTGAAAACCAGAACCTGCCCTCTTTAGACCAGTAAGACATCCTGCTTTTTATTAGATCTGGGTGGTTTGGCTGAAAACTATCACAATATCAGTCGTTCATATCGGTCAATATTGATAATTATTGATATTTTTTATGACCCATTAAAAATATGGACCAGGGGAAAAATAGATTATATTTAAACATTTTATAATAAACTTAACCTTAATCTATTTACTTCAATTAACAACGATCTGGCACAACCTAAATAATACTGTGACACGGTTGGCACTCCCTACGTTGCTGCTAGGTTACCAGAGAGAAAGTCCCTTTTTCAATGCAACCAAACTTGCTTCAAAAGCCTCTGTTCTCTTGCGACGAAGAATAAAAACATTTCATCAAACACATTTTTTATTGATCACGTGTCTATCGCAGTATATATCGTAATCGTTTTATCGCCCAGCCCTTCTTTTTATCTAGTGTACATGATTAGAATCATGTGGAAAATCACATTTTAAAAAAATAGCAATAACAAATTCATGTCCATTTATTGATCTTTAATAATCTTGTATTAGAGGAAATCACCAAAGTCACAGCTTTAACAAATATTTTGAGCCATTAATAAAGAAAAAGATTTGATGTAACTGGATCTAATCTACTTTCATCATCTACTGTACCATTTACTAGAACATGAAATTAGGAAATCAACCATTACATCTAGAAGATCCAGAAGGAAACCGTTCTTTTCTGTGAAATATTTTCAGTCAGGAACAAGTTCACGAAGGCGTCTACAGCGCATTACAAGTCGAGGTGGAAACAAAACAGGGGAATGTTTTCTGCCGGACGTATAAGATGAACAATTTCAGAGCCTGTCCACCGTCACCGCAATATAAAGAGGTAAAGCTTCTCTTCAACATAAACCTGACCAATCAGAGAGAGAGAGAGAGTATCATCATTTACATATTTATCAAAGCTATGCAAAGCAATATACATCATGAACATATTCATAAAACAAGGGAGTGAAGGGTCTCTGGTTCGTCTCTACTTTATCTCCTGCAGGTTGTGTGTTCAGGGGCGCAACAGAACGGTTTGCCTCAAAACTACAGACAGAAGCTTCTGGATCTGGAGACAAACAACTACAGCGGCACCTCCATACTGGACCAGATAAAAGACCTCCAGAAATGATCTGCTCTCAGAGACTGATTTCTGTTTTAATTGTTAAAAAGAATCACAAAGCATCCCGAGATAAAAGCCTTTAAGATAAAGTCAAACCTTCTACTTGAATTTCAACCAGGATTTGCAGATGGTTCGCCCAAACAAAAAGAAAACGAAGAACCCCTCTCACACTTGCTTCAAGCTGCACATGCGACTGCAAGAACGTTTGGCTGTGATAGAAAAATATTTTGAATCGTATTGTTCTGAGATAGAAAGTGACATCATATACATAGAGTTTCATCACAACCAGCAATGCGCTAGCTCTTTAAAGAGAATCTTTATCGTTTCTGCCTTGAACTTTCAAAAAACCCTTAGACTCTCCTCTTTCCACCCCTTTCTCTCTGTTCTCAAAACATTTTTGTTAATTTAGTTGTTAGCACCTTTAGTGTTTAAAGCTAAATAAAGCCACATGTTGTTATATCTTCTTAAAACTGTCTTCCAGAGTCGTCTATAGTGGGTTATGATTAATATTTCAATAACACAGCAGTAGTGAGATTTCTCCACACCCTGCAAACAAAACGACTCTCTAGAACACTAATCTCTTGATAGCGTAAGCGGTGACTAATAAAAGATTGTTTCAGTCACAGACAAAGACGGGTTTTTTCTACTCTGCAGTGTGAGATTAAATGTTTATGAAAGACTTTGTGATTATTTAAAGGGTCACAACACTCTAGAAAACCTGAGATATTACCATATATATATATATATATATATATATATAATATAAACACTGGCACATAAAGCTATAGATGTGCATAAGATCGACATGTTAGATGCAGCAATATTAGCACGCAGCACAACCGCGGGCTCAGGCAACTGAGCTCGATAAGTTTGTCAGCTGCTGTAATTTTCTGTTTCGATTAATATTTGTTTTTCTGATCTTTCGCTCTGGTGAGAAACGACGTCTATTACAAAAACAGAAGTGATATGTTTGGTACCACAGTATCTGCAGCTGTTTGATTGTGCTCCCACTGTTAACAATGCTTGATGAATCGTCCACTCTACACCACATGTGTTTGAGTCTCTATTTTATACAAACCCGCTCCAATCTCTCTCTTATTCACTTTCATGAACGTGTAATCCTAAATAAAGTAGTTTCTGATGGTCGCTGCACGTTTCTTGATTCAGCTGAAGGTGACTCTAGTGTCTGCTGTGGATCTTTACGAAATGATCCAAAGTCACTCAGAATCGGTTAAAGACCCTGTAAAAAAGAATTGAGAGACATTACGGCACAGATCGCTCTAGAAATTAAACAGAACAATATACTTTTCACAGTTTTACAAACACAAGACATTACACAACACATTCTAGACATTAGTTTAGGACTTTGCTGGTGACGGACAAACAACCAGAGGCTCGATGACATTCGTTCAACCATCTTAAGGCTCTTGTCTCTTCCCGTGTGACAAGTTTCAGTTCTGAAACTTTCTGGATTTATTGTTCCATAAGAGTTGATTAGAATATTGGGGAAATATGTTATCGCTGCGGAGGGACTTCTTAGCTACACTGGGTCATATGCTCGAGTGATCACTACAAATATCACAACCTCAACAAGTTTCATTTAAATTAAAGATTCAACAATACTTACACGAACTGTGAGAAGGGAACAGCGAGGATCATCCTTTAATTCAGAGAGCAGCTCCACTCCTGAATCACTGAGATTATTTCCAGTCAGATCCAGTTCTCTCAGGTGTGAGGGGTTTGATCTCAGAGCTGATCCCAGAGCAGCACAATCTTTAGCTGATACACCACAAGAACTCAACCTGTAGAGAAGAACCAGCTCCTCAGTCTCTCACTTCAGGATCTTCAGCTCAGATTTAATCCAGGATCAGATTAAAAGGTAAAGTTGATTCAGCAAAACTATATTTATATCTGTTTATTATTAAACAATGTATTTTTCTCTGCTTCAATCAGTGTTGAGTAAAATATTTAAAGCTGTACTTGAGTAAAAGAACCGAAACAAAACTGAAAAATGTCTGATAAAAAAAGTTTACTGAAGTAAAATTACTAAAGTACATCTTTATCTCATACATTTTTATAAGTAAAAGTATTTTTGACATTCATGCTACAATCGAAAATTGCTCTTAGAAACGGAGAACATTTTTTTATTAAAAATTATTTCTTTCCGTTTGATCAACATGTCTTCTTCTTCTTTTCCTTTCGGCTGTTCCCAGTTTAGGGGTCGCCACAGCGAATCATCCTTTTCCACCTAACTCTGTCCTCAGTATCCTCTACTCTTGCACCAACTACCTTCATGTCCTCTTTCAGCACATCCATATATCGTCTTTGGTCTTCCTCTTGACCTCTTGCCTGGCATCTCCATCTCCAACATCCTTCTACCAGTATAACCACTATCCCTCCTCTGCTCATGTCCAAACCATCTCAACCTGGCCTCTCTGACTTTGTCTCCAAAACAACCAACCTGAGCTGTCCCTCTGATGTGCTCGTTCCTAATCTTGTCCAACCTAGTCACTCCTAAACTGAACCTCAACATCCTCATCTCTGCTACTTCCAGCTCTGCCTCTTGTCTCTTCCTCACTGCCACAGTCTCCAACCCATACATCATAGCTGGTCTCACTACTGTTCTGTACACCTTTCCTTTGATTCTTGCTGACACTCTTCTGTCACACAACACCCCTGACACTTTTCTCCACCCACTCCAACCTGCCTGCACTCGTCTCTTCACCTCTTTTCCACACTCCCCGTCACACTGGACTGTTGACCCCAAATACCTAAACTCCTGCACCTTCTTGACCTCAGCCCCCTGTAACCTCACTGTTCTATTTCTCTCCCTCTCATTCAAACACATGTATTCTGTCTTACTGCGACTGACTTTCATTCCTCTTCTTTCTAGAGCTGACCTCCAACTTTCCAGGTTTTCCTCCACCTGCTCTCTGCTCTCACTACAAATCACAATGTCATCTGCAAACATCATTGTCCACGGAGATTCCTGCCTCACCTCATCTGTCAACCTGTCCATCACCATAGCAAATAAGAAGGGACTCAAAGCTGATCCTTGATGTGGCCCACCTCCACTTTGAACTCCTTTGTCTGACCTACAGCACATCTCACTGCTGTCTTACTTCTCTCATACATATCCTGAACTATTCTGACGTGCTTCTCTGCCACTCCTGACCTCCTCATACAGGACCATAGCTCCTCTCTCGGCACCCTGTCATACGCTTTTTCTAAATCCACAAAGACGCAGTGCAACTCCTTCTGACCATCTCTGTACTTCTCCATTAACAATCTCAGAGCAAAAATTGCATCAGTAGTGCTCTTCCTGGGCATGAAGCCATACTGCTGTTCACAAATATCCACTTCCCTTCTTAGCCTAGCTTCCACTACTCTTTCCCAAAGTTTCATTGTGTGGCTCATCAACTTTATGCCTCTGTAGTTGTTACAACTCTGCACATCACCCTTGTTCTTAAAAATTGGTACTAGGACACTTCTCCTCCATTCCTCAGGCATCTTCTCACTCTCTAAAATCCTGTTGAATAACTGAGATAGGAATTCCACTGCTTTCTCTCCTAGACACTTCTACACCTCCACTGGTATGTCATCTGGACCAACAGCCTTTCCACTCTTCATTCTCCCCAGGGCCTTCCTCACCTCATCCTTTCAACTTCCTGCTCTACAGTATTCACATCTTCCTCCCTTCTTTCCCTTTCATTCTCCTCATTCATCAACTCCTCAAAATACTCCTTCCATCTTCTCAGCACACTCTCCTCACTTGTTAGCACCTTTCCATCTCTATCTTTAATTACCCTTATCTGTTGCACATCCTTCCCATCTCTGTCTCTCTGTCTCGCTAATCTATACAATTCCTTCTCGCCTTCCCTCGTGTCTAACCTGGCATACAACTCATCGTATGCTTTCTGTTTGGCCTTTGCCACCTCCCTCTTCACTCTGCGTTGCGATTCCTTGTGGTCCTGTCTACTTTCTTCAGTCCTTTCAATGTCCCACTTCTTTTTAGCCAGCCTCTTCCTCTGGATGATGTCCTGTACTTCCTCATTCCACCACCATGTTTCCTTATCTTCTTTCCTCCTTCCAGCTGACACACCTAGCACCTTTCTTCCTGTCTCCCTGATCACTTCTGCTGTAGTTTCCCAATCATCTGGAAGCTCTTCCTGACCACCCAAAGCCTGTCTCAGCTTCTGTCTGAATTCCTCACAATATTCTTCCTTTTTCAACTTCCACCACTTGGTCTTCTTTCTCCCCTTCTTCTTCCTGACCACAAGAAACATCCTACACATCACCATCCGATGCTGTCTGGCTACACTCTCTCCTACCACTACTTTACAGCCTCTGATCTCTCTCCGTTTGATCAACATGTAGTTAATTAAAATAATAGCACATCATCTACAGTTAATAAAAAATATTTAAATTTAATGTATTACAAAAAAGCAGAAGGAGGAGAAGGAAGATGTTGATGATTTAAATCAATCTCACCAGAGTTTCTCCAGTTCACAGCGAGGATCCTTCAGAACATCAGAGAGCAGCTCCACTCCTAAATCTCTGAGATTATTTCCAGTCAGATCCAGTTCTCTCAGGTGTGAGGGGTTTGATCTCAGAGCTGATCCCAGAGCAGCACAACCTTTAGCTGATACACCACAACATCTCAACCTGTAGAGAAGAACCAGCTCCTCAGTCTCTCACTTCAGGATCTTCAGCTCAGATTTAATCCAGGATCAGATTAAAAGTTAAAGTTGATTCAGCAAAACTATATTTATATCTGTTTATTATTAAACAATGTATTTTTCTCTGTGTTGAGTAAAATATTTAAAGCTGTACTTGAGTAAAAGAACCGAAACAAAACTGAAAAATGTCTGATAAAAAAAAGTTTACTGAAGTTAAATTACTAAAGTACATCTTTATCTCATACATTTTTATAAGTAAAAGTATTTTTGACATTCATGCTACAATCGAAAATTGCTCTTAGAAACGCAGAACATTTTTTTTATTAAAATTCTTTCTTTCCATTTGATCAACATGTAGTTAATTAAAATAATAGCACATCATCTACAGTTAATAAAAAATATTTACATTTAATGTATTACAAAAAGCAGAAGGAGATGGAAGATGTTGATGATTTACATTAGGGCTGAAACGATTAGTCGACATTGTCGACATAAAAAAATTGTCGACAAATATTTGTGTTGTCGAGTAGTCGTTTGATGTCATGTGACCTAATGTAAGGGTCACTTGTCGCGATTTGAGAGCTACGGCGCTGTAGCGCTAGAGTGTGATGTTGGAGCACTTAAAGAGGAAGCATCCCGGTGTTGACTCCCCGGCAGATTTCGACTCCCCTCTGCGTGATTCAATCACGTGATTACACAGACACTAAACCAATGAGAGTTCAAATAAAATGTTTACTCGTGAAGACGTTTTGATTTTTATTTTGCTTATATGCCGCGTAGATGTCAAATTTACTTGTGACACAATGTTCAACTATAAATATTGTTTAAAAAGTTTAAAAGAATGCAAGTTGCTTACAGCAGTGAATATTGTAATAATTTATGAATGTACAGCATTATACAAACTTTAGATGTTTATATTTTATTTGCGTATTCATTAGAATAATTAACATTTAACGTAAAAAAAGGATTAAACAAAGTAAAAAATCGTTGATATAAAATAAAAGCTATATAGATCCATTCACATAATAAGAAAAAAAACTTGTCCCACAATGGGGAATGTTCATTTTAATAGCTTTAAGAGTCAGAAATACAAATAAAATGGAGACACACACCAAAGCATTTCAACACCATTCATTATCTTATGCTGATTCTAAACTTATCTTTATTTGTTTCTTAAATTTTGAAACGTTGCCAGATTTTCTAAGAATTATTAGATTATCACCCTCCAAATATCTAGTTTCATAACTGTGTCTTTTCCTGGGATATTACTTTTGATGAACTACAACGAGTGCTAAACCAACAATTATTAATGCTGCTTCAAGATATCTCCACATTCAACTTTCTTTTTGTCTGTAATGCAGCTCATTATTTATTTTTTTCTATTGAATTAGAACAAAACATGTAAACAATGCTTAGAGAGCATTTGTGTGTAATTTGAGTGTAACAGAATCAGAAAACTTAAAGAGAATGACATGTTTAGTTCGCTCAAAGTTCATTAAAAGAACTATTTCAAAAGCTGAAGTGATTTTCTTATTTTATTTATTAGTTAGAATATTTGTAACTCATTATTTTAACTAGTTGAAAAAGCAGAATAATCGCTCAAAGGCTACTGATTAATCATTGAAATAATGACTAATCGATTAATCTGTCTAATAATCGATAGATTAATCGATTACCAAAATAATCGTTTGTTGCAGCCCTAATATAAATCAATCTCACCTGAGTTTCTCCAGTTCACAGCGAGGATCCTTCAGTTCATCAGAGAGGAGCTTCACTCCTAAATCACTGAGATTATTATTAGTCAGATTCAGTTCTCTCAGGTGTGAGGGGTTTGATCTCAGAGCTGATCCCAGAACAGCACAACCTACAGCTGATACACCACAAGAACTCAACCTGTAGAGAAGAACCAGCTCCTCAGTCTCTCACTTCAGGATCTTCAGCTCAGATTTAATCCAGGATCAGGTAAACTGTTCGAGTCTATTCTACAAATTAATATTTAAATCTGTTTATTGTTAAACAAAATTGTAGTTCATGTATTTGAAAAGATTAATTTTCTCTTGTTGAGAGAAAACAAGAAGATGCTCAAACGAACATGACTCTGTCTTGTGAGAAATGAACCAAACCTGAGCATCAAACAGTTTAGATGAAAATGAGAGATTGTGTTTCATTTGATAGTTAATAGTGCTGTCAATTGATTAAAAATAAAAAAACTAATTAATCACATGTTTTGCAATTTATCGCGATTATCCAAATGTAAATAATTAATAGACTCAATAGACTATAATGAATAACTCAAGACAAAGAAACTGTTTAAATTCAACATCTGACTTAAAATTTTTGTTTAAGTTGTGACAGATTTTCTTATGTAAACAACATTCCTGTAATAAACCATCAATATCCTCCAAAAGACCTGTTGGCTTGAAAGCAATAAGTATTTAATTTATTCATCAGTTTATTAATCACCAAAATAAGTAAGATAAACACAAAAGAGGAGTTCATTGTGAATAGAATTACAAACGTAGCATTTTAATAAATGCTACATTTGTAATAATAAATTGCGCATGAATTTCTTTGATAATAAGTTGTTTTTAACCAAGAATTTAGTCTCGCGTGTCTCTGCCTCGCAGCGGTGTGTTAATATGACGGGTCTATTTTTTCTCGTGGAAGTATCCGCCCAGTGAGCAGCGCGGGGGCCGGCCGTCTCTATACGCCTCTGACTTCGGTTTCCCCGTTAAATGACAATGGTTCGTTCTGAACGAGGCAAAATCGGTAACAACATCACCGCTGTTGTGCTGCTAAAAGCTTGTGTTTTTTTAAAGTGGAAACTTTCTGAGGCTGAAATTTTAGTACGAAGCTAAAGCGAACTCTTGACTTAAATCGGAGTCAGATTTTGTGTGGGAAACAAAACAGTAAATTCAGTAGAATTGTTTATTTTATGCTATGTTTATTTAAAACTGCAGTGTAATGTTGCTTAATTCCTTTAAAAAAACATTACAGGACAGATATTCCATCTAACCCACTCTTTAGTTTAGTAGTTAAACTGGGAGCTCAATATGAAGAGTTTCATGATGAAGTGAAAGGGTTGTTTCTCACTTCTAAAGCACATTATACATTGAACAGTTTTTGGTTTTTCAAAATATTTTTGTGGAATTATTTGTTCATCAAAATGTTTTACTTTCAGAATATAGTTCTTTGATAAATAGAAACTATTAATAGGAATAATAAGGTGTATTTAATGAATTAATCAATTAAGGCAATCAATGATTGTTCTACATGATTTGTCTCGTCCGGCCTCCAGAAGCTCAAATTGTGCACACTGCGGCCCCCGAGCTCAAATGAGTTTGACACCCCTGTGTTAGAGTGAAACTGTTAAGTGGGGTGAGGATTGAGGACCCAGATGCAAGGAGAAATGTAACAAAAATAGATATTTATTGTCCAGAGTTCATTAAGGAAAAATAAGCCACAGGCCAGGCAAGCCAGAAAAACAAACAGAAATGTCCTGGAGCAATAAAACAGTTCAAAACCAAAAATGAGAAAACTGAAGCTCAGGGGGAAAGTGGCGAGAACCCTCTGCGTCCGAACAACCACCGACCTTGGAGAGAGTAGAGAAGGAATCCAAAAAGGGAAGACCGCAACCCCCAACAGGACTAGACAGGACCGGAATGGCGTAAGGATGACTGAAACCAGAGAGACAGGTAAGAAGCCGCCCGCTATGTACTGAATATAGAGAGTAATAATCCGACAAAGTGGTTAGAGAGAAGCGCCTCTAAATAGGCAGGTTAATTAGAGTCCATTAGCGGCAGGTGATCCCTAATGAGGCAGCTGAAAGAAATAATGAGTCACACTTAGGAAAAGAAAAGAATAACTAAACAAAGAGACTAACACTGCCTCCCACTTAACGAGCACCTCCAGGTGCTTCGAGGGCGCGGGAAGGATGGGAGCGCGCAAAGTCCTCAATAAGGGACTTATCTAAAATATTACGGGCAGGTACCCATGAACGTTCTTCAGGACCGTAACCCTCCCAATCAATAAGGTATTGCAGACCACAGCCCCTACGACGCGCATCTAATATGCGTTTTACTCTATAAGCCGGCTCCCCCTCAACAATAAGAGGAGGACGTGGCACCGAGGTTGTTTTGTTGGCAGAGGGAACAAATGGTTTGAGACAAGACACGAGAAACACAGGGTGAATGCGTGATAGGTAACCTGGAAGGCGTAAGCGCATAGCAACGGGGTTAACGACCTTAACAATGGAGAAAGGGCCGATAAACCTGGGTGCCAGTTTACGAGACGGGTGCTGGAGGGGTAAATTGCCCGTGGCTAGCCAAACCCGCTGCCCACAGACATAATGCGGTTGCGATCGGCGCTGACGATTGCTAGATTTACACATAAACTCACGGGCACGGAGTAAGGTAGCTCTAACTACTCTCCAGGCGCGGCGTGCACGAGACATGAAACACTGAACCGAGGGAACCGCTGATTCCTTCTCCTGGGACGGAAACAGCGGAGGTTGGTAACCCAGAGAGGCGGCGAAGGGGGAAACCCCCGAAGCAGTCGAGGGAAGGGAATTGTGAGCATATTCTGCCCAAGAAATATAATCACACCACGAAGAGGGGAATTTTGAGGCAAAGCATCGTAGGAGTCTTCCTAAATCCTGGTTTGCTCGTTCAGACTGCCCATTGCTCTGTGGATGGAAACCTGAAGAAAGCGAAACGGAAGCGCCCAGTAATCTGCAGAATTCTTTCCAGACTTGGGAAGTAAACTGCGTGCCCCTATCAGAAACAATATCTACGGGAATACCATGTAAACGAAAAACTTGATCAACGAGAATCCGTGCTGTCTCTAAAGAAGTGGGTAGTTTTACCAGCGGAATGAAATGAGCCGCCTTGGAGAAACGATCAACTACGGTAAGAACAGCAGTGTTACCCCGAGAGGCGGGTAGACCGGTTACAAAATCGAGAGATAGGTGGGACCAAGGCCGAGAGGGAATCCCCAAGGGGTGGAGCAGGCCCGCAGGAGATGATGTCTCTGCCTTGTTCACGGCACAAACGGTACACGAGCGCACAAAACCTCTGACGTCAGAGCGGAGGGATGGCCACCAAAAGCGTTGGCGCACGACAGCCTCGGTGCCGCGCATGCCGGGATGAGCGAATAGTTTTGACGCATGACACCAACGAATTACCCGGTCTCGTAGGGATTCAACCACAAACAACTTATTCTGGGGGCATTCATGCGGAATCGAAATCGACTGTAAGGCCCCTAGTACCTCCCGCTCAATCCCCCAAGTGATTCCTCCAATAACTCTAGAGGAAGGAAGTATGGGCTCGGGCTGGGTAGATCCAGTACAGGTCTCGAACTGTCGAGAGAGAGCGTCAGGTTTCACATTCTTCGAGCCAGGACGAAACGTAACAACAAAATTAAATCTATTAAAAAAAAGAGACCACCGAGCTTGTCTAGCGCTGAGGGTGCGGGTGGAACGGATGAAGCTCAAATTCTGGTGATTGGTCCATACTAAGAATGGGGTAACGGCTCCCTCTAACCAATGACGCCACTC
>SRMA01026566.1:1187-52183 GCA_007224835.1 Danionella cerebrum | reverse complement strand
GTCCGCCACTGACCCGGACTGGAGACAGAACGGCACCGTCGTTTACTCTCTGTTCTCCTCTGAGGTGAACGGTGCTCCGGTGTCCTCCTTGTTATCCATTAATGGAGACACGGGGGTCATTCACGCCGTGAGGTCCTTCGATTACGAGCAGCTGAAGAGTTTCACGGTGCTCGTGTTAGCTCGAGACAACGGCTCTCCTCCTCTGAGCGGTAACGTGACCGTGAGCGTCTTCATCTCGGACGAGAACGACAACCGGCCTCAGATCCTGTACCCCTCTCCGGAAGGGAACTCCTTCATGACCGAGCTGGTGCCCAAAGGTGCACAGGCGCGCTCCCTGGTCTCCAAGGTGATCGCCGTGGACGCGGACTCCGGTCAGAACGCGTGGCTTTCGTATCAGATCGTGAAAGCCACGGATCCGGGACTCTTCAGCATCGGTGCCCACAGCGGAGAGATCAGGACGCAGCGGGACATCTCTGAATCTGACAGCATGAAGCAGAACCTGATCGTGTCCGTGAGAGATAACGGACAGCCCTCTCTCTCGGCCACGTGCGCGCTCTCGTTACTGATCTCGGATAACTTGGCTGAAGTTCCGGAACTCAAAGACATGGCTCACGACGAGAGCGGCTCCAAACTGACCTTTTATCTGATCATCGCGCTGGTGTCCGTGTCCACCTTCTTCCTGACCTTCCTCATCATCATCCTGGCCGTGAGGTTCTGTCGCAGGAGAAAGCCCAGACTGTTGTTTGATGGAGCTGTAGCCATCCCCAGCGCGTATCTGCCTCCAAATTACGCAGAGGTGGATGGCACGGGAACTCTCCGCAGCGCGTACAACTATGACGCGTACCTGACCACGGGCTCGCGCACCAGTGACTTCAAGTTCGTCAGGTCTTATAACGAGGGCACCCTGACCTCCGACCTCACCCTGAGGAAAACTCAGTCTGCTGTGGATGATCTGGAGGGACTCGAGCCTGAGATGAGCGCAGTCTTTCAGGTAGGAGCAGAGGCTATTGCTTTTTTATTTTTATTTTTTTCAAAAAGTAAAGAAGTATTTATTATGTTTTTGGTTTCATTGTGACATGCTTCAACATGTGACACATTAAAAAGGTACTTAATAAAAAGTCATCTTTACATTTCTGTTAACTTTTTTTTATGTAGTATTAGTTGTGCATCTGTAAGTTGTGCAGTTAAAACCAAAGTGCAAAACTACAACATTGATGTAAGAAATTCCAACTGACCTAACATTCACACACTTTCCATTTTCTTACACCTTTCCCATTATCATATCTGCAACAGAAATAAGCACCCTGATGTCATCTAACAACCTTGATCAAAAGCTGTTTTACATCTTCTATTTTGCATCTTCCCTCAGACTTTTGGAGTGCTTGTTATTACATGGGTTGGCATGATATCTTCCTCTCTGGAAAATGTTTCATATTAAATGTGTTCAGAGTTTATCTTTACCTGGAATTTTACTATTGTGAACTCTGCACAAAGGGTGCTGGGTGAGTTCTTGGGATATTAAAGAGATTAGATAATGGGAAGCTTGGGAACCTTTCAACATTGAATTATATTTGATTCTATGCTTTCCACAGCTGACACAAGGTAGCCAAAAAAGTTACATTCAAGTTAGAATGTTTTCTTTCCACCCCAAACCTGTCTGCTTCTGCACTTACAACACTTACAAAGTAGAAACATTCCCAATCGATTGTCTGGGAATCAGAGAAATGAGTTTTTCTTGTATTGTTTTTCTTACCTTTAAATGTGATTCATGAAGTGCATCTTAGTAGGCTGACTGACGTGTTTTGTTTCCCCCCCTTCAAATCATTTAATATTGTTATTGACATGTATATATCATCTTAAAACGTTCATCATATCTTTTTGAAACACACATTTACAGTACTCAAAACGTTTGTTAAAAAAAGTATTTTTTTTGTTTATGCATCAACAGAAGTGTTTTGGTGTAGTCAGTTAAAAAATGACCAAAAAAATCAATTGAGTACAATTAACTTTTTGTTTTTAGCGTGTTGCATGAAGTTGGTTGCATACCTTCAAATACGTTTAAGTTAGTATTTGGTTGGCCTTTAGATTTAGAAACAGAAAATGTTTTGAAAGCTACTGCTCACATGAAGTTTGAATACATTATACATCTGCTCATTTTTAAATATTTATTTATGACATGAAAGTCAATTAAGTTTAAATGATTAAAATTACCTTTCCTGTGGCTCAGTTTGTAGAGTGTATACTTGCAGGTTTTAGGTTTGATTACCAGGGAATACAAGAAATGGGTTTCTTCCTTGTGCACAAGTAAATTCATGTAAAAAATTTCTCACGTATGCTATTATTTTAATCAGAAAAATGAAGGCGCTGGTTTATTTGTAGATGAAATACTTTATCAACTGAACTTTATGATGTTGGATAGATATACTGTCTTCATACCAAACAGATTCCAATGAGGTTGTTTTAACAAAAAAACAAATGTTTGTCGTGTAGTTTTTAAATTGATTCATTATTTATCCTAAAACATTCATAGTGAATAAAGAAGCATTTTTTTTTCATTCAATACATTTGAATAATTTAAAATTATGTTTCCTGTGCATCTATTAATAGAGCATATAGTGCCAGCAATTGGTGAATGTATGGGGTTGATTTCCATGGAAACCAAACACTGCTTTAAATGTAATTTGTCATTCAAATAATATAATAAAAGCATACAAATACACAAGTGTCAGTTACATTAAAACATATTTCTCCTTAATGTTTAAAATGTCTCCAGACCGCAGTAGCACAACCTTCCCTTCACCGTGAAATAAGCATGCAATTAAACATATTAGGGGGAAACCAATTAAAACAAACTGTGCTTTAAAAACAACACACTATAGTTTCATTTATATATTTTTGTTTTCAAGTGCCTTGCAATTTAAAAACAATTCTCGTTTGGTGTGCAAGATAATATCCATTGTTGATAGGTCAACCTACGGAGGTTTTAACAATATAAATGCAGCTCAAGAAGACTTCAGATGACAGAATCTTTCTGGAGACAGTAACAAGATAAAATAACATCAAGGCCTTCTCAAAACCCAACATGATAGCACTAGTAAAAACTGAAATTAGAAATGTTTTCGGCTTTCACTCTCTGTGGTGCTAAATGTATTTTAATTGTTAGTGTACAAAAATTGTCAAACATTCAAATACTTTTTTTTCTTCACACTTGTTCTTTGCCCCATGTGGAAAATTGGGCAAAGAATCTGGAGTTGAATAATGAATTGACAAAAACACAAAGTATTTATTTGTGATGCAAAGACTTAGTTAGCAGATTGGACATTACAGAAAATGTTACAGACTACATTACAGACTACGGTCCATCCGGACCAGAACCTCCTGACACAAGAACAGCTTTTTCCCCTTCGCCATAAGACTCTTGAACATCAAATGACCACAAACCCATGGACAACTCTTGCTATTTGCACTATTTTTTTGCACTATCTGCACAATCCCCACCATTATCCTGAATGTACATATATAGTTTACTGTATAGTTTTTATTGTTTATAGTAGTTTTTTCTCTTTTTTAAAAAATATTGTATTCTATTTCTTTTATTTTACTTATGCATACTTCACTTTATTATTTATTATTTAGTACGTGTTCTTTGTTTTGCACCATCACTAAAAAATTCCTAGTCCTTGAAACTTGTTTCACTGACCATGGCAATAAAAACGATTCTGATTCTGATTCTGAAAAGCGAATTGCATTGGTTGCATGGCTTGCCTTGTGCATAATCTTTGGGTTTGAGAACATTCTTAAATATAATACTGAGGAGAAAAACATGTTTACAGAAATATTAGTAGTTTAAATGTTCAAAGTTAATGTCATGAGAAAGTCAGTGTCGGTGCAAAGCACAGGCGAAAAGGATCCTGAAGACAGGTATGCCAGAAAACAGTCTTTATTGCACTCAGGAAAGAAGCGCCATCTTCTGAGTGTCCAAAACAAACTAAACAATGGACTCTTCCTAACTCTAATGGGACAGACGCCGAATGCCACAAACACTCAAACTGTTAAGAACAGAAAAAACAGCCATAAGATGATTGTTCAAGCCGAGACAAACGCTGAAAGTGAGTTTGTACACTCCGACAAGGAGCTATAGAGAGAAGGAGAAACCTTATCCCAGGGATAAGAGACAGGTGAGACCTAATTAAGAGGGAGAAACTCCCAAACCCCTTACAGTCAGTCTGTTCTGCACATAAACTGTCAGTCAGGAGAATTTATAGAACACAGAGTTTGTTACACTTCAGCATTAAAGATTTCAAACAGTTATCTATTTGAAATATTTGAAAATAATGAAAAAAATAATTATTGCGACCACACTTGTTTCTTCATCCCAAACTTTCTCTGTGTGGATGGAATAAGCTTTTGCTTTTAAGGTTTGTCAAGTGTTTTGATGCACATAACTCTATCTTTAATATAAACAAGTAGCTACTTTACTTAAGGATTATTTAATCAAATTAACTTTTGTGATTGTGAAAACCCCCTTTTTTAGTCTAATAATTCAAGAAACATGTTTAGGTTTTTTAGGATGATTTCAAATGCACTTTTTGTATTTGGGAATCATCATCACCATGTGCTCTCATAACTTGTAAAATGTACACTTCTTTAATTCATTTATAAAATAATTTTGTTTAAAAAGCTTTGAGTTAGAAGCTAACGTCTGACCAGTCCTGTAGTTTCTCATTTGAACTCAAAGTGTCGCTGTTGACCTGTTAATCCATCGCTGGATCAGTCATCACCACCCTGATAGTGATGTCACGCTCAAGAGCCCCAGCTCTTCTTCTCTTTGTAGAGAAACGTCGACGGTGCTGCATTTGGTCCGTCGCATACTTTCGGAATTTACAGTGAAATTTGCCTTATTTATCCATTGAACTGTGTCTGGATCTATCTCTTCGCGGTTCTTCTCAATGCTCCTGGTTGCTGGGATGTTTGCCCTTTTGTTCTTGGTGCTGATAGCGCACAGCGCTTCTGGAGACGTGAGCTATTCTTTCCCGGAGGAGATGAAACGGGGATCAGTGATTGGAAATATAGCAAAGGATCTCGGGATCGATGTGAACAGACTTTCGTCTCGTAAAGCTCGCATTGATACAGAAGGGAACAGAAAACGCTACTGCGACATTAATCTGAACACCGGAGAACTGACCGTAGCGGAGAGAATCGACAGAGAGGGCATCTGCGAAAAGAAAGCATCGTGTGCAATAAAACATGAGCTTGTGCTGGAGAACCCTCTGGAACTTCATCGATTTATTCTCAATATTGAAGATATAAATGATAATTCACCTCAGTTTAAAAAAAGTCTGATCAAATTTGAAATAAGTGAGTCTGCAGTCAAAGGATCTCGTTATTTATTGGATGAGGCCCTTGATGCTGATATCGGGATGAATTCAGTGCAGTCATATGCGCTTCAGGAAAATGAACACTTTCGTCTAAATGTGCAAACACGCCCGAACGGAAGGAAATACAGTGAACTGATATTAAATAAAGAGCTGGATCGCGAGCAGCAGAAAGAGGTGAGTTTAATCCTGACTGCGGTAGACGGCGGGACTCCACCGAGATCCGGCTCTGTAGCCATACACGTCACTGTGCTTGATGCTAATGATAATGCTCCAGTCTTCAGTCAGGCCGTTTATAAAGTCAGTCTGCCTGAAAACTCTCCTCTAGATACTGTAGTGCTGACCGTGAGCGCCACTGATGCCGACGAGGGTCAAAATGGAGAAGTCACTTACGAGTTTGGACATTTATCAGATTACCTTATGGACATTTTTTCACTAGATGCAGTGTCTGGAGAAATTAAACTGACAGGAGCCATTGACTATGAAGACAGGAACTCAATTGAGCTGCCAATACAAGCTTTGGATGGCCAAGGGCTTGCAAGTTATTCCACGGTATCAATTGAAATTATTGATAATAATGATAACGCACCTGTGATCGTGATTAATTCTCTAAACATTCCCATCCCCGAGAACGCAGCTCCCGGTACAGAGGTGGGCATCATTAATGTTCAGGACCGAGACTCTGAGAGTAACGGACAGGTGCGCTGCTCCATTCAGCAAAACGTCCCGTTTAAACTCGTTCCTTCGATCAAAAATTACTATTCTCTGGTGAGCACCGGGGAATTAGACCGCGAGCTGCTCTCGGAATATAATCTGAGCATCACTGCTACTGATGAGGGGTCTCCTCCTTTATCTTCCACTAAGAGCATTCACCTGACTGTCGCTGACGTCAACGATAACCCGCCGGTATTTGAGCAGCACAGTTACCGAGCTCATGTCCAGGAGAATAACAAACCGGGCTCCTCGGTTTCTGCGGTGTCCGCCACAGACCCGGACTGGAGACAGAACGGCACCGTCGTTTACTCTCTGTTCTCCTCCGAGGTGAACGGTGCTCCGGTGTCCTCCTTTTTATCCATTAACGGAGACACGGGGGTCATTCACGCCGTGAGGTCCTTCGATTACGCGCAGCTGAAGAGTTTCACGGTGCTCGTGTTGGCTCGAGACAACGGCTCTCCTCCTCTGAGCGGTAACGTGACCGTGAGCGTCTTCATCTCGGACGAGAACGACAACCGGCCTCAGATCCTGTACCCCTCTACGGAAGGGAACTCCTTTATGACCGAGCTGGTGCCCAAAGGCGCGCAGGCGAGCTCCCTGGTCTCCAAGGTGATCGCCGTGGACGCGGACTCCGGTCAGAACGCGTGGCTCTCGTATCAGATCGTGAAAGCCACGGATCCGGGACTCTTCAGCATCGGTGTCCACAGCGGAGAGATCAGGACGCAGCGGGACATCTCTGAATCTGACAGCATGAAGCAGAACCTGATCGTGTCCGTGAGAGATAACGGACAGCCCTCTCTCTCGGCCACGTGCGCGCTCTCGTTACTGATCTCGGATAACTTGGCTGAAGTTCCGGAACTCAAAGACATGGCTCACGACGAGAGTGGATCCAAACTGACGTTTTATCTGATCATCGCGCTGGTGTCGGTGTCCACCTTCTTCCTGACTTTCCTCATCATCATTCTGGCCGTGAGGTTCTGTCGCAGGAGAAAGCCCAGACTGTTGTTTGATGGAGCTGTAGCCATCCCCAGCGCGTATCTGCCTCCAAATTACGCAGAGGTGGATGGCGCGGGAACTCTCCGCAGCGCGTACAACTATGACGCGTACTTGACCACGGGCTCGCGCACCAGCGACTTCAAGTTTGTCCGGTCTTATAACGATGGCACCCTGACCTCTGACCTCACCCTGAGGAAAACTCAATCTGCTGTGGATGATCTGGAGGGTCTCGAGCCTGAGATCAGCGGAGTCTTTCAGGTAGGAGGTGTTTCCAATTCATTTTTGTTACGGTTTCAATGAGAAAAAACTCAGCCAAATAAGTCATTTGGCTATCACATTTGGAAATTTGACAATATTTGGTTCTGATAATAAATTGTATTTAGTTATAGTTGTTCATTTAGATATGGAGGCTTCTTGTTATTATGTGAATTTTTGTTTAATTAAGCTATTGTTTTTAGTGTGTTTCTCAGCTTTATGTTTTTAGTATGGTTTGGTGAATTTGTACCTCGTTTCCTTTTGTTGATTCTAAATACGCTGCAACTCTTTTGGCAGTTTTATCATTTTGAAAGTGGTCTCACACCACATCCCAAGTAGAGCATTTATGTTAGCTTAATGAATGGATGAGATTAAAGGTGGTTGTTTTTTGTTTTTGTTTAAAAAAAAGTTTTTATAGTGACATGATGTTCATCATCCCATGCACTTTTAATCAGAGATTTTGTGATTGTTTCCAAATTCAAATTAGATTATTTTTTATTCCTTTGCAATGAGCATAGACCAAGTTCCTATTTGTTTTTGTTCACAAGTAAGTTTCATTTCTCTCATCCACTGACTTTTAAGTCAAAGTCACCCTAGAAGCTGTTTTTGTTTTGAATTGTGACTAATGTGTTCTTTTCATTTGCTCTTGTGTGTGCAACTTGAGACTTAAACAAGTTATATCCATGTTCCGTTTTTTTGTGGGGTAAGGGGGTGGGGGGGTGGGTACCAGAGTACAGTTTCATCTCAAACACTTGTTTTACATCAATTATCTTGCCTTTTAACAGAAAAGTATTTGAAAATGCTCAGATGATTTATAGCAGCTTCTTTAATTGTTGCCCTCAGCCAGCCATTATGCAGAAGTGATGCATACAATCAGTATGAATGGATTTTGAATGCAGGGTGGACTTCAGATTTGTTGGGTTCTTAGCTGCTGTACACACAGACTCAACAGACCACTGCTCAGTTCATGACTGATTCTAACATCAGAACTATAGTGCTGCCCATCTTCTTAATCAAAATTATGCATATAAAAGACTCAGAAGCTATTTTTTTTACCATTTCCTGTGTAAAACTGTTCTCTTTTACAGTGACATAGAATTTAACTACCAGAGGAAATAAAAAGTTGCTGTTTTATAGACTGAGTTAATTAATTAAGCCAGAATGGAGTATATTTCAACACAATATCAGCCTGAAAAGTATCAGTTTCATTTGATGCTAATGTTTCAACGTATTATATCTTGTAAAGATTCACATTTTAGTTATGGTAACAATATGGGAACTATTTGTTTTTATTTTCTGATATTATGCTGTCCCAACTGGATTCATGCCACGCCAATAGAAGGAAGAACTCAAGTGCTGGAGCTGAGAGTAACACATCTGATTTATTGAAACAAATAAAGCTAGGATCCACCTATGGGAAAAGGCAGGCAGAACGAAGCTAAACAAACTAAATCTAATTAAGCTAAGCTAAGAAAACAAGCCTGTGACTCACATGAAAGGACCAACTTGAACAGGGATGCTGGAAAGCACTAGGTTGCTTAATGAATGAGTATACTGTAAATAGTGAAAAACATAATGGAACAATGAACATACACATGCCAAAGATGATGACCTAATCAGATAACAGGGGTAGAATGTAAGGAGAACCTGAAAATGGCAAACACAAACATAAACACTTGAAACGGCGCAAGTAGTCCTCACTGCAGAAACTAGCACTGTGTTGCAAAGCATCTGCTGTGATGACTTGCATTTGCCGACATCATGCATGTTGTAGTGGGCATGTGCCAATACAGAGCATGCACTGTTCAGGCAAATTTCCTTCAAATCCACATGAACAAGATTAGGGTTAGGTTTAAGGTTAGAGTTGGGGTTAGGGTCATTGAGGGCAAGTTAATCGATGCAAGGTAAGGGGTGAAAATTTGGGGTGTAGAAGGTTATGGAAATTGTATCACATGTATGACTGTATCATATTTTTTTTCTTTTAATGTATTAGATGTTATTTTAACATAAGATCATCCGATACCCCACTGCTCAAAATAAACTCTATAACTTAAAAAAAGTTATATAATTTCCCATTCTTCTTTAGGCTTGTTTAAAACTCTACACTGAGGTAAATATACATGATCAGGGTTACCATATTATTTAAATATAGTAGGGTAAGTACTACCCATATATGGATTTCGGAAGAAAAAGTTGATTAGCGATTGCTGATTGTGATGGGATTGTGGCTCATCTGCATGCATACATAATAGAGGGCTTCCGTTGTTTGTTTCTTTTTTTCTCCTGTCTCCTCTAGCATCCACATTTCCAGTGTGTTGTGTGCCTTTGGGTGACAGATATTAAGTGGCTTCCTACGCTGAGTGTTTGTTTGTGATGCACAATGTTAATGCTTTGATTTTGGTTAGGGTTATTCAAGGCTCAGCGCTAAGGAATAGCGTGGGCAAGACTGGTTTCTCCAGTGTGTTGGCCATAAGTCGGCACAATTGCATGTGCTCATGTGTGGCTTTGTGGTTAGTTTGTCAGTAAGTGTAAGGATTTCTTTTAATAAGATCATTGATGGGATGTGTTTAAAAGGTTCCAATCTTTCATTCTCTCTCCCTGTTTTAGTGGAGCAGGCAGTGGCCTCCTTTAACCACCTCACATCTTTAACTACATCAACCTTCTTACTGCATCATATTGTTTCTTCAAGGCAATATATTTGACTAAATCCTATCTTGTTTGGATGTGTTAAGGACCACACAATTAGAATGACTCGGCACTGTCTCAAGCCGTCTTAATTTCATGAACCCGAGTGTTTTAATCCCTTTGTTCACCCCAACTCTCCGGACTGTTCCCGCAGTGCAACTGTCAGCATTGCTTTCTCCTAATTCAAAACCTGTATCTGCTACATAAAGATAAACAAACCTTTTAAAAAGTTACTTTTGGGTAACATACTCTACTTTTTTCCATGAGAAACCATGAACTGACATTGTGAAATTTATAAAATGAATTAAGCAATTCTGCCACAAATTTTACCAAGCAAATAATTTCTCACCTGATTTCTCCTTCATTACTCCTGTCTCTTTATCCTCTATTTTTCATCTAACACCTTTTTAATAAATAAACTAAACACTATATATTTATACGTGGGGTTTAAAAATTAGAAAATGTACAACATTTTTTTAAATTTTTATTCTGCCATATTCAGTGATGATGGTAAATGTACTTTTTTGCGTGTAAACAGAGAATCTTCAATACCAAGAACAAGTTGGGCTTTAGACTTTGAAAAATGATTTTTCCCACTGAAAGTACTTCTTCATCTCATTGACTGGCTGCCAATGGGAGCATTTTTCAATGGCAGGTTTTTTTGTTTTTAAATAGCGTATTTTTCTGAGAGTTTTAAGTTGGGATGTGTATTTTTTTCCTGCCATAACAAGTGAGGGTTAAGTTTTGTTGCTGTCCGTGGTACTGAAAGATGACTTTAGTATAAGATTCAACATTTCACTTCACATGTTGCTCAAATGAATGATAAAAACATTATGGCAGTGCTTCAAATAGAATTTTTAAGTGTGTTTGACGAAAAAAAAATATGTAAATTGGCGTTCACCGTAGTTTCGCATTTGAACTCAAAGGGTCGCTGTTGACCTGCTAATCCCTCCCTGGCTCAGTCCCCTCCACCCTGATAGTGATGTCACACTCAGAGCTCCAGCTCTTCTTCTCTTTGTAGAGAAACGTCGACGTTGCTTTACTCTATTTTCTGAGGAGCTCTTTGGATTTACACTCATATTTGATTTAATTTTAATTGAACTGTGTCTGGATCTATCTCTTGGATGTTCTCCTATGCTCCTGGCTTCTGAGATGTTCGCTCTTTTGTTCTTGGCGCTGATGGCGCACCGCGCTTCTGGAGACGTGAGCTATTCTTTCCCGGAGGAGATGAAACGAGGATCTGTGATTGGAAATATAGCAAAGGATCTCGGGATCGATGTGAACAGACTTTCGTCTCGTAAAGCTCGCATTGATACAGAAGGGAACAGGAAACGCTACTGCGACATTAATCTGAACACCGGAGAACTGACCGTAGCGGAGAGGATCGACAGAGAGGGGCTTTGTGGAAAGAAAGCGTCGTGTGCAATAAAACAGGAGCTCGTACTGGAGAACCCTCTGGAACTACATCGATTTATTCTCAATATTGAAGATATAAATGATAATTCACCTCAGTTTAAACAAGGAGTAATTAAATTTGATATAAGAGAGTCTGCTGATAAAGGATCTCGTTATTTATTGGATGAGGCCCTTGATGCGGATATCGGGATGAATTCAGTGCAGTCATATGCGCTTCAGGAAAATGATAATTTTATTTTGAGTGTTAGAACACGTGAAAATGGTATAAAGATGGAAGAACTGGTTTTAAATAAAGAGTTGGATCGCGAGCAGCAGAGAGAGGTGAGTTTAATCCTGACTGCGGTAGACGGCGGGACTCCACCGAGATCCGGCTCTGTAGCCATACACGTCACTGTGCTGGATGCTAATGATAATGCTCCAGTCTTCAGTCAGAGCGTTTATAAAGTCAGTCTGCCTGAAAACTCTCCTCTAGATACTGTAGTGCTGACCGTGAGCGCCACTGATGCCGACGAGGGTCAAAATGGAGAAGTTACTTACGAGTTTGGACATTTAGCGGAAAGCCAAACTGAAATGTTTAACCTTGATCGAGAATCTGGTGAAATACGTCTCAAATTTAATTTTGATTATGAGGAAGAGAATATAATCGAGCTTCCCGTTCAAGCGAAAGACGGTCAAGGATTAGCGAGCAGATGCACTGTAATTATTGATGTTATTGATATCAATGATAACGCACCTGTGATCGTGATTAATTCTCTGAATATTCCCATTCCTGAGAACGCAGCTCCCGGTACAGAGGTGGGCATCATTAATGTTCAGGACCGAGACTCTGAGAGTAACGGACAGGTGCGCTGCTCCATTCAGCAAAACGTCCCGTTTAAACTCGTTCCTTCGATCAAAAATTACTATTCTCTGGTGAGCACCGGGGAATTAGACCGTGAGCTGCTCTCGGAATATAATCTGAGCATCACTGCCACTGATGAGGGGTCTCCTCCTTTATCTTCCACTAAGAGCATTCACCTGACTGTCGCTGACGTCAACGATAACCCCCCGGTATTTGAGCAGCACAGTTACCGAGCTCATGTCCAGGAGAATAATAAACCGGGCTCCTCTGTTTGTTCGGTGTCCGCCACAGACCCGGACTGGAGACAGAACGGCACCGTCGTTTACTCTCTGTTCTCCTCTGAGGTGAACGGAGTTCCGGTGTCCTCCTTGTTATCCATTAACGGAGACACGGGGGTCATTCACGCCGTGAGGTCCTTCGATTACGAGCAGCTGAAGAGTTTCACGGTGCTCGTGTTGGCTCGAGACAACGGCTCTCCTCCTCTGAGCGGTAACGTGACCGTGAGCGTCTTCATCTCGGACGACAACGACAACCGGCCTCAGATCCTGTACCCCTCTCCGGAAGGGAACTCCTTTATGACCGAGCTGGTGCCCAAAGGCGCACAGGCACGCTCTCTGGTCTCCAAGGTGATCGCCGTGGACGCGGACTCCGGTCAGAACGCGTGGCTCTCGTATCAGATCGTGAAAGCCACGGATCCGGGACTCTTCAGCATCGGTGTCCACAGCGGAGAGATCAGGACGCAGCGGGACATCTCTGAATCTGACAGCATGAAGCAGAACCTGATCGTGTCCGTGAGAGATAACGGACAGCCCTCTCTCTCGGTCACGTGCGCGCTCTCGTTACTGATCTCGGATAACTTGGCTGAAGTTCCGGAACTCAAAGACATGGCTCACGACGAGAGCGGCTCCAAACTGACGTTTTATCTGATCATCGCGCTGGTGTCCGTGTCCACCTTCTTCTTGACCTTCATCATCATCATCCTGGCCGTGAGGTTCTGTCGCAGGAGAAAGCCCAGACTGTTGTTTGATGGAGCTGTAGCCATCCCCAGCGCGTATCTGCCTCCAAATTACGCAGAGGTGGATGGCACGGGAACTCTCCGCAGCGCGTACAACTATGACGCGTACCTGACCACGGGCTCGCGCACCAGTGACTTCAAGTTCGTCAGGTCTTATAACGAGGGCACCCTGACCTCCGACCTCACCCTGAGGAAAACTCAGTCTGCTGTGGATGATCTGGAGGGACTCGAGCCTGAGATGAGCGCAGTCTTTCAGGTAGGAGCAGAGGCTATTGCTTTTTTATTTTTATTTTTTTCAAAAAGTAAAGAAGTATTTATTATGTTTTTGGTTTCATTGTGACATGCTTCAACATGTGACACATTAAAAAGGTACTTAATAAAAAGTCATCTTTACATTTCTGTTAACTTTTTTTTATGTAGTATTAGTTGTGCATCTGTAAGTTGTGCAGTTAAAACCAAAGTGCAAAACTACAACATTGATGTAAGAAATTCCAACTGACCTTACATTCACACACTTTCCATTTTCTTACACCTTTCCCATTATCATATCTGCAACAGAAATAAGCACCCTGATGTCATCTAACAACCTTGATCAAAAACTGTTTTACATCTTCTATTTTGCATCTTCCCTCAGACTTTTGGTGTGCTTGTTATTACATGGGTTGGCATGATATCTTCCTCTCTGGAAAATGTTTCATATTAAATGTGTTCAGAGTTTATCTTTACCTGGAATTTTACTATTGTGAACTCTGCACAAAGGGTGCTGGGTGAGTTCTTGGGATATTAAAGAGATTAGATAATGGGAAGCTTGGGAACCTTTCAACATTGAATTATATTTGATTCTATGCTTTCCACAGCTGACACAAGGTAGCCAAAAAAGTTACATTCAAGTTAGAATGTTTTCTTTCCACCCCAAACCTGTCTGCTTCTGCACTTACAACACTTACAAAGTAGAAACATTCCCAATCGATTGTCTGGGAATCAGAGAAATGAGTTTTTCTTGTATTGTTTTTCTTACCTTTAAATGTGATTCATGAAGTGCATCTTAGTAGGCTGACTGACGTGTTTTGTTTCCCCCCTTCAAATCATTTAATATTGTTATTGACATGTATATATCATCTTAAAACGTTCATCATATCTTTTTGAAACACACATTTACAGTACTCAAAACGTTTGTTAAAAAAAGTATTTTTTTTGTTTTATGCATCAACAGAAGTGTTTTGGTGTAGTCAATTAAATAATAACAAAAAAAATCAATTGAGTACAATTAACTTTTTGTTTTTAGCGTGTTGCATGAAGTTGGTTGCATACCTTCAAATACGTTTAAGTTAGTATTTGGTTGGCCTTTAGATTTAGAAACAGAAAATGTTTTGAAAGCTACTGCTCACATGAAGTTTGAATACATTATACATCTGCTCATTTTTAAATATTTATTTATGACATGAAAGTCAATTAAGTTTAAATGATTAAAATTACCTTTCCTGTGGCTCAGTTTGTAGAGTGTATACTTGCAGGTTTTAGGTTTGATTACCAGGGAATACAAGAAATGGGTTTCTTCCTTGATCTTGTGCACAAGTAAATTCATGTAAAAAAATTTCTCACGTATGCTATTATTTTAATCAGAAAAATGAAGGCGCTGGTTTATTTGTAGATGAAATACTTTATCAACTGAACTTTATGATGTTGGATAGATATACTGTCTTCATACCAAACAGATTCCAATGAGGTTGTTTTAACAAAAAAACAAATGTTTGTCGTGTAGTTTTTAAATTGATTCATTATTTATCCTAAAACATTCATAGTGAATAAAGAAGCATTTTTTTTTCATTCAATACATTTGAATAATTTAAAATTATGTTTCCTGTGCATCTATTAATAGAGCATATAGTGCCAGCAATTGGTGAAGGTATGGGGTTGATTTCCATGGAAACCAAACACTGCTTTAAATGTAATTTGTCATTCAAATAATATAATAAAAGCATACAAATACACAAGTGTCAGTTACATTAAAACATATTTCTCCTTAATGTTTAAAATGTCTCCAGACCGCAGTAGCACAACCTTCCCTTCACCGTGAAATAAGCATGCAATTAAACATATTAGGGGGAAACCAATTAAAACAAACTGTGCTTTAAAAACAACACACTATAGTTTCATTTATATATTTTTGTTTTCAAGTGCATTGCAATTTAAAAACAATTCTCGTTTGGTGTGCAAGATAATATCCATTGTTGATAGGTCAACCTACGGAGGTTTTAACAATATAAATGCAGCTCAAGAAGACTTCAGATGACAGAATCTTTCTGGAGACAGTAACAAGATAAAATAACATCAAGGCCTTCTCAAAACCCAACATGATAGCACTAGTAAAAACTGAAATTAGAAATGTTTTCGGCTTTCACTCTCTGTGGTGCTAAATGTATTTTAATTGTTAGTGTACAAAAATTGTCAAACATTCAAATACTTTTTTTCTTCACACTTGTTCTTTGCCCCATGTGGAAAATTGGGCAAAGAATCTGGAGTTGAATAATGAATTGACAAAAACACAAAGTATTTATTTGTGATGCAAAGACTTAGTTAGCAGATTGGACATTACAGAAAATGTTACAGACTACATTACAGACTACGGTCCATCCGGACCAGAACCTCCCGACACAAGAACAGCTTTTTCCCCTCCGCCATAAGACTCTTGAACATCAAATGACCACAAACCCATGGACAACTCTTGCTATTTGCACTATTTTTTTGCACTATCTGCACAATCCCCACCATTATCCTGAATGTACATATATAGTTTACTGTATAGTTTTTATTGTTTATAGTAGTTTTTTCTCTTTTTTAAAAAATATTGTATTCTATTTCTTTTATTTTACTTATGCATACTTCACTTTATTATTTATTATTTAGTACGTGTTCTTTGTTTTGCACCATCACTAAAAAATTCCTAGTCCTTGAAACTTGTTTCACTGACCATGGCAATAAAAACGATTCTGATTCTGATTCTGAAAAGCGAATTGCATTGGTTGCATGGCTTGCCTTGTGCATAATCTTTGGGTTTGACAACATTCTTAAATATAATACTGAGGAGAAAAACATGTTTACAGAAATATTAGTAGTTTAAATGTTCAAAGTTAATGTCATGAGAAAGTCAGTGTCGGTGCAAAGCACAGGCGAAAAGGATCCTGAAGACAGGTATGCCAGAAAACAGTCTTTATTGCACTCAGGAAAGAAGCGCCATCTTCTGAGTGTCCAAAACAAACTAAACAATGGACTCTTCCTAACTCTAATGGGACAGACGCCGAATGCCACAAACCCTCAAACTGTTAAGAACAGAAAAAACAGCCATAAGATGATTGTTCAAGCCGAGACAAACGCTGAAAGTGAGTTTGTACACTCCGACAAGGAGCTATAGAGAGAAGGAGAAACCTTATCCCAGGGATAAGAGACAGGTGAGACCTAATTAAGAGGGAGAAACTCCCAAACCCCTTACAGTCAGTCTGTTCTGCACATAAACTGTCAGTCAGGAGAATTTATAGAACACAGAGTTTGTTACACTTCAGTATTAAAGATTTCAAACAGTTATCTAAATGAAATATTTGAAAATAATGAAAAAATAATTATTGCGACCACACTTGTTTCTTCATCCCAAACTTTCTCTGTGTGGATGGAATAAGCTTTTGCTTTTAAGGTTTGTCAAGTGTTTTGATGCACATAACTCTATCTTTAATATAAACAAGTAGCTACTTTACTTAAGGATTATTTAATCAAATTAACTTTTGTGATTGTGAAAACCCCCTTTTTTAGTCTAATAATTCAAGAAACATGTTTAGGTTTTTTAGGATGATTTCAAATGCACTTTTTGTATTTGGGAATCATCATCACCATGTGCTCTCATAACTTGTAAAATGTACACTTCTTTAATTCATTTATAAAATAATTTTGTTTAAAAAGCTTTGAGTTAGAAGCTAACGTCTGACCAGTCCTGTAGTTTCTCATTTGAACTCAAAGTGTCGCTGTTGACCTGTTAATCCATCGCTGGATCAGTCATCACCACCCTGATAGTGATGTCACGCTCAAGAGCCCCAGCTCTTCTTCTCTTTGTAGAGAAACGTCGACGGTGCTGCATTTGGTCCGTTGCATACTTTCGGAATTTACAGTGAAATTTGCCTTATTTATCCGTTGAACTGTGTCTGGATCTATCTCTTCGCGGTTCTTCTCAATGCTCCTGGTTGCTGGGATGTTTGCCCTTTTGTTCTTGGTGCTGATAGCGCACAGCGCTTCTGGAGACGTGAGCTATTCTTTCCCGGAGGAGATGAAACGGGGATCAGTGATTGGAAATATAGCAAAGGATCTCGGGATCGATGTGAACAGACTTTCGTCTCGTAAAGCTCGCATTGATACAGAAGGGAACAGGAAACGCTACTGCGACATTAATCTGAACACCGGAGAACTGACCGTAGCGGAGAGAATCGACAGAGAGGGGCTTTGTGGAAAGAAAACGTCGTGCGTTTTTATTCAAGAGCTTGTGCTGGAGAATCCACTGGAACTACACCGTATCAATTTCAGGGTTCTGGACATTAACGACAACAGCCCGTATTTCGGAAAAGATGTGATTAATTTGGAGATCAGCGAATCCGCCAGTAAAGGCAAAGGCTTCTTACTTGAGGAGGCGAATGACGCTGATATTGGGGAGAATTCTGTTCAAAGCTACTCCATACAATCAAATGAATATTTCGTTCTTTCTATGGAAAGAAACTCATTTGGGGAAAAGTATGCCGAGTTAATATTAAATAAAGAGTTAGATCGAGAGCAGCAGAGAGAGGTGAGTTTAATCCTTACTGCGGTAGACGGCGGGCCTCCACCGAGATCCGGCTCTGTAGCCATACACGTCACTGTGCTGGATGCTAATGATAATGCTCCAGTCTTCAGTCAGAGCGTATATAAAGTCAGTCTGCCTGAAAACTCTCCTTTAGATACTGTAGTGCTGACCGTGAGCGCGACTGATGCCGACGAGGGTCAAAATGGAGAAGTCACTTATGAGTTTGGACATATATCTGAAATTGATGCAACAATTTTCACTCTTAACCCCAAAACTGGACAAATCTGTTTAACAGGAACACTTGATTATGAAGAAGAGAACCTTTTTGAACTTCCAATTCAAGCCACGGACAGACTAGGGCTTGTGTCATATTCAACTGTTGTTGTTGAAGTATCTGATGTTAATGATAATGCACCGATAATAATTGTAAAATCTCTGAATATTCCCATCCCTGAGAACGCAGCTCCCGGTACAGAGGTGGGCATCATTAATGTTCAGGACCGAGACTCTGAGAGTAACGGACAGGTGCGCTGCTCCATTCAGCAAAACGTCCCGTTTAAACTCGTTCCTTCGATCAAAAATTACTATTCTCTGGTGAGCACCGGGGAATTAGACCGCGAGCTGCTCTCGGAATATAATCTGAGCATCACTGCTACTGATGAGGGGTCTCCTCCTTTATCTTCCACTAAGAGCATTCACCTGACTGTCGCTGACGTCAACGATAACCCGCCGGTATTTGAGCAGCACAGTTACCGAGCTCATGTCCAGGAGAATAACAAACCGGGCTCCTCTGTTTGTTCGGTGTCCGCCACTGACCCGGACTGGAGACAGAACGGCACCGTCGTTTACTCTCTGTTCTCCTCCGAGGTGAACGGTGCTCCGGTGTCCTCCTTGTTATCCATTAACGGAGACACGGGGGTCATTCACGCCGTGAGGTCCTTCGATTACGAGCAGCTGAAGAGTTTCACGGTGCTCGTGTTGGCTCGAGGCAACGGCTCTCCTCCTCTGAGCGGTAACGTGACCGTGAGCGTCTTCATCTCGGACGAGAACGACAACCGGCCTCAGATCCTGTACCCCTCTCCGGAAGGGAACTCCTTCATGACCGAGCTGGTGCCCAAAGGCGCGCAGGCGCGCTCCCTGGTCTCCAAGGTGATCGCCGTGGACGCGGACTCCGGTCAGAACGCGTGGCTCTCGTATCAGATCGTGAAAGCCACGGATCCGGGACTCTTCAGCATCGGTGTCCACAGCGGAGAGATCAGGACGCAGCGGGACATCTCTGAATCTGACAGCATGAAGCAGAACCTGGTCGTGTCCGTGAGAGATAACGGACAGCCCTCTCTCTCGGCCACGTGCGCGCTCTCGTTACTGATCTCGGATAACTTGGCTGAAGTTCCGGAACTCAAAGACATGGCTCACGACGAGAGCGGCTCCAAACTGACGTTTTATCTGATCATCGCGCTGGTGTCCGTGTCCACCTTCTTCCTGACCTTCCTCATCATCATCCTGGCCGTGAGGTTCTGTCGCAGGAGAAAGCCCAGACTGTTGTTTGATGGAGCTGTAGCCATCCCCAGCGCGTATCTGCCTCCAAATTACGCAGAGGTGGATGGCGCGGGAACTCTCCGCAGCGCGTACAACTATGACGCGTACCTGACCACAGGCTCGCGTACCAGTGACTTCAAGTTCGTCCGGTCTTATAACGAAGGCACCCTGACCTCTGACCTCACTCTGATGAAGACTCGGTCTGCTGTGGATGATCTGGAGGGACTCGAGCCTGAAATCAGCGGAGTCTTTCAGGTAGGTGCAGATATTTATTTTGATTAATGATGTCCGTGGTAAAACTTGCATCAGAAAGACATGTGCTTATATGGAGAGCACATGTGTCCCTGACCAGTAATGTGTTAATGTTGATAGTTTTGTTTATGACGGAATTGTTTTAATATCGGGAATTGCTTTAATTTTTTTCCTTGCACAATTAGACAAGTTCCCTTGTTGTGAATGGCGATTAATGAAATTGTTTTGAGTAAACTATTGAGCTGAACTTTCTGCGTAGTTTACAACTTTACGTTTAGTCCATTTTGTTATGAGTAAAATTTTAAAGTTGATAAAAGTAAAAAAAAAATGCTTATAATATAGTGAGAAATACTTGAAAATCTGGGTTCAGACTGAACGATTGTCAAAGCAGTCGTGTCGCAGATGCTTTCACATTTAATACCTGGAGCAGCATTCAGTCGTGCTGAATTCACACAGCACGATGGATTTTTTTTTTATCAAACTTAGCGCCTTTTTAAGGTAGATGGTATTGTGTAAATTAAACAGATTTTTTAAACTCACTTTTGTTGCACTTTTAATCTTTTGAAATAAGACTGAGATTTATGCGTGTGTAGTTTTATTGTAAAGGTGTTTTTAAAACTATTATTGATGAGATTTTATCAAATTTAAAACTCGCAATTTTTTTGAATTCTGTGATTTCTGAAACGATCTTTTTATTTCGTAGTTGTTAATCCACGACGAGTCATTCATTTAAAACAATTTCTATTTATCATAAAACTCAGGTGCGTGTAATCTGACCAATTAAGTGTGTTTTAAAGCACATTATCATTGTAAATAAGATTTATCGCTTAGGTTTTAAAACCAGAACAAGAGAGTGAAAATACGTGTAAGGTTAACTTTTTTTGACTGACTTTTAAACTTTTATATAACTATTTTTAAAACAACTGACTGTTAAAGATTTATTTAAGATACATTTTAAAATGTACTTTGACCACGTTTATAGGTCTTAGACTTATTTTTATTTTTTTGTAAACATTTTTACAAAGATTGTTTATTCATTTAATTTCTTAGCTTTTTTCATTTAGCCTTAAATAAAAAACCAAGAGTCTTGGCATGGGTTTAACCACATTTTTAAGTTCACTTTGATTAGATGTCTTTGGTTTTAGATTTTTTTTCTTTTTTTTATATTACATTTTGTATATCGAGCTGAATGAAACATTGCGTTAGATTTATGTCCATAATGATGAAGAGCATGGGCATGCCTGATTAACACAGTTAATGCACTTCACTGTCAATCTCATTGTTGAATGCATATTAACATTTTGTTAATTTCTTTTTGGAAAAGTTTGAAACCTGGTTTAATCCATTGTGTATTTTTTCTTCACTAAGGTATTTTAATTGTCCCATACATCATTATACACAGTACTATAATTACCAATGAAAGTTGTCTTACATTGTGTGCTTAAAAGCATCTCATGCATAGTTCTAGGAGTCAGTTCTATACATACAGTTAGTATATTTGTGCACGCTTCTGTTCGTTCATGAACACTAGAAGACTTTTATTGTGTAATTTCGTAAAGCTAATTCCAACCTTTTCCATGGCTATATATTAAAACTATTTTGAGTGGATATCAAGTCTCAGTCTTTATTAATGAAAATTGTTTATGTTATATTTTGCCAGTGTTATATCTTTAGTGTACACTATACCAGTGCATTATTTTACTAATTGCTGTGCATGGTGCTGCATATCCCATTAGAAACTGGGGTTATCCCTCAAGTAATTCTGTAGCATGTGTTGTAGAAACAAAAATAATGGCAACGTGATAATCTTCATCATGATATAAAATGCTATTTAATTTAGTTACTTTATATTGTAAACAGTACGTGAACAATACGCTGCGTTTCCACGTTTGATCTCAAAGGGTCGCTATTGACCTATGTTAAAAATCGGCTTGAACTTCTCCACCCTGATTGGGATGTCACACTCTTCTCTTTGCAGAAAAACGTCGAAGGTGTTACACCTTCCATCTTGTTCTCTTTACTTATCCGGATTACATTCATACATATTTTCCTTAAAGTGTTTTTTTTCTCCTGACTAAATCTCTTGAAGGTTCGCATCATTGCTCGTTGGTGCTGAGATGTTCGTTCTTTTGTTCTTGGCGCTGATGGCGCACAGCGCTTCTGGAGAGGTGGGCTATTCTTTCCCGGAGGAGATGAAACGAGGATCAGTTATTGGAAATATAGCAAAGGATCTCGGGATCGATGTGAAAAAAATATACAGTCGAGATCCGCGAATTGATACTGAAGGGAACAGAAAACGCTACTGCGACATTAATCTGAACACCGGAGAACTGACCGTTGCGGAGAGAATCGACAGAGAGGGGCTTTGTGGAAAGAAAGCGTCGTGTGCAATAAAACAGGAGCTTGTGCTGGAGAACCCTCTGGAACTCCATCGATTTATTCTCAATATTGAAGATATAAATGATAATTCACCTCAGTTTAAAGAAAGTGTAATAAAATTCGAAATAAGTGAGTCTGCTGACAAAGGATCTCGGTATTTATTGGATGAGGCCCTTGATGCGGATATCGGGATGAATTCGGTGCAGTCATATGCGCTTCAGGAAAATGAACACTTTACTCTACATGTACAAACGCGTCAAAATGGAAGAAAATTTGGCGAACTGATATTAAATAAAGAGTTGGATCGCGAGCAGCAGAAAGAGGTGAGTTTAATCCTGACTGCGGTAGACGGCGGGACTCCACCGAGATCCGGCTCTGTAGCCATACACGTCACTGTGCTGGATGCTAATGATAATGCTCCAGTCTTCAGTCAGGCCGTTTATAAAGTCAGTCTGCCTGAAAACTCTCCTCTAGATACTGTAGTGCTGACCGTGAGCGCCACTGATGCCGACGAGGGTCAAAATGGAGAAGTTAATTTTGCATTTGGTCCTTTAGCAGAAAATCTTTTGGAAACATTTGTTCTCAACCCAATGACCGGAGAAATTAAACTCACTGGAACCGTTGATTTTGAAGAGGAGAATTCTATTGAACTGCAAATTTTGGCCAAAGATGGACAGGGTTTAGCCAGTCATTGTACGGTATTATTATCCGTTACTGATGTTAATGATAATGCCCCAACAATAATGATTAAATCTGTTAAAATCTCTGTTCCCGAGAACGCAGCTCCCGGTACAGAGGTGGGCATCATTAATGTTCAGGACCGAGACTCTGAGAGTAACGGACAGGTGCGCTGCTCCATTCAGCAAAACGTCCCGTTTAAACTCGTTCCTTCGATCAAAAATTACTATTCTCTGGTGAGCACCGGGGAATTAGACCGCGAGCTGCTCTCGGAATATAATCTGAGCATCACTGCTACTGATGAGGGGTCTGCTCCTTTATCTTCCACTAAGAGCATTCACCTGACTGTCGCTGACGTCAACGATAACCCGCCGGTATTTGAGCAGCACAGTTACCGAGCTCATGTCCAGGAGAATAACAAACCGGGCTCCTCTGTTTGTTCGGTGTCCGCCACAGACCCGGACTGGAGACAGAACGGCACCGTCGTTTACTCTCTCTTCTCCTCCGAGGTGAACGGCGCTCCTGTGTCCTCCTTGTTATCCATTAACGGAGACACCGGGGTCATTCACGCCGTGAGGTCCTTCGATTACGAGCAGCTGAAGAGTTTCACGGTGCTCGTGTTGGCTCGAGACAACGGCTCTCCTCCTCTGAGCGGTAACGTGACCGTGAGCGTCTTCATCTCGGACGAGAACGACAACCGGCCTCAGATCCTGTACCCCTCTCCGGAAGGGAACTCCTTCATGACCGAGCTGGTGCCCAAAGGCGCACAGGCACGCTCTCTGGTCTCCAAGGTGATCGCCGTGGACGCGGACTCCGGTCAGAACGCGTGGCTCTCGTATCAGATCGTGAAAGCCACGGATCCGGGACTCTTCAGCATCGGTGTCCACAGCGGAGAGATCAGGACGCAGCGGGACATCTCTGAATCTGACAGCATGAAGCAGAACCTGATCGTGTCCGTGAGAGATAACGGACAGCCCTCTCTCTCGGCCACGTGCGCGCTCTCGTTACTGATCTCGGATAACTTGGCTGAAGTACCGGAACTCAAAGACATGGCTCACGACGAGAGCGGCTCCAAACTGACGTTTTATCTGATCATCGCGCTGGTGTCCGTGTCCACCTTCTTCCTGACCTTCCTCATCATCATCCTGGCCGTGAGGTTCTGTCGCAGGAGAAAGCCCAGACTGTTGTTTGATGGAGCTGTAGCCATCCCCAGCGCGTATCTGCCTCCAAATTACGCAGAGGTGGATGGCGTGGGAACTCTCCGCAGCGCGTACAACTATGACGCGTACCTGACCACGGGCTCGCGCACCAGCGACTTCAAGTTTGTCAGGTCTTATAACGAGGGCACCATGACCTCTGACCTCACCCTGAGGAAAACTCAGTCTGCTGTGGATGATCTAGAGGGACTTGAGCCTGAGATCAGCGGAGTCTTCCAGGTAGGAGCAAAGGCTTCCCCTTTCCTTATTTTCAGCTGGTCTAATATTGCCCATAATAAAAAAAGCAAAAATGCAGTGTAATTTTGTGCTGGTAATTCACTTTTTACATTGTTTGTTTTCATTTTTTGTTCATTTAATTAAATCGTTTTTTTTTCATAACTACTCAACTGATTTAATCATATTGAAAAAAATGCTCAACATCATATCAAGTTTCTAATACGTTCATGGTTTTCAAAAAAATGTATTTTATTTAGTTGAAGAGTGACTGCACATAAAAATGTGTTAGTGCATCATTCCATTTCCTTAGGGCCATATGACAAAGTTTTCAATTATGCCAATTTCCATCATTTTGGATGATTTGAAAACCTATTTTTTTCCGAACTGTGTTTCGTCAAATAAACACGTTTTTATCTGGTTTGCTATTTTGTGTTAAATATTAAGTAAAATTGATTTTTGAATTGGTTGTCTGCCATTTGAGTGCCTTCCATATGCATCGTGCATGAATGGCTAACTCAGTCTTTTTTCAGTATTTGTGTTGTAACATTTATAAACTGGTCAAATTTTGAATGACATTTGTGTTCTGTTCATTTATGTCTACTACAGAGATTTCATAGAGTTTTAAACATAGACGTGTTTTTCAGAATTCTAATATTCATTCATTTTCCAACCAGTTTATTCACTTTTTGGGGTCATGGGGGTCTGCTGGTGGGTGAGAGGTGGGGGTACACCCTGGACAAGTCGCCAGTCCATCGCAGGGCAACATTCACACACACATTCTCTAATTTAGATTATTCAATTAACCTGCCGCATGTTTTGGGGTTTTTGGAGGAAACCGGAGTAGGAAACCCACGCAAGCACGAGGAGAACATGCAAGCTCCTTCTAGGAAGGTAACCGACAACCTTCTAACTGGAAAGCCACAGTGCTACCCACTGCGCCATGCACCGTGTCTCCCAAATATAATATAATATCTCTTTTATGGTCATCTCCAGAATGGTCTGTTTTCAGTTTTATGGGATTTTTGGTCAGAAAAATTGACTGATCTTATTGCCCAACAGTTTGAAATATTTGTGGGGTCAGCTCAAGTGAAAATGATCTGCACAGAGATGATATGTTGTACAAGATTTAATAAGAATTTAGTGCGTAGTCGACACATTTCAAATAATTTACAATAAACACCTCACTTTTGATAATTTTTACACAAGCTTCTCATTATAGCTGACTCCAATAAAAGCCAATTTTAATGTTTACAAATGAGCTCTGAAACTATATCATTGCACTTATTGTTTCATTAATTGCACTTTTTAACTTCTCAGCCCATGGCCACTTGAACATATAGAAAATTTTTAAAGCAATGTGTTCCTAGTGAACATATCTTGTGATCCAAATGACGCATGTTGCTTTAAAGGTGATCTCAATTTTCCCAGTTATCAAAATATATTGTAAACTCTAAAGCTATTAAAGACCAATTGATGATGAATTTGGGAAAGGGTTTCCCAGATGCTGTCCATGGACTGAACTCATTTACTATTTTTTTAGCCTTTGTTCGTATATATCTGCATTTCAAAGTGCTTTACAAAATGAGAAAACATACAAAAATCTTAATTAATAGCTAGACACAAAATTAAATTAAAGACCAGAAAGACAGTATATACATTCTTTTTACAGTGAAATTATTGTTGTGAATCTGATCTCTTCTAATCTGTGAATGATGTCAGCGCAAACCTTACTCACAGTTCAGAAGCTGTTGTGCTTGTACAAAAACATACTTTTAAACCTTTTCAACTTCCCTCAGGGACATCTGATCCTTGCTCTTATTTGTTGTCATGCATCATATTTAACTGTTGAATACAAATGAAGATCTTCATAGAATATAAAAAACTGAGAAGTTTATATTTATAGCACTTTTACATCAGCGCTCAGTATACAGTGACTTAGATGTTGCTAGCACCCCTGATCTCGTTTGAAAGATGGTGCAAAGCTGCAGGTGTAACGGATCAGCCGGATTCACCTGCTCTCTCTGAAACACCAATCATCCAATCTCCATTAAGATCTCCAGATCATTGAGATCACCTGGTTTCTCAAAGCTTATATACCCCTCTGTCTAGGGACCGGTGTCTAGTCTCTTTCACAATCTTTCAAGGTTTCCAGACTGATCCACAGCCCTTGTAACCTGCTTGTTATTTACTTCTGTTAGTTTTTAAGTCTTGAGCTTCTGAGCTCTTTAGTTGTCATAATTCCTTTTTGTTTTTAAAACTAATTTGAGTTAGATACCTGTGTTCCTGGCATTCCTGAATGTGACACCAGGCAGTAACAAAACTCAGAGGCTGTCTGTTTTGGTGTAAATTCATGGTAGTTCTAACTATTTTGATCTAGTGATGAGAGCTCCAATTGGATTGTGTTCAGTCAGCTGACTTGGAAAAAAAACACTAAATATATTTACAATTTCACTGGAGTTTAATACACACATGTTTCTGAAATTGTTTTATTTGATGATTTAATGAGTCCTTTTAGGCTCTTGAACCAAATTTATTTAACTGAATTACTATCTTCAACAGAGCCTCCTCTGTGCAGTGATGAGCTCAGGCACTTGGATGGTACATTTTATTCATTTGTATTTATTTCAGTTTTTAGGGAGTGACTTGACTTTTAAAGCATTGGATATATATGAGGCCTTTTCAACCTCTATGAGATCAGTTTCTTGACAACCAAACACTTTTTAAGAACATTAAAAGTGTCAAGAAAAGCTTGATCTTTTAAGTCTCTCAACTGTCTCCTCAAAATTGTTCAATCAATAAATGAATTAAGAGTTTATCATTTAATTTCTAGTTCTATTCTTCGGATTAAAAGACATAATTGGACTTGTACATTTCATTTAAGATGATTAGTAGACATACAAAATTATTGATTGTTTTTTTTTTTTTCACTAAAAGTGGTAATAAAATTGCTTCTTTACAGAATACTCTTTTTGTTTTATTTTGCAATGTACATTTATTGAGAAAGCAATTCTTTTGCTTTTGCATTCTGAGTTCTGATGAGAACTCTTTAAAGGTTTTCTCCTGATTGTGTGACTGTATCATTGAAATGATGATTATTTAATTTAACAAACATGCTGAACAATCTTATGGCTAAAATGCAGTTGTCGAGTGTGGGGAACTTCGTAGTTTACTTAAAAAAGGTATTTTGAGGTCAGAAGTCTAAACATGATCTTTCATTGCTGCCACTCAAAATTTCTGTTCTGGGCCGGTTTTTCAGTGTAAAAGGAAGCCATGCTTTTTTTTTTATCTTCTCATAAGAATATTTAAGAGCTTTACGTTATATGTGTGTTTCCTTTTTATAACAATTTCATCAAGTTCAAATTAGAGAACAATCCTTAATTAATACAGATTATTTTAATATATAGCAAACTAACATTATGTGTTTGCGTATAAATATAATAATGTTTGGTATTAAATTCCTCAGCAGTTTCATGTTTTTAACTCAAAGGGTCGCTGTTGACCTGTTAATCCAACCTTAGCTACATGCTCTCCACCCTAACAGTGATGTCACACTCGAGCTCCATCTCTTCTTCTCTTTGTAGAGAAACGTCGACGGTGCTGCTTTGTGTTTGTACTTATCTGGATGTACAATATTTTTTGTCATATTTTCATTGAATTGTGGCTGGCTCTATCTCTTGGATGTTCTCGTCGATTCTTGTGATTGCTGAGATGTTTGTTGTTTTGTTCTTGGTGCTGTTGGCGCACAGCGCTTCTGGAGACGTAAGCTATTCTTTCCCGGAGGAGATGAAACGAGGATCTGTGATTGGAAATATAGCAAAGGATCTCGGGATTGATGTGAACAGACTTTCGTCTCGTAAAGCTCGCATTGATACAGAAGGGAACAGAAAACGCTACTGCGACATTAATCTGAACACCGGAGAACTGACCGTAGCGGAGAGAATCGACAGAGAGGGGCTTTGTGGAAAGAAAGCGTCGTGTGCAATAAAACAGGAGCTTGTGCTGGAGAACCCTCTGGAACTGCATCGATTTATTCTCAATATTGAAGATATAAATGATAATTCACCACAGTATACAGAAGGTGTTATTAAATTTGAAATAAGGGAGTCTGCTGACAAAGGATCTCGTTATTTATTGGATGAGGCCCTTGACGCTGATATCGGGATGAATTCGGTGCAATCATATGCGCTTCAGGAAAATGAACACTTTAATCTTAATGTGCAAACGCGTCCGAACGGAAGGAAATACAGTGAACTGATATTAAATAAAGAGTTGGATCGCGAGCAGCAGAGAGAGGTGAGTTTAATCCTGACTGCGGTAGACGGCGGGACTCCACCGAGATCCGGCTCTGTAGCCATACACGTCACTGTGCTGGATGCTAATGATAATGCTCCAATCTTCAGTCAGGCCGTTTATAAAGTCAGTCTCCCTGAAAACTCTCCTTTAGATACTGTAGTGCTGACCGTGAGCGCCACTGATGCCGACGAGGGTCAAAATGGAGAAGTCACTTACGCATTCGGCCCATTATCCCAAGATTTATTGGGTACCTTTTCTCTCAATCCGATCACAGGAGAAATTAAACTCAAAGGAGTTATTGATTATGAGGAGGAGAGTTCTATTGAACTTCCAATACAAGCTAAAGACGGTCAGGGTTTGGCCAGTCATTGTTCTGTGACTATAGAAATTACTGATGTTAATGATAACGCACCCGTGATAGTGATCAATTCTCTGAATATTCACATCCCTGAGAACGCAGCTCCCGGTACAGAGGTGGGCATCATTAATGTTCAGGACCGAGACTCTGAGAGTAACGGACAGGTGCGCTGCTCCATTCAGCAAAACGTCCCGTTTAAACTCGTTCCTTCGATCAAAAATTACTATTCTCTGGTGAGCACCGGGGAATTAGACCGTGAGCTGCTCTCGGAATATAATCTGAGCATCACTGCTACTGATGAGGGGTCTCCTCCTTTATCTTCCACTAAGAGCATTCACCTGACTGTCGCTGACGTCAACGATAACCCGCCGGTATTTGAGCAGCACAGTTACCGAGCTCATGTCCAGGAGAATAACAAACCGGGCTCCTCTGTTTGTTCAGTGTCCGCCACAGACCCGGACTGGAGACAGAACGGCACCGTCGTTTACTCTCTGTTCTCCTCTGAGGTGAACGGTGCTCCGGTGTCCTCCTTGTTATCCATTAACGGAGACACGGGGGTCATTCACGCCGTGAGGTCTTTCGATTACGAGCAGCTGAATAGTTTCACGGTGCTCGTGTTGGCTCGAGACAACGGCTCTCCTCCTCTGAGCGGTAACGTGACTGTGAGCGTCTTAATCTCGGACGAGAATGACAACCGGCCTCAGATCCTGTACCCCTCTCCGGAAGGGAACTCCTTCATGACCGAGCTGGTGCCGAAAGGCGCGCAGGCACGCTCCCTGGTCTCCAAGGTGATCGCCGTGGACGCGGACTCCGGTCAGAACGCGTGGCTCTCGTATCAGATCGTGAAAGCCACGGATCCGGGACTCTTCAGCATCGGTGTCCACAGCGGAGAGATCAGGACGCAGCGGGACATCTCTGAATCTGACAGCATGAAGCAGAACCTGATCGTGTCCGTGAGAGATAACGGACAGCCCTCTCTCTCGGCCACGTGCGCGCTCTCGTTACTGATCTCGGATAACTTGGCTGAAGTTCCGGAACTCAAAGACATGGCTCACGACGAGAGCGGCTCCAAACTGACGTTTTATCTGATCATCGCGCTGGTGTCCGTGTCCACCTTCTTCCTGACCTTCCTCATCATCATTCTGGCCGTGAGGTTCTGTCGCAGGAGAAAGCCTAGACTGTTGTTTGATGGAGCTGTAGCCATCCCCAGCGCGTATCTGCCTCCAAATTACGCAGAGGTGGATGGCACGGGAACTCTCCGCAGCGCGTACAACTATGACGCATACCTGACCACGGGCTCGCGCACCAGTGATTTCAAGTTTGTCAGGTCTTATAACGATGGCACCCTGACCTCTGACCTCACGCTGAGGAAAACTCAGTCTGCTGTGGATGACCTGGAGGGACTTGAGCCTGAGATCAGCGGAGTCTTTCAGGTAGGAACAGAGTTGTTAGTTTATAACCGTGATTGTTTCATTGGTCACTTCTTATGCTTTTTTTACGAGAACTTGATTTTATTTGTCGATATGAACTTGAATATATATTGACTTTTTGACATATGTCTTTTTATCAATAGCATCACCATTCTTAATACCTGACTTTATCTCTTGAGGCTTTCTGAGAGAGTTAATTTAATGCAGTGTGATTGAAAAACTTTTTTACAAGGTTCTTAAAAATTTACAGGCTCCTCATTCTGTGACGTGGCTTTAAAGCATCTTTTAAAGAAACATGTTTTATCTTTAGATAGTTTTTCGTTTTAGGCATTTTGTCAAATTAAGCAATTTTAGATTTGACATAAAGCCTTATTTTACACGTTTGATACCATACAAGTTTCTTGAATTTACATTCTAGATATTTTACTGCTTTCTTTGTTCCTTGTTCTATAATTTGTGTTACAACTATTGGTTTACAGCCAGAGCGAGACTATTCACTTCGCTGTATTTGCTGGTTTGTTGCATGTTGTTTTGTCAGACTTAATTTTGAAACATTGTTTGGATTTGCTGGTTGCAGGCAACCTGTGTGTTTGTTTGTGAACTAGTAAACCACATACTTTTCTCAGAAGCAATCAAACAGCTGCGCTGACCACTGGACTAGACTTTTTTTTTTTTTCATTTAAAATTGTGGGCCACCATTTGCCACAATTACTATTAGATACTGGTTTTCAGAATAGAATAGATATCAACGACAAAGTTTTGCTACTTTCAGTTTTATTTAAGTGGCGCTAATGATTAAAGTTTGAGCACAATTATTTTTAAGTTTTTCTAACAATCAACAAAGCCATGCAAGGGCTTAAATTCCCTACTCTGAAAAACAAACTGAACTACAGGATATGTTCTAAATTGAGTAATTTTATTTTACAATAGATATACCATTAAAATCGTCTAAGTGCAACAGTTGTAGTTTGAGGGCCAACTCAAATTTCTCAGTTTCGAAGAAAAAATTGACCAGTTTCACCAACTAAATTTAATTAGTTCATTACTGTATGCTTTGTCTGTATTATTTTTCAATGTTTATCTATGTTATCATGGCCGCTGTTAATAGCCATCCTGTTTGAGTCTGCTGATGGTTCAAATGATTATTTTAAGTATCCTTGCTCATGTTGCTGAAAAAAAATGTTTAGTTGAACGTGGCTATTAAAAGGCACGAGTTCAAAACAATTAGATATACATCCAAAAAACGGAATAATCTTTTTTTAGACTGATTCTGTAGGTGTTTCAACTTAATTTGTAATAAATGTATATAGTTTATTGCAATCAACAGTTGTAAATCAGGCAGTATATACGCTTAATACAATTTTACTGCTGGAAAACCGCATGAAACGTTAGTCGCTGTCCATGGTGCTGAACGTTACATTTTTTGTTAGTGTTTTCAGTTTTCACATAAAAAAATAGTTACACTTATCTTTAGTGTTTCCAACAAATAACAGAGACATCTAAGGGTATCATTTCAGGGAAGAATTTACATATTAAGTAGAAAATTTTTTTTGAATTGTTACAGTAGATGATTTAACTCGATTTGTGACAAAGTATTTATTCAATGCAACGACCAATTGTAAACCAGGAAGTGTGTGTTTTTTTTAATACAATTTAACAACTGTCAAAATTAATGGCATGTTTGTCGCTGTCCGTGATATTGAATGTTCAAATTTTGTTTGGCTTTTCAGTATTCATCAAAATCAGTAATGTGTTCAAATCACAGACATATTGTATAAATACTAATATTATTTTAAGGTCAATGTTCTTTTAGTCTTTTATCAAATTTAGTATTTCTGTGTATTTGGAAGAAAAGCCCTGCAGTTTCTCATTTCAACTCAGAGGGTCGCTATTGACCTGTTAATCGAGTCGTGGCTGAAAGCTCCCCACCGTGATTGTGATGTCACACTCAACGCTCCTGCATTTCTTCTCTTTGTAGAGAACGTCGACAGCGATGCATTCAGTTTATTTCTGAATAAACGTTGTATCGGTAAAATTTTCAGTAAATTGTGTCTGGATATATCTCTTTGAGTTTCTCGTCGATGCTCGAGGCTGCTGAGATGTTCACTCTTTTGTTCTTGGCGCTGATGGCGCACCGCGCTTCTGGAGACGTGAGCTATTCTTTCCCGGAGGAGATGAAACGAGGATCTGTGGTTGGAAATATAGCAAAGGATCTCGGGATCGATGTAAACAGACTTTCGTCTCGTAAAGCTCGCATTGATACAGAAGGGAACAGAAAACGCTACTGCGACATTAATCTGAACACCGGAGAACTAATCGTGGCAGAGAGAATCGACAGAGAGGGGCTTTGTGGCGACAGAACATCGTGTTTTTTGCGTTTTGAGCTCATGCTTGAAGATCCTTTGGAACTGCACCATGTTTCATTGCAAATACAGGACATTAACGACAATTCGCCTATTTTCCCAAAGGATCGGGTTACATTTGAAATCAGAGAATCGGCTTTAAGAGGCACTCGCTATCGTTTGAATGCGGCTCACGATGCGGATATAGGACAGAATGCAGTTCAGAGATACGATCTGCAAAAGAATGATCATTTTCAGGTAATGAGAAATCTAAAGGAAGAAGGAGGAAATAATTTAGAGTTATTGCTAGAAAAAGAGTTGGACCGCGAGCAGCAGAAAGAGGTGAGTTTAATCCTGACTGCGGTAGACGGCGGGACTCCACCGAGATCCGGCTCTGTAGCCATACACGTCACTGTGCTGGATGCTAATGATAATGCTCCAGTCTTCAGTCAGGCCGTTTATAAAGTCAGTCTGCCTGAAAACTCTCCTCTAGATACTGTAGTGCTGACCGTGAGCGCCACTGATGCCGACGAGGGTCAAAATGGAGAAGTTACATATGAATTCAGTCGTATCTCAGATAAAGCCAAAATGCTATTCTCAATGGAAGCGAGCACAGGTAAAATGCGCGTCACTGGTGCTCTCGATTTCGAGGAAGATGCTATTTATGAATTTCGTGTTGAAGCGAAAGATGGATTTGGTTTATCTAGTGATGCTAAAGTGGTTATAAATGTTGCTGATGTAAACGACAATGCCCCTGAGATAAAAGTAAAGTCCCTTCGCAGCCCCATCCCCGAGAACGTAGCTCCCGGTACAGAGGTGGGCATCATTAATGTTCAGGACCGAGACTCTGAGAGTAACGGACAGGTGCGCTGCTCCATTCAGCAAAACGTCCCGTTTAAACTCGTTCCTTCGATCAAAAATTACTATTCTCTGGTGAGCACCGAGGAATTAGACCGCGAGCTGCTCTCGGAATATAATCTGAGCATCACTGCCACTGATGAGGGGTCTCCTCCTTTATCTTCCACTAAGAGCATTCACCTGACTGTCGCTGACGTCAACGATAACCCGCCGGTATTTGAGCAGCACAGTTACCGAGCTCATGTCCAGGAGAATAACAAACCGGGCTCCTCTGTTTGTTCGGTGTCCGCCACAGACCCGGACTGGAGACAGAACGGCACCGTCGTTTACTCTCTGTTCTCCTCTGAGGTGAACGGTGCTCCGGTGTCCTCCTTGTTATCCATTAACGGAGACACGGGGGTCATTCACGCCGTGAGGTCCTTCGATTACGAGCAGCTGAAGAGTTTCACGGTGCTCGTGTTAGCTCGAGACAACGGCTCTCCTCCTCTGAGCGGTAACGTGACCGTGAGCGTCTTCATCTCGGACGAGAACGACAACCGGCCTCAGATCCTGTACCCCTCTCTGGAAGGGAACTCCTTCATGACCGAGCTGGTGCCCAAAGGCGCACAGGCACGCTCTCTGGTATCCAAGGTGATCGCCGTGGACGCGGACTCCGGTCAGAATGCGTGGCTCTCGTATCAGATCGTGAAAGCCACGGATCCGGGACTCTTCAGCATCGGTGTCCACAGCGGAGAGATCAGGACGCAGCGGGACATCTCTGAATCTGACAGCATGAAGCAGAACCTGGTCGTGTCCGTGAGAGATAACGGACAGCCCTCTCTCTCGGCCATGTGCGCGCTCTCGTTACTGATCTCGGATAACTTGGCTGAAGTTCCGGAACTCAAAGACATGGCTCACGACGAGAGCGGCTCCAAACTGACGTTTTATCTGATCATCGCGCTGGTGTCCGTGTCCACCTTCTTCCTGACCTTCCTCATCATCATCCTGGCCGTGAGGTTCTGTCGCAGGAGAAAGCCCAGACTGTTGTTTGATGGAGCTGTAGCCATCCCCAGCGCGTATCTGCCTCCAAATTACGCAGAGGTGGATGGCGCGGGAACTCTCCGCAGCGCATACAACTATGACGCGTACCTGACCACAGGCTCGCGCACCAGTGACTTCAAGTTTGTCAGGTCTTATAACGAGGGCACCATGACCTCTGACCTCACCCTGATGAAAACTCAGTCTGCTGTGGATGATCTGGAGGGACTTGAGCCGGAAATCAGTGGAGTCTTTCAGGTAGGAGGTGCTTAAAGTTATTTGTTTATTAATGTATTTAAATCAGGACTGCACGGTGCTACAGTAGCAGGTAGCTCTGTGGCCTTTCGTTTAGAAGGTTAATAGCTCGCCTGTGAGCTTCCTGGAAGGAGTTTTCAAGTTTTCCCCGTGCTTGGTTGGGTTTCCTCCGGGTACTCTGGTTTCCCCTAAGAAAACATGTTTTAGGTTAATTAATTAATCTTAATTCCTCATATGATCGTGTGAGTGAATGTGTGTATTCCCTGTTGATGGACTTCCCCTTGCTGTTTAAATTTATATAGACTCATTGTTGCCTTTTCTGAAAATTCTAAACAATACTTGCTGTACAACATGGCTCCAATTTTGAATATTGACAATATAAACATTTCTATTTTGAATACAGCAAAGGAACAGCAGTTAATACTGTTGTGTAGATATATATTTTTTTAATTAATAGATAAATCTTAAATAGTTAATAGTGAACATCAAAATTTTCAAAAAGAGTTTGTCAAAATTATTTTATCCCTTTAGATGTTGAAACCAGACACTGAAAGAACTGTTTAGGAATGTACTTTATTTTATTTTATGAATCAGTTCTGCATGTTTAAATTTTTACATTATTTTAAATAACATTATTTTTAGTTTACATCAGAACTCCAAACATTCTGAAATCATTTAAATTTTACACTTTCATATCATGTGGAATTGGTGCGAAAAACAAAATCAAGTAAACTCGTAGCATGTTTTTCAGTGTAACAGGTATGGTTTACAAAGTTTTTATTTTACCAATTTTTTTTTTATTGCAAACATTATTTGATTTGGAGCTCTGACTAAGATTTGCTTTAGTACGTGCTTCTTTATGTAGATTTCACAGTGTTTTAAAACCAAATAATTGTTGTTAGTTCTGTCAAATTAATTTAACTTCGTGACTTGATTTTCTAGGAAGTCGGTGACTTGCTTTAGTCTGATCTTGTTCCATCGGACTGTTCTATGCAATAATTCTCTATATGTTTTTTGATCACTTGATGGTATGGTGAATTGTGTTTACTCACTATGTATTGGCTGGCGGCACAGTGTTAGAAGCTTGTTGGTTCGAGGCTCGCCGGTGACCTTCCTGGAACAAGTTTGCATGTTCTCCCTGTGCTTGCATGAGTTTCCTCTGGGTACTCCGGTTTCCCCCACAATCCCAAAAACATGTGGTTAGGTCAACTGAATAATCTAAATTCCCCTTAGGTGTGAATGTGTGAGTGAATGTTGCCCTGTGATGGACTGGTGACCTGTCCAGCGTGTACCCCCGCCTCTCGCCCAATGTGTGCTGGAGACCCCTGTGACCCCGAAAGGGAATAAGCGGGTTTGAAAATGAATGAATGAATGAATTTGTACTGGTTTATGGGGTCTATACTATGAAACCTAATTAACTGGCTAGCCAGTTAAGTTTTGAATTAATTTGCACCAATCCTGGGTTTTGGGTCTAGGATTTAGGATTTCTATCACCCTGGATACGCCACACGGCTTACCTGCCTACCTACCATTTACCTGTTTAGTAAAGTTATTGTTTAAAGGAGTAAGTAAATACATTTTTTTATTTTTTTTGCTGATGCTTTACATTTCAGTCAGTGACTTATAGAGACTGTATTTCTGGCTGGTTACCATTAATGAGTACCTCTGGCAATTGCTTTGTAGTTACATAATAAAAATAAGCAAACTTTCAAGAATATAATGTAAAGGACTAATATGGCTACCTTGTAGTTAAATGGTACTTATTGCACATTGGATTTAATGAGCAAATGTGAATAGTACCTTATAATCACTCAAAAATCTATTGAATGTTGTGATTTAATCACCCTGTAGTCACCCATTGTATATAAGATCTAAGTAAATAAATCAGAACTGCTTATCTTAAATAGCTTATTTCAAAATAAACTACATTAACTACATAATTCTTCGTAGTCAGACAAAGTATATTTTCCAATTCCAAGAACTGCCAAATCACAAATGTGTTGTTTTAAAACTTTCTTATTAAGTGGAAATGGTACAATAAAATCAAGTAAGTTGAATGTTTTTGTCAACCCCAAAGACCATTTTTATTGTAAAATGTAAAGAAGTCTTTATTAAACTAATTCAGAAGCCTTTTGCTGTTAAAAATTGTAAAGAGTTTTGCAGAAACTTAAACAAATAAAACAACTTGATTAACACAAAGCTGCGGTCGGTAGTTCTTGAAATTGTAAAATGTGATATTTATAGTTTTATTTTTTTATTTGAATGAATCGCTGTACTTTTGTAACATGTTTAAAGCTGTTACAGTTTGTTTTGGATCAGAGAATGGGTGACAATTAAATCATGCACATGTTTCAGTTCATTTTGAGAGAATTAAAGCATTTGGATTGTCAGAAAAATTAGTTTCTTCTTAATAAAAAACTATTATTTCTGCTAACCCAATTTTCTCTCTCTGTTAACAATGCTCTATTTGTAGTTCAGTCACATTTTCATCTGTTTTAAACAATTCTACGTGTTCTAAGATTTTAATTGCATTAGATCATATGCATAATGGGTGACATGTTTAAATTATTATCATTTAACACATTTTGAGAGCGCTGAGCCATTATCTGGCTCATGATTGTAAACTGAATTCATGAGGATTTAAAATTTAAAACACTTGAGTACAATAGGCCTACATCAAAGGCTGACAAATCATTTAGATATGGAAATAATGACCATTCTTTATGTATGTGTTTAAATGTATACGTTTTACTTGTTTGTTGATAGATTTTCTAATGAAACTTGTACCTGACTATAGTCAAGTAGTTGACAATCTCAGTGGTTAGTTATACTAGATCTAGTTCAGTTGGTTGCTGCTTCAATCCCAACATAATCATTTGTTTGCACTTCTCTCAATGTGCACTGACATCCTCCTGCAATTCAAAAAAATCATTTTCATGTGAATTATTTAGTGTAAGCTGCCAAACAAAATAGATAACTTGGATAGATTAGATTGAGGACTTATTATTATTTTTTCAAAGTCTTTTTTCAAGTTTTTTGAGGATTAGTTTATTATGTATCTATACGTATGTCTTTTACTAAAACCATACTCATTAGACTTTGGCTTGAAGATCAATGTTTTGTTTTTTATCTTTGTATTCATTTAATTTGGGAAAACAAGTGAATTGCTTGCGTTATTTATGTTCATGGAGCTGGTTATAGGAGCAGTATTTGGATTTAAACCAAATGTTAAATATCTTGCAAATTAGGTCTTAAATTCCGTGTTTAAAAGAGAAAGGTAAACCATATGCATAGAACTAGATTAAAGGTCTGTAATTTCTCATTTTAACTCAAAGGGTCGCTGTTGGCCTACAAACCATCCCTGGCACAACGTTCTCCACCCTGAGAGTGATGTCACACTCATTTCTTTCTCCATTTGCGAGGAAACGTCTACGGTACTGCCATCAAATTGTCTCCCTCGGTCTAAATTTACATTCCTATTTATTATATTCTTCACTGAATTGAAGCTGGATCTTTATCTTGGAGTCGCTCCTCTTTGCTCGTGGTTACTGAGATGTTTGTTCTTTTGTTCTTGGCGCTGATGGCGCACCGCGCTTCTGGAGACGTGAACTATTCTTTCCCGGAGGAGATGAAACGAGGATCAGTGATTGGAAATATAGCAAAGGATCTCGGGATCGATGTGAAAAAACTAACCAGTCGAGAAGCACGCATTGATAATGAGGACAAAAAGAAACGCTACAGCGACATTAATCTGAACACCGGAGAGCTGACCGTAGCGGAGAGAATCGACAGAGAGGGGCTTTGTGGAAAGAAAGCGTCGTGTGCAATAAAACAGGAGCTTGTGCTTGAGAACCCTCTGGAACTGCATCGATTTATTCTCAATATTGAAGATATAAATGATAATTCACCACAGTTTAAGGAAAAAATTATTAAATTTGAAATAAGGGAGTCTGCAGTCAAAGGATCTCGGTATTTATTGGATGAGGCCCATGATGCGGATATCGGGATGAATTCAGTGCAGTCATATGCTCTTCAAACCAGTGACCATTTTATACTAAATATTCTCACTGCTGCAAACGGGATAAAATACAGTGAACTGATATTAAATAAAGAGTTGGATCGCGAGCAGCAGAAAGAGGTGAGTTTAATCCTGACTGCCGTAGACGGCGGGACTCCACCGAGATCCGGCTCTGTAGCCATACACGTCACTGTGCTGGATGCTAATGATAATGCCCCAGTCTTCAGTCAGGCCGTTTATAAAGTCAGTCTGCCTGAAAACTCTCCTCTAGATACTGTAGTGCTGACCGTGAGCGCGACTGATGCCGACGAGGGTCAAAATGGTGAAGTCATTTACGCTTTCGGTCATTTACCAGAAAATCTATTGGACACATTCGTTCTCAATCCAGTGATCGGAGAAATTAAACTCACGGGAGTTATTGATTACGAGGAGGAGAGTTCGATTGAACTGCAAATTCTGGCCAAAGATGGTCAAGGTCTTGCAGGTCGGTCCACCGTTTTAATATCCGTTACTGATGTTAATGATAATGCACCAACAATAATGATTAAATCCGTTCGACTCTCCGTACCCGAGAACGCAGCTCCCGGTACAGAGGTGGGCATCATTAATGTTCAGGACCGAGACTCTGAGAGTAACGGACAGGTGCGCTGCTCCATTCAGCAAAACGTCCCGTTTAAACTCGTTCCTTCGATCAAAAATTACTATTCTCTGGTGAGCACCGGGGAATTAGACCGCGAGCTGCTCTCGGAATATAATCTGAGCATCACTGCTACTGATGAGGGGTCTCCTCCTTTATCTTCCACTAAGAGCATTCACCTGACTGTCGCTGACGTCAACGATAACCCCCCGGTATTTGAGCAGCACAGTTACCGAGCTCATGTCCAGGAGAATAACAAACCGGGCTCCTCTGTTTGTTCGGTGTCCGCCACAGACCCGGACTGGAGACAGAACGGCACCGTCGTTTACTCTCTGTTCTCCTCCGAGGTGAACGGTGCTCCGGTGTCCTCCTTGTTATCCATTAACGGAGACACGGGGGTCATTCACGCCGTGAGGTCCTTCGATTACGAGCAGCTGAAGAGTTTCACGGTGCTCGTGTTGGCTCGAGACAACGGCTCTCCTCCTCTGAGCGGTAACGTGACCGTGAGCGTCTTCATCTCGGACGAGAACGACAACCGGCCTCAGATCCTGTACCCCTCTCCGGAAGGGAACTCCTTCATGACCGAGCTGGTGCCCAAAGGCGCGCAGGCACGTTCTCTGGTCTCCAAGGTGATCGCCGTGGACGCGGACTCCGGTCAGAACGCGTGGCTCTCGTATCAGATCGTGAAAGCCACGGATCCGGGACTCTTCAGCATCGGTGTCCACAGCGGAGAGATCAGGACGCAGCGGGACATCTCTGAATCTGACAGCATGAAGCAGAACCTGGTCGTGTCCGTGAGAGATAACGGACAGCCCTCTCTCTCGGCCACGTGCGCGCTCTCGTTACTGATCTCGGATAACTTGGCTGAAGTTCCGGAACTCAAAGACATGGCTCACGACGAGAGCGGCTCCAAACTGACGTTTTATCTGATCATCGCGCTGGTGTCCGTGTCCACCTTCTTCCTGACCTTCCTCATCATCATTCTGGCCGTGAGGTTCTGTCGCAGGAGAAAGCCCAGACTGTTGTTTGATGGAGCTGTAGCCATCCCCAGCGCGTATCTGACTCCAAATTACGCAGAGGTGGATGGCGCGGGAACTCTTCGCAGCGCGTATAACTATGACGCGTACCTGACCACGGGCTCGCGCACCAGTGACTTCAAGTTCGTCAGGTCTTATAACGAGGGCACCCTGACCTCTGACCTCACCCTGAGGAAAACTCAGTCTGCTGTGGATGATCTGGAGGGACTCGAGCCTGAGATCAGCGGAGTCTTTCAGGTAGGAGGTGTTTCCAATTGATTTTTTTTATTTAGCTCCTTGGTTAAACAATTAAGCACGTTCATGCATATGTACAATATTTATGGTTTTTCGAGGATATTAAGTCTTTTAACTGTTACGTTTTGGAGATTTTGATTTAATAATATGTATTTAGCTCAAGTTGTTCCCGCTGTTTTAATGGACACTTCTAGTTTGACTCAAGCCTGATATACGCGCAGTCTTTTTTTCCGCCAACTGTGTTTTAATGAAGTGTTTAAGATGGTCACAATTTAACTATTGCCTTATGTTAGCTATCCTTTGATCCACCCATCCATATATATTTACCAACATAGTCAAGGTGCCAGTCATAACCTTGTTACTCATCAGAGATATTCTGATTTTGGCTTCAAAACTAATTAAGGCTTTTTTTAGAAAACAAAAATCAAAATATGTTTCGTTGAACCATCTGCTACATTTAATCAACATGTTCACTTTATTTCTTGTTAAGTTAGAAAGTATTTTCTTAGTTTTACTTAGTTGTGAATTTAACGTTACTTTACTTTTTGATATGCTCATGTAAAGTCAAAACGTTTAGAATACTCATTTGTTGTGTAACCATTGTCCCAAAACATTTAAGTTGACCAGCATTAGTTTTACAGCAAACATTGCTCAAAAAGAGTACTTTGTTTAAAGGGAAAAAAATAATTTTTGTACTTTTTACTTGGTCAATTCAAATGTAAGGACACACAAGTTTTACAGAAACATTTTTTGGGGTGAACAGCATAGCTTAAACGTGTGTTTTTTTTGTTAAGTTCATTATTGTAAATAATTTTTTTACAATACATTTAAACACTATAAAATATTTTTTTTTTATTAAAAAAGAAGTCACGAAATTAGCAGTTGCTGTCCGTGGTTCTTGAATTGGAAATGACTCCTGATTTCAAACCACTTATTGCAAGAAATTTTGCTGTCTTTTTTCGTAAGCATTGTATATTTTTTTTAATTCTAAAACCTTAGTTGTTATTTTACAAATTAAGTTTGTTTTTATATGCAAAATTTCATTCACTGCAGTTTATTATTTAAACTCAAAGGGTCGCTGTTGACCTTCTAATCCAACCCTGGCTCAATCCTCTCCACCCTAATAGTGATGACACACTCAGAGCTCCAGCTCCTCTGCTCTTTGTAGAGAAACGTCGACGTTGCTTCCGTTTTTACCGAGCTCTCTGGATTTACATTAGTATTTGTTATATTTTCGTTGAACTGTGTCTGGATTTATATTTTGGAGTTTCTCCTCGATGCTCGTGGCTGTTGAGATGTTCGCTCTTTTGTTCTTGGTGCTGATGGCGCACAGCGCTTCTGGAGACGTGAGCTATTCTTTCCCGGAGGAGATGAAACGAGGATCAGTGATTGGAAATATAGCAAAGGATCTCGGAATCGATGTGAACAGACTTTCGTCTCGTAAAGCTCGTATTGATACAGAAGGGAACAGAAAACGCTACTGCGACATTAATCTAAACACCGGAGAACTGACCGTAGCGGAGAGAATCGACAGAGAGGGGCTTTGTGGAAAGAAAGCGTCGTGTGCAATAAAACAGGAGCTTGTGCTGGAGAACCCTCTGGAACTGCATCGATTTATTCTCAATATTGAAGATATAAATGATAATTCACCACAGTTTAAAGAAAGTGTGATCAAATTTGAAATAAGGGAGTCTGCTGACAAAGGATCTCGGTATTTATTGGACGAGGCCCATGATGAAGACATTGGTTTGAATTCAGTGCAGTCATATGCGCTTCAAAGCAATGAAAATTTCATTTTAAATGTAATATCACGTGCTAATGGAAGAGCAAATAGCGAATTGGTCTTGAATAAAAAATTGGATCGCGAGCAGCAAAAAGAAGTGAGTTTAATCCTGACTGCGGTAGACGGCGGGACTCCACCGAGATCCGGCTCTGTAGCCATACACGTCACTGTGCTGGATGCTAATGATAATGCTCCAGTCTTCAGTCAGGCCGTTTATAAAGTCAGTCTCCCTGAAAACTCTCCTCTAGATACTGTAGTGCTGACCGTGAGCGCGACTGATGCCGACGAGGGTCAAAATGGTGAAGTCATTTATGCATTCGGTCATTTATCAGAAAAAGTCAGACAATTATTTGTTATTGACGGAGTATCAGGTGTAATTAAACTGAATGGAATCCTAGATTACGAGGAGGAGAGTACAATAGAGCTTCCTATCCAGGCGAAAGATGGACAGGGTTTAGCAACGTATTCCACTGTGTCAGTAGATGTTATTGATATTAATGATAACGCGCCAGTGATTGTAATCAATTCTCTAAACATTCCCATTCCCGAGAACGCAGCTCCCGGTACAGAGGTGGCCATCATTAATGTTCAGGACCGAGACTCTGAGAGTAACGGACAGGTGCGCTGCTCCATTCAGCAAAACGTCCCGTTTAAACTCGTTCCTTCGATCAAAAATTACTATTCTCTGGTGAGCACCGGGGAATTAGACCGCGAGGTGCTCTCGGAATATAATCTGAGCATCACTGCTACTGATGAGGGGTCTCCTCCTTTATCTTCCACTAAGAGCATTCACCTGACTGTCGCTGACGTCAACGATAACCCCCCGGTATTTGAGCAGCACAGTTACCGAGCTCATGTCCAGGAGAATAACAAACCGGGCTCCTCTGTTTGTTCGGTGTCCGCCACTGACCCGGACTGGAGACAGAACGGCACCGTCGTTTACTCTCTGTTCTCCTCCGAGGTGAACGGAGCTCCGGTGTCCTCCTTTTTATCCATTAACGGAGACACGGGGGTCATTCACGCCGTGAGGTCCTTCGATTACGCGCAGCTGAAGAGTTTCACGGTGCTCGTGTTGGCTCGAGACAACGGCTCTCCTCCTCTGAGCGGTAACGTGACCGTGAGCGTCTTCATCTCGGACGACAACGACAACCGGCCTCAGATCCTGTACCCCTCTCCGGAAGGGAACTCCTTTATGACCGAGCTGGTGCCCAAAGGCGCACAGGCACGCTCTCTGGTCTCCAAGGTGATCGCCGTGGACGCGGACTCCGGTCAGAACGCGTGGCTCTCGTATCAGATTGTGAAAGCCACGGATCCGGGACTCTTCAGCATCGGTGTCCACAGCGGAGAGATCAGGACGCAGCGGGACATATCTGAATCTGACAGCATGAAGCAGAACCTGATCGTGTCCGTGAGAGATAACGGACAGCCCTCTCTCTCGGCCACGTGCGCGCTCTCGTTACTGATCTCGGATAACTTGGCTGAAGTTCCGGAACTCAAAGACATGGCTCACGACGAGAGTGGATCCAAACTGACGTTTTATCTGATCATCGCGCTGGTGTCGGTGTCCACCTTCTTCCTGACTTTCCTCATCATCATTCTGGCCGTGAGGTTCTGTCGCAGGAGAAAGCCCAGACTGTTGTTTGATGGAGCTGTAGCCATCCCCAGCGCGTATCTGCCTCCAAATTACGCAGAGGTGGATGGCGCGGGAACTCTCCGCAGCGCGTACAACTATGACGCGTACTTGACCACGGGCTCGCGCACCAGCGACTTCAAGTTTGTCCGGTCTTATAACGATGGCACCCTGACCTCTGACCTCACCCTGAGGAAAACTCAATCTGCTGTGGATGATCTGGAGGGTCTCGAGCCTGAGATCAGCGGAGTCTTTCAGGTAGGAGGTGTTTCCAATTCATTTTTGTTACGGTTTCAATGAGAAAAAACTCAGCCAAATAAGTCATTTGGCTATCACATTTGGAAATTTGACAATATTTGGTTCTGATAATAAATTGTATTTAGTTATAGTTGTTCATTTAGATATGGAGGCTTCTTGTTATTATGTGAATTTTTGTTTAATTAAGCTATTGTTTTTAGTGTGTTTCTCAGCTTTATGTTTTTAGTATGGTTTGGTGAATTTGTACCTCGTTTCCTTTTGTTGATTCTAAATACGCTGCAACTCTTTTGGCAGTTTTATCATTTTGAAAGTGGTCTCACACCACATCCCAAGTAGAGCATTTATGTTAGCTTAATGAATGGATGAGATTAAAGGTGGTTGTTTTTTGTTTTTGTTTAAAAAAAAGTTTTTATAGTGACATGATGTTCATCATCCCATGCACTTTTAATCAGAGATTTTGTGATTGTTTCCAAATTCAAATTAGATTATTTTTTATTCCTTTGCAATGAGCATAGACCAAGTTCCTATTTGTTTTTGTTCACAAGTAAGTTTCATTTCTCTCATCCACTGACTTTTAAGTCAAAGTCACCCTAGAAGCTGTTTTTGTTTTGAATTGTGACTTTCATTTGCTCTTGTGTGTGCAAGTAGATGAGACTTAAACAAGTTATATCCATGTTCCGTTTTTTTGTGGGGTAAGGGGGTGGGGGGGTGGGTACCAGAGTACAGTTTCATCTCAAACACTTGTTTTACATCAATTATCTTGCCTTTTAACAGAAAAGTATTTGAAAATGCTCAGATGATTTATAGCAGCTTCTTTAATTGGTGCCCTCAGCCAGCCATTATGCAGAAGTGATGCATACAATCAGTATGAATGGATTTTGAATGCAGGGTGGACTTCAGATTTGTTGGGTTCTTAGCTGCTGTACACACAGACTCAACAGACCACTGCTCAGTTCATGACTGATTCTAACATCAGAACTATAGTGCTGCCCATCTTCTTAATCAAAATTATGCATATAAAAGACTCAGAAGCTATTTTTTTTACCATTTCCTGTGTAAAACTGTTCTCTTTTACAGTGACATAGAATTTAACTACCAGAGGAAATAAAAAGTTGCTGTTTTATAGACTGAGTTAATTAATTAAGCCAGAATGGAGTATATTTCAACACAATATCAGCCTGAAAAGTATCAGTTTCATTTGATGCTAATGTTTCAACGTATTATATCTTGTAAAGATTCACATTTTAGTTATGGTAACAATATGGGAACTATTTGTTTTTATTTTCTGATATTATGCTGTCCCAACTGGATTCATGCCACGCCAATAGAAGGAAGAACTCAAGTGCTGGAGCTGAGAGTAACACATCTGATTTATTGAAACAAATAAAGCTAGGATCCACCTATGGGAAAAGGCAGGCAGAACGAAGCTAAACAAACTAAATCTAATTAAGCTAAGCTAAGAAAACAAGCCTGTGACTCACATGAAAGGACCAACTTGAACAGGGATGCTGGAAAGCACTAGGTTGCTTAATGAATGAGTATACTGTAAATAGTGAAAAACATAATGGAACAATGAACATACACATGCCAAAGATGATGACCTAATCAGATAACAGGGGTGGAATGTAAGGAGAACCTGAAAATGGCAAACACAAACATAAACACTTGAAACGGCGCAAGTAGTCCTCACTGCAGAAACTAGCGCAGTGTTGCAAAGCATCTGCTGTGATGACTTGCATTTGCCGACATCATGCATGTTGTAGTGGGCATGTGCCAATACAGAGCATGCACTGTTCAGGCAAATTTCCTTCAAATCCACATGAACAAGATTAGGGTTAGGTTTAAGGTTAGAGTTGGGGTTAGGGTCATTGAGGGCAAGTTAATCGATGCAAGGTAAGGGGTGAAAATTTGGGGTGTAGAAGGTTATGGAAATTGTATCACATGTATGACTGTATCATATTTTTTTTCTTTTAATGTATTAGATGTTATTTTAACATAAGATCATCCGATACCCCACTGCTCAAAATAAACTCTATAACTTAAAAAAAGTTATATAATTTCCCATTCTTCTTTAGGCTTGTTTAAAACTCTACACTGAGGTAAATATACATGATCAGGGTTACCATATTATTTAAATATAGTAGGGTAAGTACTACCCATATATGGATTTCGGAAGAAAAAGTTGATTAGCGATTGCTGATTGTGATGGGATTGTGGCTCATCTGCATGCATACATAATAGAGGGCTTCCATTGTTTGTTTGTTTTTTCTCCTGTCTCCTCTAGCATCCACATTTCCAGTGTGTTGTGTGCCTTTGGGTGACAGATATTAAGTGGCTTCCTACGCTGAGTGTTTGTTTGTGATGCACAATGTTAATGCTTTGATTTTGGTTAGGGTCATTCAAGGCTCAGCGCTAAGGAATAGCGTGGGCAAGACTGGTTTGTCCAGTGTGTTGGCCATAAGTTGGCACAATTGCATGTGCTCATGTGTGGCTTTGTGGTTAGTTTGTCGGTAAGTGTAAGGATTTCTTTTAATAAGATCATTGACGGGATGTGTTTAAAAGGTTCCAATCTTTCATTCTCTCTCCCTGTTTTAGTGGAGCAGGCAGTGGCCTCCTTTAACCACCTCACATCTTTAACTATTAACCTTCTTACTGCATCATATTGTTTCTTCAAGGCAGTATATTTGACTAAATCCTATCTTGTTTGGATGTGTTAAGGACCACACAATTAGTATGACTCGGAACTGTCTCAAGCCGTCTTAACTTCATGAACCTGAGTGCTTTTAATCCCTTTGTTCACCCCAACTCTCCGGACTGTTCCCACAGTGCAACTGTCAGCATTGCTTTCTCCTAATTCCAAACCTGTATCTGCTACATAAAGATAAACAAACCTTTTCAAAAGTTACTTTTGGGTAACATACTCTACTTTTTTCCATGAGAAACCATGAACTGACATTGTGAAATTTATAAAATGAATTAAGCAATTCTGCCACAAATTTTACAAAGCAAATAATTTCTCACCTGATTTCTCCTTCATTACTCCTGTCTCTTTATCCTCTATTTTTCATCTAACACCTTTTTAATAAATAAACTAAACACTATATATTTATACGTGGGGTTTAAAAATTAGAAAATGTACAACATTTTTTTTAATTTTTATTCTGCCATATTCAGTGATGATGGTAAATGTACTTTTTTGCGTGTAAACAGAGAATCTTCAATACCAAGAACAAGTTGGGCTTTAGACTTTGAAAAATGATTTTTCCCACTGAAAGTACTTCTTCATCTCATTGACTGGCTGCCAATGGGAGCATTTTTCAATGGCAGGTTTTTTTGTTTTTAAATAGCGTATTTTTCTGAGAGTTTTAAGTTGGGATGTGTATTTTTTTCCTGCCATAACAAGTGAGGGTTAAGTTTTGTTGCTGTCCGTGGTACTGAAAGATGACTTTAGTATATGATTCAACATTTCACTTCACATGTTGATCAAATTAATGATAAAAAAAACATTATGGCGGTGCTTCCAATAGAATTTTAAAGTGTGTTTGACGAAAAAAAAATATGTAAATTGGCGTTCACCGTAGTTTCGCATTTGAACTCAAAGGGTCGCTGTTGACCTGCTAATCCCTCCCTGGCTCAGTCCCCTCCACCCTGATAGTGATGTCACACTCAGAGCTCCAGCTCTTCTTCTCTTTGTAGAGAAACGTCGACGTTGCTTTACTCTATTTTCTGAGGAGCTCTTTGGATTTACACTCATATTTGATTTAATTTTAATTGAACTGTGTCTGGATCTATCTCTTGGATGTTCTCCTATGCTCCTGGCTTCTGAGATGTTCGCTCTTTTGTTCTTGGCGCTGATGGCGCACCGCGCTTCTGGAGACGTGAGCTATTCTTTCCCGGAGGAGATGAAACGAGGATCTGTGATTGGAAATATAGCAAAGGATCTCGGGATCGATGTGAACAGACTTTCGTCTCGTAAAGCTCGCATTGATACAGAAGGGAACAGGAAACGCTACTGCGACATTAATCTGAACACCGGAGAACTGACCGTAGCGGAGAGGATCGACAGAGAGGGGCTTTGTGGAAAGAAAGCGTCGTGTGCAATAAAACAGGAGCTCGTACTGGAGAACCCTCTGGAACTACATCGATTTATTCTCAATATTGAAGATATAAATGATAATTCACCTCAGTTTAAACAAGGAGTAATTAAATTTGATATAAGAGAGTCTGCTGATAAAGGATCTCGTTATTTATTGGATGAGGCCCTTGATGCGGATATCGGGATGAATTCAGTGCAGTCATATGCGCTTCAGGAAAATGATAATTTTATTTTGAGTGTTAGAACACGTGAAAATGGTATAAAGATGGAAGAACTGGTTTTAAATAAAGAGTTGGATCGCGAGCAGCAGAGAGAGGTGAGTTTAATCCTGACTGCGGTAGACGGCGGGACTCCACCGAGATCCGGCTCTGTAGCCATACACGTCACTGTGCTGGATGCTAATGATAATGCTCCAGTCTTCAGTCAGAGCGTTTATAAAGTCAGTCTGCCTGAAAACTCTCCTCTAGATACTGTAGTGCTGACCGTGAGCGCCACTGATGCCGACGAGGGTCAAAATGGAGAAGTTACTTACGAGTTTGGACATTTAGCGGAAAGCCAAACTGAAATGTTTAACCTTGATCGAGAATCTGGTGAAATACGTCTCAAATTTAATTTTGATTATGAGGAAGAGAATATAATCGAGCTTCCCGTTCAAGCGAAAGACGGTCAAGGATTAGCGAGCAGATGCACTGTAATTATTGATGTTATTGATATCAATGATAACGCACCTGTGATAGTGATTAATTCTCTGAATATTCCCATCCCTGAGAACGCAGCTCCCGGTACAGAGGTGGCCATCATTAATGTTCAGGACCGAGACTCTGAGAGTAACGGACAGGTGCGCTGCTCCATTCAGCAAAACGTCCCGTTTAAACTCGTTCCTTCGATCAAAAATTACTATTCTCTGGTGAGCACCGGGGAATTAGACCGTGAGCTGCTCTCGGAATATAATCTGAGCATCACTGCCACTGATGAGGGGTCTCCTCCTTTATCTTCCACTAAGAGCATTCACCTGACTGTCGCTGACGTCAACGATAACCCCCCGGTATTTGAGCAGCACAGTTACCGAGCTCATGTCCAGGAGAATAACAAACCGGGCTCCTCTGTTTGTTCGGTGTCCGCCACAGACCCGGACTGGAGACAGAACGGCACCGTCGTTTACTCTCTGTTCTCCTCTGAGGTGAACGGAGTTCCGGTGTCCTCCTTGTTATCCATTAACGGAGACACGGGGGTCATTCACGCCGTGAGGTCCTTCGATTACGAGCAGCTGAAGAGTTTCACGGTGCTCGTGTTGGCTCGAGACAACGGCTCTCCTCCTCTGAGCGGTAACGTGACCGTGAGCGTCTTCATCTCGGACGACAACGACAACCGGCCTCAGATCCTGTACCCCTCTCCGGAAGGGAACTCCTTCATGACCGAGCTGGTGCCCAAAGGCGCACAGGCACGCTCTCTGGTATCCAAGGTGATCGCCGTGGACGCGGACTCCGGTCAGAATGCGTGGCTCTCGTATCAGATCGTGAAAGCCACGGATCCGGGACTCTTCAGCAGCGGTGTCCACAGCGGAGAGATCAGGACGCAGCGGGACATCTCTGAATCTGACAGCATGAAGCAGAACCTGGTCGTGTCCGTGAGAGATAACGGACAGCCCTCTCTCTCGGCCATGTGCGCGCTCTCGTTACTGATCTCGGATAACTTGGCTGAAGTTCCGGAACTCAAAGACATGGCTCACGACGAGAGCGGCTCCAAACTGACGTTTTATCTGATCATCGCGCTGGTGTCCGTGTCCACCTTCTTCCTGACCTTCCTCATCATCATCCTGGCCGTGAGGTTCTGTCGCAGGAGAAAGCCCAGACTGTTGTTCGATGGAGCTGTAGCCATCCCCAGCGCGTATCTGCCTCCAAATAACGCAGAGGTGGATGGCGCGGGAACTCTCCGCAGCGCGTACAACTATGACGCGTACCTGACCACGGGCTCGCGCACCAGTGACTTCAAGTTCGTCAGGTCTTATAACGAGGGCACCCTGACCTCTGACCTCACCCTGAGGAAAACTCAGTCTGCTGTGGAGGATCTGGAGGGACTCGAGTCTGATATCAGTGGAGTCTTCCAGGTAGGAACAGAGTTGTTAGTTAATAACCGTGATTGTTTCATTGGTCACTTCTTATGCTTTTTTTTACGAGAACTTGATTTGATTTGTCGATTTGAAATTGAATATATATTTACTTTTTGACATATGTCTTTTTATCAATAGCATCACCCTTCTAAATATCTGCCTTTATCTCTTGACGCTTTCTGAGAGAGTTAATTTAATGCAGTGTCATTGAAAAACCTTTTTACAATGTTCTTACAAATTTAC
>SRMA01026565.1:546558-597649 GCA_007224835.1 Danionella cerebrum | reverse complement strand
TATATATATATATATATATATATATATATATAGTATATATTACTCATCTTGGCCACAAAACAAATCTAATTTACGTTCAAAATCATAAAAATGGAAGTGTTGCTCTTCAGATGTTTTTCTTCACACTTCATGTTCAACCTACTGTTCATTCCATGTTGTGTGTTGCTTCTGCACAGATACACACAATGTTAAGATGAACAAATAGTTCTCAAAAATTGATGTAATGTGTTTATGCATTCTTTCTCACTGTTATCAGGCTCTGATACAGATGGAGATTTACTACTTGTGGTTTTCTTAGCTGCATAAAGACTATTAATGCTTTTGATTTTTAACGAAATCATAAAGCTTTGCCGCATTTTGAGCTGTCTTTCATATTCTGCTTTTAACAATTTAACCAAAGCAGACTGGGAAGAAAATGATGTTGATTTGGTCGAAGGCCTAGCGGGGCGCCTCTTCAGCTAAGAAGTTTCAGCAGGAAACAGCAGTTCATTAGATCTTACAGGAACAATTAGTGTCTGACCGGTTTACCGTCCTCATTACGAGTCAAAAACTTTCAGCAAGATGCTTTTGTGACCCCTTTTTAAAAAAAAGAACTAGTTCTTTTTGACTATGACTCCAGAGGCTCATGCTGGATGTTTGTATGTATACATTCTGATAATAATCACTTATTATGTGCTTTATCTAATTTTTTATGTTTCATGTGTCATGGAACAACAGGGTCACTTGGTGCAAAGGTAAGGCCTTGACTCATTTTGGCTGTATTTTTTTATTATTTATATTTCTAACTGAATTCCCATTATACAGGGGCAGAAAGGAGAACCTGGCGATATTACAGATGTGAGGGTTTCCCTTATTAAAATCATATTACACATTTATTACCTTATTTTATGGATTTTAAACAGCTACCTTTTATTGATTTAGGTTGTTGGACCAAGAGGACCTGCTGGACCGATGGTAAGATGATTAATTTGTAAATTGTACATTTTTCTAATAATTTAAAGTTTATTTTGGGGTTCTCCACTAGAGGGTACTCTCGAGCTTCAAAGATGCTACAACAACAAAACCAAAGTAAACTTTTTTTTTTTTTTTTTTTATAAATATCTCTTTATGATTTCAGGGACCCCCTGGGGAGCAGGGACCACGAGGCGAGAGAGGACTGAAGGGTGAGAAGGTGAGACATTTGCCTCTTTTAACCTCCTCAGACTTGTTAGGAAGTGTGGTGTCAGAGCTTATCAGCAATTAGCCGGATACATTCAGGAGGCAGTTGACACACTCTGCTGGAGGTTGTCATGTGAAAAAGCTTTAGTTAATCTCTACTCCGTTTTAATTTTGAACACATTTTTACCTTTTACCCTTTAGGGAAGCCCTGGCCCAAGAGGAAGAGATGGCGAGCCTGGTACACCTGGAAACCCAGGACCCCCTGGACCACCTGGCCCCAATGGCCCACCTGGACTTGGAGGAGTATGTTGTCTTTAAATGTTTGAGTTTACTCCCAAAATGCCTGGTGTGGACTGGTTTTAAGTTTTTCTCTATATGTCAATAGAATTTCGCTGCTCAGATGGCTGGTGGTTTTGATGAGAAAGCAGGAGGTGCTCAGATGGGTGTGATGCAGGGACCAATGGTGAGTACACCAGGATGCATAAGAATATCTATTTATCTTTAAACCACAACCTAATTATGGTGAAGCTGGACTTTAAAAGTATGGTGCTTTAGCAACACTGGGTTGCACAACTTTACAAAAAAGTTTAAATAACTCTTGAGAAAATGTATTGGTGTCCAACAATCAAAAAAGTCCTTTATTTTATTGTGATCAGTTTTTAAAAATAAAATAATCATGATAATGCTTTATAACATCTCATTATATGGATGTCAAAATGAAAAAAAGTTTTTTTTTAGTTTGTTTTAGTTTAGGATTGCACTTTGAACGATGACTACATTTTGTTATTTAAAATGAAACGTAAAGTTGTGTAGTTTCAAACTTTGAAAGTTTCCGTTTAAAAAACTTTAAAAGTCAAGTTAAAGTTAGTCAGCATTTTTTTCTTAGAAAAACTTGGAATTTGGAATTTTTTGTTTAAATATTAGTGAGCATAATATAATTTATTAAATTTAGTCTGATTTAGTAAAATTAGTACAGTTAATACAATAAATTTAAAAGAAGTGCCATACCTCATAAACTTGAGTGCTCTGTTGTGGAATAGTTTGAGATTATACATCTTATCAAGCTGAAATGTAAAAATTACGGTACTTTGGATTTGTATTGACAACCTCTTTGCAAATAGTTAGATTAAACTGTGACCGGATATCCCCTCTCTTAACCTCATCATATCTCATTACATCTTCATTCTTTTAGACGCTTTTTGTTTTTATTTCTTTTAACACAGTGTATATTGCTTTAGAGATGAGGTCGGACCAATTCAAACTCACAGTACTCAAAATGATTACTGATTACCTCATAACTTGTTTTTGACAAACCCTACTTTTGTGTAAAAGTACAAAAAATGATTAGTTCTATTCATACAAAGTATATTGCTTTTGGGGTTTCTTAATTATTCGATTAAATAGAATATTTAATACATATATTTAAATGTACCCTAAAGGTTAATGTTCTCAGCATCCCTAAATGAAAGTAAAATCCAACACAGTCTTTCTATTTATGCTTATCTGGATAAATATTAACTTGATTTTTTTCCCTATAGGGTCCAATGGGTCCCCGTGGTCCTCCTGGCCCCACTGGAGCACCTGTACGTAATTCCAGATGAATTACAGAAGAATTACAACTCATCACTGCCAGCCACTAATCCCACGCTGTCACATGTTTCCATTACAGGGCCCACAAGGTTTCCAAGGCAACCCTGGAGAGACTGGTGAACCTGGCCCTGCTGTGAGTGTCCCAAATTTCAAGCACATGCCCACACATGACATTTATGTACCCACACATGTACTCAACATTTCTCCTGACCTACAAACATGACACATTTATTTGCACACAGACACTGAATGTGGTTGAATTACGGTAATTAGGTCATAAAACCAAGACTGATTTTTTTAGGGTGCCCTTGGACCCCGTGGCCCATCTGGACCCCCTGGGAAACCCGGAAGTGATGTAAGTATACGTGTCATATTCATCCATAAATAGTGAATGGTTTACTATATCTAGATGTGTTTCTTCTAGGGTGAAGCTGGAAAACCTGGAAAGCCTGGTGATCGTGGTCCCACAGGGCCTCAGGTAAACAACAAACATAAGAGCAGTAAACATCAGGTTTTCTATGTTATCTAAATCATAAAATTTTTATCATAGGGGGCCCGTGGATTCCCTGGAACTCCTGGCCTTCCTGGCATCAAAGGGCACAGAGTGAGTTCCATAGATGAGGCACTTTTTAGGTTTATTTCTTTATGAATTGTTGGGTGTAAATGTGACTGTGTTTTTTAGGGACACCCAGGACTTGATGGTGCTAAAGGAGAAGCTGGTGCTGCAGGTGCAAAGGTATGGTCTATTACTAAAACACAACTATAAAAAATATAGCTTTTCTCATCCAAATCATTGTAATATTATATGTTAAAAATGGTAAAAAAAAGATTTGTCAACAAGAGAAAATGTGTTGTTAGTAATATATATATACTGTAACGTTTCCTACATGTTTTGTTTTGTCAATATGCAGCAATTAATGGTCAGATTTATTAAAATCATGAGATTAAATTATTGTGTTGAAATGTTGAAGGAACTTTATAAAAAAATATTATGAAGTTAATAAAAATGTAAACAGAACCAAAAGAAAAAGTACCAACTACAGCATCCAACGTCATAATTAGATTCATGGTTCAATCTGATTCAAAAAGCATTCGAACGTCTTCGTTCATCGAGTTTAAGTCCAATAAAGGAAGGATTTGTCTATTTCAATGTTCTTATTATAATGTGCTTATTACAATCTGATTGAGTTAATTCAAATTGGATAAAAGATATGGGAAAACTAATGGCCACATTTGGAAGGTAGCAAGGATTGCTGAAAGTTAAAGACCTACTTTAACTTTATTTGTTGTCATGAAGGTCAGAATTTGTGATATATGTAAAAAAAAAAAAGCCTTGTTTCTAACAGGCGTCAAGCACGTTTTCTTCTGCTGTAAAAGTGAACACTTTGACATTGGGGTCTGCTCCATACTGACACCAGCCTTAAGTGGCTATTCGAGGAACTACAGCTTCCTGTTATGCAGTCAATGGAAGACAGTGAAATTTCCACTCCATAATTTATTTAAATTCTATCAAGCAGATACATTTGTAAGAAAATATATTGTTTAAATTGTGTCCCAACAATTACACCGAAGTTTTCAAATGTATGTAACTTCTAGATTGCTGTCTACAAATCAACTTTACATGGTACACTTTGTTGTCTTTTTATTCTGTTTTAAGTGCTCTGTGTATGGCATCTTTGGGTGGCTTAAAAGGCGCCAGTAAACAAAATTTATTATTTATTTATTTATTTATTTTTATTATTATTTCTTTTACAATTAAAAATATTTCAACAAAAAAAAATAAACGTGAGTGAAACCAAAACGAAACAAAAAACAAAACATAATTGGATGGGGTGAGAAGGTAGAAAGGATTGCTGAAACTTAAAAGGCTATTTTATTTGAAAATAAAAGGCTTATTTTAACTTGAATTGTGATATGACTTTAAAGTTCAACACTTTTAACATTGTGGTCAATGGAAATTTGCATCATGCTGACAACAGCCTCAAGTGGCCATTCGAGGAACTGCAGCTTCCCATTATCACTGGAAGTCAATGAGGTTGTCACTCCATAATTTATGCAGATATTTCATCAACGCAGATACATTTGTATGAAAGATATTATTTAAAACAATCTTTAGTTGTTGTTTTATTTCTTTGTATTTTATAAGGTATGTGCTCTGTTTTTTATTGTTTGTTTTAAGTGCTATATGTAAGGTGTCCTCAGGTGGCTTCAAAGGCGCCAATTAACAAAATGTATTACTATTATTACTATTGCAATAAAAATAAATATATATTTTTACAGAAACCAGAACTGTATATACTCTAGACATACTTACATTTTTAATAATTTTTAAACTTTCAAGATTATTCTACTGCAAACGGATCAATCTCTGCTTTTCTCACAGGGTGAGGCTGGTGCAAACGGTGAGGCTGGAGCTGGTGGACCAATGGTGCGTAGCTCTGCCTCAACTGCGCAATTATCATTTTCATATAGAGTATTTGTGGATTAAGTCTCTATATCATGGTTTCTTCAGGGACCACGTGGACTGCCCGGTGAGAGAGGCCGTCCTGGTGCTCCTGGTGCTGCTGTAAGTCATCAAAACTTAACCGGCGTCTCTGATTGTAACATCTGTCAGTCTGAATCTTTAATGATTGTGGATGCATCTCCTCACAGGGTGCCCGTGGTAATGATGGACTGCCCGGTCCTGCTGGTCCTCCTGTAAGTGCAGTTCCCTTCCTTAAGCTTAAATTCTAGTATGTACTACCAGAAGGCAAAGTTCCCAACTCAGACTCAAAGTTCTTAATGTCAACTTGAGATATGCCAATTTTGTGTCAACATATATAAGGCTGGACCATTGAAAGTGAAACAAATTAAATGTATGCATTTAGCTTTTATCCAATGTGACTTATAATGCATTAAAGAAACACGTTTTTAAACAATGCTACTCTGCTTTGAATCTTTGGTATCAAACCCAAGATTTCAGGTGTTGCAAGCACAAAATACATTAATTTAAAATAATTCTGAGAAAAGGTTCATATGAAAGCAAACATATCTCTTTTCAGTTGTTGATAACTTGTTGATGTCTCTATCCTCAGGGCCCTGTTGGTCCTGCTGGTGCCCCAGGTTTCCCAGGATCACCTGGTTCTAAGGTACTCCATCTGAAATCTACAATAACTTTTATTTCTGTAAACATTTAGAGCGATTTTACATGAAATTTTTGAATCCATCTGCAGGGTGAAGCTGGTCCTACTGGTGCTCGTGGACCCGAGGGTGCTCAAGGACCCAGGGGAGAGGGTGGTACTCCTGGATCACCTGGACCTGCCGGTGCATCTGTAAGTAAATGTTCAGCTAGTTTGAAAATTAAGCCGTATCTCTATTTTGGAGTATTTTTAACATTCTTTCTCATATTCTGCAGGGTAACCCTGGTACAGATGGTATTCCTGGAGCTAAAGGATCTGCTGTGAGTATACTTGCATAGTCCTTACAACAGGACTAAACATATCCTGTATATTTACTTTAGGTTATTTTATGTGAGAGTTTAATTTAATGATTTTTTGCAGGGTGCTGCTGGCATTGCTGGTGCCCCTGGTTTCCCAGGACCCCGTGGCCCACCAGGACCTCAGGGTGCTACTGGACCTCTTGGTCCTAAAGGCCAGTCTGTACGTAAACCCATCCTAAATATGTCTGTATTCTCAAATTATTCCCTAGCAGTTGATCAAGATTGCCTGTTTTATTTTTAAAGGGAGACCCTGGTATTGCAGGATTCAAAGGCGAGGCTGGACCCAAGGGAGAGCGTGTAAGTAGCCAACATCTTTAAAGCCAGTACCAAATATGTTCAGCAGCTGATTTAGGAAGTCTTGGTTTGTATCACCCAGGGTGTAATAGGGCCTCAGGGAGCTCCTGGGCCTTCTGGAGAGGAGGGCAAGAGAGGACCAAGAGGAGAACCCGGTTCTGCTGGACCCCTGGGACCTCCCGGAGAGAGAGTGTGTATATTTTTGGTTTACTGATTGACTGAATGATGACGAACAACACTCATATACATTTATTTTGTATTCCTTTTATCCAGGGTGCCCCTGGTAACCGTGGATTCCCTGGTCAGGATGGTCTAGCTGGAGCAAAGGTAAGTGAGACCTTGAGTTTAGGCACCTATATCCAAGTTGATTCCTTCAGTAATGTTCTGTACTCTCATAGGGTGCACCTGGGGACCGTGGTGTTCCAGGTCTGGGTGGACCTAAAGGAACAACTGGAGATCCTGGTCGCCCCGGCGAGCCTGGTCTTCCTGGAGCCAGAGTGAGTCTTTGTGGCATTTGTGGGATCATCTACAAACTTCAGAACTCATATGTAATTTCAACCATCATTGTCTAACAGGGTCTCACTGGTCGCCCTGGTGATGCTGGGCCTCAGGGAAAAGTTGGTGTAACTGTAAGTATCCACCACTGCATTCAACTGTTATTGAGTTGAATTTGTTCCGTTCTGAACATGTGCAATTCTTTGCAGGGTGCCCCTGGTGAAGATGGACGTCCTGGTCCTCCTGGTCCTCTGGGAGCACGTGGTCAACCTGGAGTGATGGGATTCCCTGGACCTAAGGGAGCCAATGTAAACTTATTAGTGTTTTTCGAAATTTCTCTTTAGTTGGGTGTCGATTTTTGCTGCATTTGCATACTTTTCTCACACAGGGTGAGCCTGGAAAGCCTGGAGAGAAGGGACTTGTTGGACGCACTGGACTTAGAGTAAGTTGTGATCATCCAAAACCATGGAGCACTTTACAAAAAAGAGATTGCAGAATGCTCAAGTACGCTGTGATAGTGCTGCATGAGTTAAAGCCACAAAGCGATATTGTGGAAAATACCTGAGATGATTTTTGGATGAAATGTACTAATTCTTTCTCTCTTTATTTATTTCTTGTCCAATAGGGTTTGCCCGGTAAAGATGGAGAGACGGGTCCTACTGGTCCATCTGGCCCTGTCGTGAGTATTACAACAGACTGTTGAAAAAGCAGTAGGAGATCTGGAATATTACAAAAACCAATGCCATTGTCTCAACTCAAGCATATGCAAACCCCTTGCCATACAATATATGAAAGTAGCAATCTAGAGAATATTTATGGTGTTTTCAGACTCCCAAGTTATATCTACACGTTTTAAATTCTCAGGCAATTTATTGAAGACTGGATCTTAAGTTGGGTTCCTAGTCATGTAGGAATAGTAGGAAATTAGAGAGCAGAATCAAAATGGTCAAATCCTGAGATCTCTTCAACATGAGAATGGAACCAAACTCTATAATATACCAAGCCATGTGGCCAAGCTGGATAGCCATAGACGTGAGTTTCACAAACCAAATGTCAAATAGGAAATGCAACAAAAAGAAGGAAAAATGCTTTTCTTCTTAAAAACAAGACAGAAGATACCTGATGGTACAAGATCTTAAGAAAGTTCAGGATGACAATACAATCTAGATATCCTTAAGTGAGCTGAAGTGATCAGATATACATGAGATTGTAAAATTGTACATGCTTTTTGTTAATGTAAACCAAGAGGCTAGATCCATTGCCATCCAGACTTTAAGAATATAAAAAGGTAGTCGAACAACACTGTTTAAATTCACCTTGTGCATAGATACTATGTTTTAAGCATTATTTAGAGGGCCACATTCAGATGAAGGGTCTAGCCTTAGGTTTATCTGGCTTGATTCCCCCTGTGAGACTGCTGCACAAGCCGTGCCTCTTTTGGTGTAGTAGCATGTAGCTTCCATTTGTAGCTGCCCATGTGAATTCGAATGGCTAGTGTGGGCTTTTCCTCTAGGAGCTCTAGGTTTCCCCTAGTTTACATATCTTAAAACATGTAGCTAAAGCTATTTTTTTATGTTTTAAGGGTCCCGCTGGAGAGAGAGGAGAGCAAGGTCAGCCTGGTCCATCTGGCTTCCAGGTACATTTCTGATTAAATCCAGACAATTGCATTGATCAGTTGTCTAAATATCACCCCTGGTGGATATTTTCAAAAGGTCAGAGTTTTCTAACATCCGCTTGGTGTTTTTCCCACAGGGTCTACCAGGACCTACTGGAGCCCCTGGAGAGTCTGGTAAACCTGGTGATCAGGTGTGTATTATTGACCATATTGATCAAATTCTCAAGTTGTGCAACTGTCCATCCTGACTAAACTTCTTCATCCACTCAAGGGTATCCCTGGTGAAGGTGGTGCTGCCGGTCCCACTGGTCCAAGAGTGAGTTGCTACCTTGACCCATCAAACACAACATACAGGTATACGTGGAAAATGGTGGTAAAGCATCATTTCTTGGTGTTTCTTCAATCAGGGTGAGCGTGGGTTCCCTGGTGAGAGAGGCGGTGCTGGTCCTCAGGGTCTTCAGGGACCAAGAGGGCTTCCAGGAACTCCTGGAACTGATGGACCAAAGGTGACATCTCTATATTCCTGGAGAAACCTGTCATCACTCATTGCTTGTGGTAATCTCATAAATCTCTGCTTGATTTACAAAGGGTGCTATTGGACCAGCTGGAGCTGGCGGTGCTCAAGGCCCCCCTGGTCTTCAAGGTATGCCTGGGGAGAGAGGAGCTGTTGGTATCTCTGGAGCCAAAGGTGACAGAGTAAGTGTCCTCCTAATGGTAAAATCCAAAGAATTACATTCATCTGGAAACATTGAGAGATTGATTGAATGTATCTCACTTTGTAGGGTGACAGTGGAGAGAAAGGACCCGAAGGTGCTCCTGGCAAAGATGGTTCAAGAGTAAGTGGCATACAGCCTTTGCTTTTTCTCTATTGTGCTGAAATGTTAATGTTTCTCTATCCACTTTTCCAGGGTTTGACTGGTCCTATTGGTCCACCTGGTCCTTCCGGTCCCAATGGTGCTAAGGTGAACCAGTCTTTCAGTAGAAGTTATTTCTAAGCTGAAATATGTGAAAGCTTGTTTATTTACTATTCTTTTTTTGTTTCTCATAGGGTGAAACTGGGGCTATTGGTTCAATTGGTGCTCCTGGTGCCCGTGGTGCCCCTGTAAGGAAAACATTAGCTTGAAGTAAACAGTATATATATGTTTATTTTCTGTTTTTCTCATTACCTTTTACTTTGTTTTCCAGGGAGACCGTGGTGAGATTGGTGCACCTGGACCTGCTGGCTTTGCTGGACCTCCTGTGAGTAAATACTATCACTACCCATGTTCTGACCTTGAGGGGTATTTTGAGGGAAAATTACCATATAAAAATAGATGGTCAAAAGTAGGCTAATAACATGACAAAAACATACAAAAAAGAAGTAAAACACGACTCAATGGAGGTGGTGTGATGTTTATTTATAGCCGTATTGTCTAATGTCACTGTTTCTGAGACAGAACAGGAAATACAACACAAACAGGAAGTTATATCACAACCAGGAAGTTACAAGCTCTTTTAATGAAGTTTCTGAGAGACAATGGCTTTTTAAAGCTCTTGCTTTTCCCCTACTCCATTCCTTCCCCCCCTCTTTTTCGTCAGATTAGGACAACATGCCTTTTCTAGCCCTATCGTGTATAATGTTTAAGCTAAATAAAGCTGCGTTTCTGTTAAATCTTCGTATCCAAGAGTCTTCTTATTTTATTTTTTTATTAATATTCAATAACAGTGGTTTCTAGGTTTCCCTTCCATGACACGTCCATTCTATGGGCTCTGAGCACTCGAGATACATGCAACTGAGTCTTAATGCAAGAACATCACCTTTCTCTTACTTGTCAGAAAACTTTCACTCTTGCAAGACAGAACAGTACTTTATATCCAGAAGTTTGTTCTAAAGTATAAACGAAAGTAGCCCAGAATGCTCACAATTGCACGCAGCAATTCTATATATGTTCTCTCCTGCAGTTAGCCCTTTTTGGAACACTCGAACATTTTAGATGGTGTTTAGATCATCAGAGAGGACCTTAAAGTCTTTGGGAGACCACCACTTGGCTAAAACAACTATTAGATTTCCACATTTACTCCTGAGCAATTTAGTCACCAAACCTCCGTAGTTTTTGGACTGTCTTTGGACAAAAACCATGTAAACAGTCTAGAGAGCATTCAAATTCCACTCCAATTGAGGATCTACCTTCTAGCTGAGATCCCTTATGGCTTATCTGTGTTTGAATAGAAATTTAGCTTGATTGAAGCCTTCTCCTTTTTTCTGTATTTAGGGTGCTGATGGACAACCTGGAATTAAGGGAGATCAAGGTGAAGGAGGACAGAAGGGTGAGGCTGGAGCCCCTGGCCCCCAGGGACCCTCTGGAGCACCTGGCCCAGTGGTAAGTGTCTAAGTGGATCAGCTTTTTCATACTGTTCTTTAACATTGGATGTTGATTTGGCTCATTATGTGATTTCGTGCTTTTAGGGACCAACTGGTATTACTGGAGCTAAGGGAGCACGTGGAGCACAAGGAGCCCCAGTGAGTACTCTAAAAACCTGTTAAAAACCAATGCAATCTTAACAAATGTGCTGGTATTTAATGTTTATTACTGCTTTCTAGGGTTCTACTGGTTTCCCAGGTGCTGCAGGAAGAGTTGGACCACCAGGCCCCAATGTAAGCAATATCACATATATCTTTGCTTCCTCCTTAGTTTTTTCTAAAAAGAATAAATCCTGGCGGCTGTATAATGAATTGCATCCAGAAATGTAATTCTCTGGAACATAGAGGGCGTGAACTTGATTCGAATTCCCACTTTATAATAATTCAAAATGTTTTACAATGTTCAGAAAGAGTCTGCTGTTCTATTCTAAATGATATAATCCTTACAGGGTAACCCTGGTCCTGTCGGCCCATCGGGTCCTTCTGGAAAAGATGGTCCTAAGGGAGTTCGTGGTGATGCCGGTCCTCCAGGTAGAGCAGGAGATGCTGGACTTCGTGGAGCTCCTGGTGCACCTGGAGAGAAAGGAGAGGCAGGAGAGGATGGTCCTCCTGTAAGTCTCAGATTTTGGAAAATATCTGAATTTGGGTTCAAATGCTAAAATATTGGTGAATTCTTTACATTGTTTCTCTTCTAGGGTGCTGATGGTCCTGCAGGTCCCGCTGGTCTTGCTGGTCAGCGTGGTATTGTTGGTTTGCCTGGTCAGCGTGGAGAAAGAGGCTTCCCTGGACTTCCAGGACCTTCTGTAAGAAATAGTAACATTTTATCCCTTTAAAATCAGGAATGGAGCCCTTTGGTCTTCTAATTTCACTTTCCCTGTGGGGTGACTGCCAACCTGGGCTCACCCACAGGTGGAGCTCTCTCCTGGTGGAGTTTCATGTATCTCCCCATGTGAGTGTGAGTGAGGGTACTAGGCTGAATTTCTATTTTAAATAAGACCTCAATAAAACTATACTAAAAATGAATAATTTCAATCTGGTGCCTGTAAAATCACATCTGTTTATGATTTGAAAATTTGATCTACAAAAGAGTCTTCTTCTGGAGCATCTGCATACAAGTGCTATATAAATACAACTGACTTGATTTAAATTATATTAGCTGAAATTTTACAATAATTTTGTCCCTCAGGGTGAGCCTGGCAAACAGGGAGCTTCAGGTGGATCAGGTGACCGTGGACCTCCTGGACCTGTTGGTCCTCCTGGATTGACTGGACCTGCTGGAGAAACTGGACGTGAGGTAAAAAAAACACATATGTAACATTATCAAAGCAGATACAAAAAGTAGACAAAACCAGGTCTAACTATTAAAACTTGATTTATTCTGCAGGGTAATCCTGGATCAGATGGCCCACCTGGTCGGGATGGTGCTGTTGGCTTGAAGGTAAACAATCCTCACAGGAAAATGTGTTACAGGCTTTTATTTTGACATTACTGTGTAATTAAATCAAATTGGGTGTACAACAAATTTGTTCATTTCATTGTGTTTCTCATAATGAAGCGGAAATACATGATGTATGTGTTTGTCTGTAGGGTGAGCGTGGTAACACTGGCCCCATTGGTGCTCCTGGAGCTCCTGGTGCCCCTGGTGCTCCTGGTTCTGTTGGCCCAGTTGGCAAACAAGGAGACAGAGGAGAAAATGTGAGCAAACATTTTAAATCTAACTTGAAAATAAGTTTATTGAGGTAAAGCTTCCAGTAGCTTGGTTATGTGCTTACCTTTGTGTCATATTTTCTTTCAAAGGGCCCACAGGGACCTGCTGGACCCCCAGGAGCTGCCGGAGCTAGAGGCATGGTTGTAAGTACAAAACAGAAATTACAAATGTACATTTTACCAGAATACTGTACACCATATACAACTAGTCACTATTATGCAACCTGTAAGTGTTTCACAAAACCTTATTTTCTGGTCATCAATAACTAATTAATAGTGGCCATTATTAATAAAAGTGTTTAAACTGTGGCATTCTATCATTTAAACAACCAAAAAACCATTAATTGACTGATTTCTCTTGCTCTACGTCCATTTTCTGTATATTATTTTGAGGAAGACAATGCCAACATATTCTTGATTTTCCTTCAAATTATCGTAGCAAACTCAATTATTTTTTTTATTAATATTATAAAAAGCAAATGACAATAAACAGTTTCAGCTTTTATAAATGATAAAACTCCAGTGGAACAACTAAAGGACCATTTTTGAGACACAAATAAAAGCATGTTTAAGTTTTAAAGACTATATTTTTGTCATAGTTTTTGAAAAGTTGATGAAACTTTCTATTTTTTTTTCTAATCAGGGACCCCAAGGACCTCGTGGTGATAAGGGTGAGGCAGGAGAAGTTGGAGAGAGAGGAACAAAGGGACACAGGGGATTCACTGGTCTGCAGGGTCTTCCTGGACCTCCCGTAAGTCTTTTCAGAATCGTGTTTTTAAGGCCTGCGTATAATACAAGTGCTTTTTAACATTTCTGTTCCATCTTCTCAACCAAAGGGTGCTGCTGGAGACCAGGGTGCTGCTGGACCTGCTGGACCTTCTGGTGCTAAAGTGAGTTACTTTTTCTTGTGTTTTAAAGTCATTTTAAACTTAAGTCATTGATTTAACCAACTTTATTAACTTTAGGGACCTGCCGGCCCAGTTGGACCTGCTGGTAAGGATGGTTCTAATGGACAGCCTGGACCTATTGGACCACCTGGACCTCGTGGACGCTCTGGAGAATCCGGCCCAGTTGTAAGACATATTTGCAGACATTCTGATGCTAACTATTGATATGAGAGTGTGTCTAATTCATTGTTTCTGATCTCTCTCTCTCTATAGGGTGCACCTGGTAACCCTGGACCCCCTGGTCCTCCTGGTCCACCTGGCCCTGGCATTGACATGTCTGCCTTCGCTGGTTTGGCTCAAACTGAGAAGGGACCCGACCCCCTGCGCTACATGCGTGCTGATGAGGCATCAAGCTCTCTCAGACAACACGACGTTGAGGTGGACGCCACACTGAAGTCAATCAACAGCCAGATTGAAGATATCCGCAGTCCAGATGGCTCCCGAAAAAATCCTGCACGCTCCTGCCGAGATCTGAAACTCTGCCACCCTGAATGGAAGAGCGGTAAGAAACATGTAAACAACTGTTCGGGCGCAGTATTTAACAAAAGTTATCCCCATTTGGAGTAACTGCATCTCAACAGTTTTGAGTGGTCTAATTCTGTTCCTGATATCGGTATTAACTGGGAGAATTAGAATGATCAGATTATCCGAACTTTGCCTGCAACAAATAATCAATACATTTGTCGATAATGTTAAAAACATGTCGGTGTTACGGATGGCAGAACATAAACTATATCCCTTCAACGTGTAATAGTTGTATTGTTTAGGTGCTTTTGTTTAAATGGTTTGCTAACTTTGGGACGTGCTAGATCTGGTCACTTGCACGCGCTAGCATCACATTGCGCGATCACCTCGAGAGCAATAGTGATTCAGTAAATTAAATGTTGCGAATATAAAAGGAATATTATATTTAGTAATTGTGGTTTTCAGATAATGAAAATAACAGTACATTTGTGCACCGATGCGTATACTTTTCTTTCATTTTAATCAAGACTATTAGATTTCTACAGTTGTTTAATAATCCACTACAAAGTTCACTTGTTAACTAGCAAATCTCTTTTGAAACATAAATTATTGCGCTTTTACTCATCATTTTATTATACAAAATTACATTATTTGAACAACTGAATTATATCTTAACTGAAAAAATACAATATATTGTCCTAATTTCATAATTTACTTGTTATTTATTTATATGTTGGATACAGTGACGTTTTACTGTTCAAATAGAAATTTTGACCTCTTTAAACTATGTGGCTTTTTCATTTTGTAAAGTTTACTTATATATATAATATTGTCATTTATAGTTTCATGTTGTTAGAAATACATTAAAAAAATCAAATTAAAAAAGTGTTTAGTTCTGATAAATTGGTAAAATAATCGCCCAACTAATGGATAATCTAACAATCGTTAATTGTAGCCCTATTTGGAACTATATTTTATTCAAAAATGAATTGCAAAAATACTCTGATTATGTACTTAATTTTTTTTTAATCAAAGAGCACTATTCTTTAACATATTGCCACCAAAGACAGCAGACGAGCAGGCAATCCATTTTCCCTCCATGGTCTGAACTTTCATTACAATGTTTATCGACTCCAAAACATCACCTAGCACATCCTGGTACATCCTTCCAGTATCGTTAGATCCAAACTAACTAAGTTCCAATAACAAAAAGTTTTTTTATTCATTTCTCTCAGGCTCTTTGTTACATTCCATTTCTTGCTTTATTCAGAATTAATTTTTTTACGTTCTTTATTCAAAACATTCCACATACTCCACAGGTGAGTACTGGGTGGATCCCAACCTTGGAAGCGGTGCTGATGCCATCAAAGTTTTCTGCAACATGGAGACCGGAGAGACCTGTGTGAAACCAAGCACTCCCAAAATCCCACGCAAGAACTGGTGGAGCAACAAGAGCAAGGTCCAGAAACACGTGTGGTTCGGAGAGAGCATGAACGGTGGATTCCACGTGAGTACAGTTCAATAATAATTCACTAGTGCTCATTAATTCTAAATAAATGGTCAAAAAGAACTTCTAGGTTGGATTATCAGCAAACGGTCTTCTGAAATCCAATTGGTCCAAATATCTGAGCTAGACCAACTTAAACAAGAAAATAAAATGCATTTTTGTATGACACTTTACATTTTGCAACATAAAAAGCTATGTTTTTAGCCTTATTTTTTAATTGATTTCCTTGTGGTGATACAACATTTTCTTGTCTAACAGTTTAGCTACGCTGATGGCACCCAGACTCCCAGCACCACCAGCATCCAGCTGAACTTCCTGAGACTGCTATCTACTGAGGCCACACAGACCATCACCTACCACTGCAAGAACAGTGTGGCTTATATGGACCAAGCCACAGGCAACCTCAAGAAGTCCCTTCTGCTGCAGGGCTCCAATGATGTGGAGATCAGAGCAGAGGGCAACAGCCGCTTTACATACGGTGTGATTGAGGACGGATGCAAGGTCAGTCACAAAACTCTTCATTTTGACAATAATCAAATCAATGCTTATTGCAGCACTTTTTATTTTACACATAAACATAGAGGGTCTAAATTCTTCTTGGTACATTTGCACACTGTTTTGATTAACACTAGCCCCTGCTTGGTTTATTTGGTCATACACCTGACTATAAGAGTAGATGCTGCTTTGATGGCAAAATTTTATCAGATTTTAGATTTTTATTTTGCTTGCCCACTTTTTTTTCCGTTTACATAATTCTTCACACCTGCCCAAAACTTTTGCAGCAAACTATATATTAGACAACATTATAGAACTAGGATATTCTGCAAATTCAGTTATTTACAGAATATGTGCATTTTTACACTAAATAATTAAATCTCTTTAAACGCTCAAAGATCTTATCAGAAAATCAACAAATATATAAATAAGAAATCAAGAGAACTTTACTTTGCTCTTCCCATGGCCTTCTAAATATCCAAGTGATGCAAGTTCCTGCTTAAAAACTTCTGGAAATTCCCCAGTTTTTCAGGAGGGGGGGGGTAACAAAAATGAGTAAAAAGCTGGGGACATGACAAAATTGTTTTTGATTTTTATCTGAGAAAGTATAGATATTTGTGGATATAAATGTATTTGAAACAAACCTTATGTATTTACATATCAATGCAATAGAAAGGTTCTTTGTAAAAAATCTTAATGATTATATTTTATGGTGAAGTGTAGCATCAGAGACTTTGGACAAGCAATAAATGCTATCTTTCAGTGTTTTATGTAGATTTTATCAATATTTTAAATTGTATAGCTTAGATTTGCAATAAAAATAGTGTGTAATAGAAAAAAAATTATTTATGAAGCATATTTATTGCGTATCCTCTCATATAAAGTCTCAGGGACAGAAATGGCACCCATTCAGTGGAATTGCTCTTATGTTTTCTCTTACACGGCTTTCCCCTCTGCCTTACAGAAGCACACAGGTCAATGGGCCAAGACTGTGATTGAGTACAAAACTCAGAAGACTTCCAGGCTTCCCATCGTAGACATTGCTCCAATGGACATCGGAGGAGCAGATCAGGAGTTTGGAGTGGACATTGGTGCAGTCTGCTTCTTGTAAAAAAAAATATAAAACATATGTGGATTATGTGATAAGACATGGCAAATACCAATGACGAGCAATACACTCTCCGAAAATTGAAATATGGAAGAAAACAAAAAGAAATTTGAAAATTGACGAAAGTTTTTTTTCTCTTAAACACAAAAAAAGCAGTGCTGTCCACTTTTAGTGTGCATGAAAAACCAGCACTAAATGGGATTGCCCCAAATAGTCTCTCCTTCTGAAATCCAGCCATGTTTCCCACAAGCCCATGTGCGGCACCTTCTCCTGATGGGAGTCAAGAAAGGACGGAACAAACGAGAAGTCCAACCAAAGACAGAAACATGGCTTGATGTCATCACATCCTGCGGGTGGCAGGTGGGTGGGTGGCGCTGTACAGTGCCAGGGCTGGATTCCACAGTACAGCCTACCACCAGAGAAGCAAGAAGGCCAGTCACACTTCAATCCTTCCTCTGCTCCCTGACTGTGACTCAGAAGACAGCATCGCATCGAGCACACTTTTCTGAAATGTTAAAGCTGAGGAGGGAACAGGTTAATATTTACTGTGTATAATATCAACAAATCTTGATTCAGTCTGTACTGAAGCAGCCAGATCTATATATTTTCACAATTATATGTGTTGGTGAGCCTTTGCTCATACACGCGACAATATTTTGGGGAAAGTGCATTCTTTTTCTATTTTTTTGTTACGTTTTTTTATCCCATGCTTGCCCAAACTACAACATTTTCATCCCTGAAAAAAATCAGCAGAAATCTAATAAATCTGCAAAATAATTCTTTTTTTTGTTTAATTGCATGATCTTCATTTTTCAAGAAAAGCTACCTCACAGGAGAAAAAGTTAAAATCTGGATGTGAACAGAAGCAGCTGGGGGTGCTAGAAACATCTGGACGACACCACTGCACAGCTCAGTACATCTTCAGAAGGTGCTATTAGTTTGGATCTATCCATCAGTATTTCCCAGAATTCCCAGTCCACCCCACTCCCTAACTAGCCTCACTCAACACACACAGCCTGCTCAGAGGAAGCGGAACTAGGCTGGATGATCAGAAGACAGAGGAACTCTTTTGGCAATGCCGGAATTTTGCTCCCAAAGGATCTCCGTAGCACTGAGCAGGATGTGTGTTTGAGTGAGGGTGTGTATATTTTTGTTATAATTAATATTATTATGATCTTTTTGTTTTTTCTCTTTTTTTGGTTCTGGTTTTGTTACGATTTTAATTAATGTAAATTGAAAATAAAGGAAGAAACAAGGAACTATGAAGTCAGGTTTTAATTGTGTTTTTAATCGCAAAACAGCATTCTATGCCATGAACATGAAGAACAGTCTCATGGATGTCCTGCATGTGCATGTGAGAGTTGCATGTCTGCTGAATGACTCGAACGTGTCTTAGTTTCAGTTAAAGAAAATAACAATGTTGTAAGGCATAAATGTTCATATATTGTACATACAACAATGGGCATGTTGATTGTTTAGATTTTCTAAAATGTGCAACTATTATAATTCCAAAATTAAAATGATTAATTCAATTCATCTATTCAATTTGAACTTTATTTATAAAGCACTATGTCACAAAATAGTGTGTACAATCTACAAAACATCATAAAACAAGGAACTCTCAAATAACACTCAATTTTCTATGAGATTCTATATTACGAAATACACCCACAAATGTGGGCCCGTGATTGCAAATGAGATTTGTTAATTTATTTACAAAAAAGGTGATTTTTTTCCAAACAAATTCATTGAAGCTCATGTTTCAAAAATGAGTACACCCCAATTATTTCTTAGGAGAAAAGTCACACTTAAAACTACAAAATTCTAATTAACACTCAACCACAGGTGAGTCTAATTCAAGAAGTGTCCAGCAGACACGTGACAAAAAGAGCATTCCTTACCAAAGAAAAGCTGTCAGCAATGGCTCCCCATGGATGAAAAATGTCACAAAATCTAAAAAAGGAAATAATTCACATAAAAACAATGAGGGCTCAAAGATCAGCAAAGCTTTACATTTCAGTCAGTTGATCAGCCAGTGATTAAAACTAATGCTTTTAAAACAGTATGGCATTGTAAAGATGAGGTTTACAGTGAAACATAGTGGTGGCAGTGTTCTTATCTGGGGCTGCACGAGTGCTGCTGGTGTTGGGGAGCTGCATTTCATTGATTTCAGTTAATATTTATGAAGAACAGTGCGAAGGTGGAAACCAATCGAAAACCTTTGGGGAAATCTAAAGCAGAAAGGTGAGCTTCTCTCTCCATCCAGCATCCTGACTATAAAAGAGGTTCTTCTTGAAGAATGGGAAAAGGTAGATGTTGGAACATGTCGCCAACCATGCCTAGACTTGGTGTTGCTCTTAAAAATCACGGTGCTCATACAAAATGTACTAGTTTTGTTGCAGGGTTTATTCCATTTTTGCTTATTTACACATATAAAGTCACAGGGACACCCATAGCACCTATTTGGTGGAATGGCTCTTTTAGAAATTCACCTGTGTGTGAAACTAAAGTGATCATTATCATGTAACGTCTTTTCTTTCGTTTATTCTCGCGTATTGTTATTTTGAATTCGTTTAAATGGAACATTTATAGGAGATGACCCCTTTTTTCCTCCATTCGCTTATCTATTAAACCCATTCATCTGCTTCAGCATCCATGCTTCTCAAACGTGAGCGTACCACGTGACTTGTTTTGGACCAATCAGATGCGCGAATGAGCTCACTGGAAAAGGCACATTGAGAGCGAGCGCAAGAACCAGAGCCAAACTGAGCAGGCGCGGAGCACGGTTCTTTCTCGAAGACCTCTACACCTTCTAGTGCAAGGCTAGAACGACGAACAAAATACATTTCTAGCCGTGAGACTCTCGCTATAAAGTGGGAAGACATGGTATTATCTTCGGGATTGACATAACGTTTAAAGGTAATCGGTTTTTGTTTTTAAACAGCATTTATTGCCTTGTTTTAAAAACGCGTTACATAACTTACGTCGCTGACCCCATTTCCCACGTTTGTTGTCATTTCAAATTGTTTTGAATAATTTTTCTTTTGTGTTACCCTCGCTTTGAAAGTATAGATGCGTTTTTGCTAACATCATTTAAAATGCAAAATATTTATAATGTTATATTATTTCTGAACACAATGTTAGTGTCACGTACTCAGAACTGACCTAATTTCTCAGAGCAGGATGCATTTGTGTTTGTGGAACACGACAGCGCTGTTGAAAAATAATATTGTAAAAATAAAATATACGAGTTTTGTTAGTGAACTAGGCGTGAAGACTTAATGTTATCATTTTAATTTTAATTCTAGATTAATTCAGAGGACTAGTTTATTGCTAAACAATTTGAAATACTGTATTTTTATGTAGAAATTTTTCAGTAACAAAAAATTTCCAAATAACAATATAGAAAGCTACAGAACATATTTATGGCTGTCAGTTCTCGGAATCATGTGTTATTTATGGTACCAGTAAAAATGTGAAGTTTGTAACTAATTTGGAGTCAGCAGGGGTTGTGGGTGAAATAGAGTGGTCTCTCTCTGAATCAGAACCCCATTGAGCTGTGTTGGGAATGTCTTGAGTGTGGGGGAAAATTCATGCACATGGGGGTGAAACTATTTCCCTATATCAGACTTTTTCGGGGAAAAAATATAGTTAGCATGTCTAAAATCAGACAGAAATTTGCAATATTGCTATTGTTTTTAGTGTCTGGTGAATTTAATTTAGTTTCTTCAAAGAATGGCAGAATTCATGGAATGCCAAAATAAATCCTTAATTGAAATAAATCATTTAGATTTGTTTGAGGAGTTATCATTTTGTTTGATACTGTATTATATGGTGTTTGTTTATAAAAAAAACTGCCCCATTGAACTTTTTGTGGGAATGGCTTGAGTGCAGAGTGTGGAGGAAGAATTCTGGTTGCAATTGTAATTCTGTTTCTGGAAAAGGTTTCCTTGGAAAATAATAACATTTCGAAAATGACAGTCAATCATAATCTAAACTAATTAAAAGACCAAAAGTACTGCTAAACTAATAGCCATAAGTAACTAATAGCTATAGCTAAACGTAGCTATATAAGCTAAACTGATATTTATTTTTCATTGTTCTGTTGTGTTGCTATCTCCACGTTGTGCTGGGAAAGTGTTGTAAAAAATATTTCAGAGCAGTTCCTTAAAATAATTGTTGGTGGAGTCTTTTATTTGGGATAACATGTTTTTGTCTATTTTCATGATCTGTATTATATGGTAAAAAAAAAATAAACAAAACTAGCCAGTACTGCAGTAGGTCACGTCATCATAGACATAATAGATGAGAAAACAGGACATTGGTTCAGGTAGAGGTTATTCATTCTCAGATTACAGACTACATATAAATTCTGACTTTTCTCCATCATTTTGAGTTTTCATTTCAAGGTCAGTTGAGGAAATATGAAAAACTAGACTTGATGTAGTTGACAAAAAATGCTATTTCTTAAATGTATCATAGTTCAGATTTTGAGGGTTCCTCTCTTCAATGTAATAAATATAATATATTTTATTGCAAGTAATTAAAAAATGTATATGTTTTTTTAAAGACTATTTGGTTTCACAAATAATCACCAGATGCTTTTCTCATTCATATTTTTTGCAGGGTGACTCAGTGAACATGGCCCCAAATTCCATCCACTGGTTCCGGAAGGGTCTCCGTCTTCATGACAACCCTGCACTTCAGGAAGCAGTGCGTGGGGCAGACACAGTACGATGTGTCTACTTCCTGGATCCCTGGTTTGCTGGGTCATCCAACCTTGGGGTGAACAGGTGGAGGTGAGCAACCACTCCCTGAACTGTATTTGCTTTCTAAAAGGTCCAAACAAATGCACAGGAATCCAGACCTAACAAGAAACACGTAAATGATTGATAAACAATAGTACCTGTCTCAAAGTGAACATCCGGGTCACTGAAGCTCTCCCAAACACTTATATTCGATCGGATTTACATATTTTAACACGATTTTAGTCCCGAAAATTGACCATTACATATAAATGCATACTTTTTAACACAGTTATAAGACCTTTTTATTGAGAAATGGAGATTCAAAACCAGTTAACATTGAGTAGGCAGTTGTTATCACTTGAACAAAAGGTATCTAAGTGTAAATGCATCTATACATGCACCTACTTTTCTTTTTCTGGCTACTGAATGCGTTCATATGTGCAGATCAATCTGGTGCCTTAATAATCAAGGAAGTAGACCGATTTGCAGTCCTTCAGATACTTTATTTCTCTAGACAATTTGGAAGTTGGGTTCCAGAGCTTCTCATTCAGCTTGACTGATCTTGTGAATGGATACAGCATGATCTGACAGAATCACATTGAGAGCTAATTCAGTGGATAAGAAGATGAAGCGCCTGCACCTGGATTTGTTAGTGTCAGGTGCAGTGTACAAATGGCCTGTGGAGTCCAATTATAAACACCTGCTCTGAGCCAAATTTAGGAACTAAATAGGTGGAGGATTGCAGGTCACCATGTGTTGTGGGATTGATGAGGCCAGGTTTCACTTTTTATCTATGAAGTTTAGGAGGTAATATTGTGTCAGAAAAATATTTGGCTGGGTCAGTAATTTTGAGCAGATTAATAAATCTTGGCTTTTCATTAGAATAATACAACACAGTTGTCTTGTATGTCTCTGAGCTGAACCCATGACTCCCAATCCATATCATGGTTCCATTTAAGGTGCTGGGATAAATTTTTTGTTGAACTTTTCAAATTTACACTGTGTTTTGGTTTACCGGGTAAACTGAAAGTTCAAACCCGAAACATGGACTTTGTGTATTTTTACACAAAAAAATACACTTTCTGAAACATAACATGGACATAATCGTTATTCATAACATTTTGACATATAACAATAAAATATAATATTTGCATTAGGTGCAATATTTGCAGTGATGTTAACATTAGCAAGCTGAGTAAGTTCAGTTTCTTATGGATTGTTTTAGCATCATTTTGTTAATTCAAACACATTGTTGTTTCTCTAAGTATCTTTTTTTGAATGCCAAACAAAATATATTTTAAATAATGTAACAGGCTAGCTATCATTATAGCTAGAACATGCTCGTTTCATTTCTGTCTGGGGTTTCACATTTCTAAACTGGTCTTCTACACAAACCTCTGAATATTAGATTAAAAGTCATCTATATAGTTGTATATAAGCAAGTTTATCAAATAACGTACCTTTTTCTCTGTTGATGGACGTAAACTAGTGCTCAAACATAGATATTCATGGTGCGGAAAAGACTAAAGGGGAGACTCCAGACTTTTCGGCTCAGTGACACATTCTTCTGTTTTCAGCTAATGTTTGGCATCTTCCAATATTGTTATTATCCAATTAATGTTTATTTAAAAATGGTGTTTCTGTTCAGAATTGTCCAAATTGATTCCGTTTTGGTTTTTGTTTTACAATTTAGTTTGTTTCTGTTTTTCACTCCATGAACCGGTTCAAAGCCCTGCTTTCCAATGATGCATAAACTACAGAAAATTGTAAAATCGCATGTAAAAGTTTGTTATATCAACAAAAATGCATTTAAATACAATAGTGTTATAGGAATTTGGCTTCCCGTGTTCATTCTTAAAGTCACACTATATGAAAATGTAACATATGCAGTGCTTTTATGAAAAAAATATATATTATTAGAAATTGATGTCTACGCTGCATCATAGAGGGTAGCTATGATCAATAAGTAAAATATGGTTCGAGGTGAAAGAGGATTTTTTTCTGAGGGTTTTCTCCATGTAGTTTGGTTTCCCTCACAATCATAGAAACGTGGTTAATCGGGTACCCTAAATTCCCCTGTAGGTATGAATGTGGCCCTGCAATGAACAGGCGACCTGTTCACAGTGTCCCCAACCTTTCACCCAATGTGCACTGACACTAACAAAACCCTGTTCAAACTAAATGAAGGAATGAATTTAGAATCAAATAAAGGACAAATAAAGTTAGTCACCTACTTTTAACACCCATTTCTCACTGACAACCATTTCTTACCAAGCTGTTGACTTTGAAACTGAATATAAGAAACAGGCCTAGTTTGAGCTTCAGCACTTTAATGGCTGAATCACGTGAACGTGAAGCAGGTCGTGTGTAACAACTGATGTGAACTGTACCCCATAACTTGTTATCTTGGTTTCCTTAAAGGTATTCAATCTCTTTTTGTCTAAACCATCTAAATACTTTTTTTTAATTTACTTTTTTATGATGTTTTGAAACATTAATGGAATTTAATTGACTGGATCAGGTGTTTTACTCAAACAAAGTGTTGTGACTGTTGTGGTGCTTGAAAAGAGGTCACTGGGCTAATGTAATGCCCTCCAGTGGTGGAGTCCATGTGTGCTACAAATCTAGGGCAGGCCAGTTACATAAGGAATAACTTATGATGGGTCAGAGTTCTGGAAAATAGGTTTTCCATCTTCGCCATCCCATCAGCTTTTCAGTTTTGTTCCCGTCTCATTCGTTTTGAAGTTCCTGAATGGAGATATGTGTTTTATTGGAGTTTATGTGTTGGTCTGTCACCTGTATTTGGAGCATAGGGAGCTTTGTCTGTACTGTAATCAGGGCTTTGGTTGCAGACAGTCTGACTTTCTGCTCAGTAAGGACTGTAGGACCAATTATCAGACACAGGTAGAAGGTCAGAATGCCTTGTCGGACAAATACGATAACCTTATTAACAAGTGAACAAATTATTCAGTTCAGCAAGGCCCAGTCTTTACACTCTGTACATACATTAACCACTCCTAATCAAGAGCCTGTTGACTATTGTTTAGTACATTTTCAAAATGAAAAATACTGTAGAACTTTAAACAGTTAGTCTTGCGCTTGTTGCAATGGTAGAAAACCCTAAATATTTAAAATAAAAGAGATACTTCAGTGCAATTAAAGCTCTATTAACCATTTTGTTCTGTATACATAAATCCTCGTAAGATATATATTTTTTAACAAATGAGGAGTTTTGGTTCTCATCTTTGGTTTCATCTTATATTACTAAAAATGTAGGAAAATGTTGAAATTGTGTTTGCTTTCTGGTGCTGCCTTTGAAATGGCAATCACAAAAAATGGAGATAGGCAGCAGCAGACACCCATGACCCCAAAAGGGAATAAGTGGGTTAGAAAATGAATGAATAAATATTTATTACAAGTTTGCATGGTCATCTGTTTACTGTTTTCTTCACAATGTTGTTATTCCAAATAAAGGCTCTAGTGCATACTGACATCTGGTGAGGCAGATGTGTAAAGAGGAAATAGCAGTTAAGCTCTTAATGTTCTAAACAGGTCATGAATGAAGAGATTTGTGAATGGAAACTCGGAGCATCTGTAGGTTTAAGGAACAGCTTGCAAAGCAGGTAAAGCTTTGGGACTTTTAATAGACAAGTTGTTCTAGTCTTCAGGTCAAGAACACATGGAGGAAAATCAGAAATCTTCTAAATAATAAGTGAAAGAATACTTTAAGGATGGAAATAATCAGACTTCAATCCAAATTGTTGATTTACAGCTCATATGATTCACTTAATTCTTTAAAAAACAATTAATTCTTTGTTTCTGATTTGAATAAATGAATGCTGTTTTTGACAGGTTTCTCCTGCAGTGCCTGGATGATCTTGATTCCAATCTAAGAAAACTCAATTCTCGCCTTTTTGTCATTCGAGGACAACCAGCCAATGTATTTCCACGCCTTTTTAAGGTGAAAATTGCCATAAATGACACACATTTTTTCACAATTCCCTTTTTTGTTCTATTGCATTAGTATTTTTTGTGAATTGATCATTGGTTTGGTTTTGTTTCCTGCAGGAATGGAAAATAACCAGGTTGACCTTTGAGTATGACTCTGAACCATTTGGGAAGGAAAGGGATGCTGCAATAAAAAAGCTTGCGATGGAAGCTGGGGTAGAAGTCATTGTCAAGATCTCACACACACTTTACAACCTTGATAAGTAAGAACTCATGTCCTTAAAGGCTTTTTCCTGCATTTGTATACAATTATTTCTAATTTTACTACGTACAAAATATGAAACTATCGACACACATTCAATCTGGAAATAACTAGCAGTGCATTAGCACTAGTGGTCTACCAATGTCGGTTTTTCTCTGTCCAATGCGAAATTTAGAAAGATGAGTGGTGTAAGGATTTCTGACTCCAGGAAGTGACAAGCTTCTTAAATAGAGTAGATTCACATTCGTCCTTTTGTCTCTTGTTTCTTACTGAACTGACGGCTTCTCTTCAGCTCTTCTTTCTTTCATCCCTCCTTCATTCCCTTCCCTTTCCTCCCCATCTTTTTTGTTTCTCTCGTTTTAAAAGCCACATCTATTTAGCTGATTCATATCTAATATTTAAGTTAGATAAAGCTACGTTTTCTGTTAAATCTTTTTACTTGGTTTAGAAATTATCTATAATAGTGGTCGATAAATATTAGTTTTTTTTTATGCCAGTAGGATGTAATAAATAATAACAATATAATAGTGACAATACCAAACATGTTATAAAACTCTTATAACATATGTAGTTTCTAGAATCTGTCACGATTGGTATTTGTTATAGTTTAACAAACGTTAGGGGTCTCTCAACAAACTCATAGGGTCAGCCAAGTCATTGTGGTGTTTATTTCTGAATTTTGCTACTGGTTTAATTCACTGGTTTTTCCTCATTCTCTCGAAATGTAGTACAGAAAGCTCAAAAGAAGCGTCAAATAGCAGATATGTGCCATCAGATTTACATTTTGAAAAATCAGCCTGATGTATCTATTTACCTCAAATTAGCAGAGAAACCATAATGTAGTTGTCAAGGACCAATGTACATCATCTTACTAAGAATATTTGATAGCTTTTAAATAAACCTTGAAAACATTTTATTTCTCATGTATTTCTCATAAAATAAAAATTCCTTTAAAAATCTTTTAGGATCATTGACCTAAATGGTGGTCAGCCACCCCTCACCTACAAGCGTTTCCAGACTCTGGTCAGCCGAATGGACCCACCAGAAATGCCAGTAGAAACCTTATCCAACAACATTATGGGCTGCTGTGTCACACCTGTTTCTGAAGACCATGGGGATAAATATGGTGTGCCCTCACTGGAAGAACTGGGTGAGCTGAATTTGTAATTCATAAATTATAAACATGGTTTCCAAATTAACAATTCGCAGTATTTGTTGAATGATATTATATACATAAGACTTTAATGTTTAAACATTCATGAAGCCTAGAGGTTTCATTCCATATCATAACAGTCATATTGTGACTAAAGTTTATCTTTATTGTTTCCTATAACCCTATCTCCACCCAGGGTAATGATTAGTGAAGAAACAAATGATCTAGATGCGCTTTGTCTAGTATTACATATTTAAAAATGAAAAACATGGGCCAAACGTTCATGTTTCATCACATCCAGTGATAAAAATTCATGGTAATTTGGAAAGTATGTTTACTGATGTAAGCATCTTCTTCTTGACAGTTAAGATAGCAACTGCTTTGAAATGAAATAGTCTTGACCTAAATGATACAACCGCTGTATCCTTTTCCCTCGACCTAACAAATCCACAAGTTTATAAAGTGTAATAGGAGAACCCACTAAGTTATGCAAGCTATGCACTAATTCTTCAACCTATATTATCTTGATTCAGGTTTCGACATCGAGGGACTACCATCAGCTGTCTGGCCAGGAGGTGAAACCGAGGCATTAACACGGATTGAAAGGCATCTAGAGAGAAAGGTGTGAACTGACTGTTTATAGCACGGGTCTCAATCTTTACCTCGTAAATGCATTCAGGACAAACTACACTTATAATGTACGTGTTGCATCAATTCAAGTTGGTTAATGCATTTTAAATTTAACTTGTAGAATGGGCAGCACAGTGGCGCAGTGGGTAGCACTGTGGCCTTCCAGGTAGAAGGTTGTCGGTTCGAGGCTCACCGGTGACCTTCCTGGAAGGAGTTTGCATGTTCTCCCTGTGCTTGCGTGGGTTTCCTCCGGGTACTCCGGTTTCCCAAAAAAACCCAAAAAAATCCCAAAAAAACATGCGATTAGGTTAATTGAATAATCTAAAATTCCCCTAAGGTGTGCATGTGTGTGTGAATGTTGCCCTGTGATGGACTGGCGAACTGTCCAGGGTGTACCCCCGCCTCTCGCCCAATGTGTGCCGGAGATAGGCACCGGCAGACCCCCGTGACCCCGAAAGGGAATAAGCGGGAATGAAAATGAATGAATGAATGAAATTGTAGAATGTTAAAATGTATCTAAAATTCATATTTTCATTTAGCACCAAACTTTGCAAAATCAAAATATAGAAATACCTTTCCATTTTACATATTCCTTTGTCAATATTGCTACAAATATGCATCAATGCTGCTGTAAGATGAGCTTTAGAAGAGGGGAGTGTTCAAATGTAACTTTTCAATGCATATATGTATGATGGATAAGGGAGCGTGAGATTATATCAATGCAGGATACAAGCATGCATGATAGTAGGGCACTCTGAGGGTGTCGGAAAAATTCCAAGAATGTTGAGGAATTCTAAACGATGCACAATAAAATCCTTTAAAAGAGTGGAATAATCTCAACTAATCACTGATGAAGAGTGTAGCAGCTGTTGATTGGTTACTGCTTCAAAGGCTTCTACATACCTATCCAAAGTTTTTTGTAAGATCATGCCTTGATCGAAAACCATGGGCGCCAATGGGAACTTACACATCAGACCGAACAGGTGGTGCCAAAGATGTGCTCTGCCATGTCAAATCTGTTTTTCGCAAGAAGAACAACATTATTCTTTTAGTGATGTGAGGAGGACATAAAAGAGCTGCACTTTGGCAACAACAGAGAAGAATGCGTAGAAAAAATCATAGATGTCGAGCAGTTTATACTGTTGGTGGCTGATCACAGGGACAAAAATATGAAGAAAATAGAGGATTTGTGGCATGTGGCCATCTTCAGGCAGGTAGAATCATTGTTCGATACTTCCTCGACCCAGAAGAAAAGCATCCTGCTGAGAATCTCAATTTGGATAGGTGTGTAGAGGCATCAACACTACATACTGTTTGGTTACAAACACACAAGGATTAAACACAAAACACTCCGTATTAAACACTCTTAAAATGTTAATTATCATTAAAGTTAACATTGGCATTTATAGTTACTTTGTGCTTTAACCCAGTCATATCACACCTCCAAAAGTATGGTAGGGGAAACACTGAAGCTATTATTTTACAACATTACAGATTAACAAAGTATTTAGTTGATTTTCACGTATGATATTTCTAGGAAGCATCCTCAGTAATTGTACATCCACTAATGAGTCCACCAGATAAAACCTTGTCTGTTTTCTGTTTTGTTTTTTTTTCCAGGCTTGGGTTGCAAATTTCGAAAGGCCCAGAATGAATGCCAACTCATTGCTGGCTAGTCCGACCGGCTTGAGTCCCTACCTCCGTTTTGGCTGCCTCTCATGCCGCCTCTTTTATTTTAAACTCACAGACCTCTACAGAAAGGTACAGACTGAACTCTTCTGGAGGTGTGTACTGCCCTGCTTCTTGATGGCCAACATTCTGTACAGTTTCCCTTAAATAGAAGTTCCTGCTAAGGGTGGGTGGTCTGGTTCAGTTTTTTTGGGCATATTTTGCAGAAACAGTGGCACTTGAGAAGCACCTTTTTATCGCTGCTTGCAGCTTTAATTATAATTTGTGTCTATGCTTAATGCAATGTAATATCCTGGCTGTTAAGTTGATATAATACTACTTGCAGGTAAAGAAAACCAGCACTCCTCCACTCTCCCTCTATGGTCAGCTGCTGTGGAGAGAGTTTTTTTATACCGCTGCAACCACGAACCCTCGTTTTGATAAGATGGAGGGCAACCCAATATGTGTCCGCATGCCTTGGGACAAGAACCCAGAGGCATTGGCCAAGTGGGCTGAAGCCAAGACCGGTTTTCCTTGGATCGATGCCATCATGACCCAGCTAAGGCAGGAGGGCTGGATCCACCACCTGGCCCGTCATGCTGTCGCTTGCTTCCTCACCCGTGGAGACCTGTGGATCAGCTGGGAAGAGGGCATGAAGGTGCATCTCTTAAACTAGAGGGATTAGCTCATACTTCTTTTTTTAGAAAATGAATTCTACACGTACAAGCTGTAAAAACAACGGTATAATCTCGTTATGCTCTGCAGTGTAAATAACACTTCAAAATTGTTTTGTTTTTTACTAACAATCTATAAACTGATTAACAACGTAGAAAGGATGTCAGCATTTTTGATTAAGACTGAAATTGTCTATTTCTTCAAGACAATACCTAGTTTCTTGCTTTTTGATGCCATACTTTCATAGGGTTGCTCTGAGTGGTCAGTTGATTCACTCTACTGTATTAAAATGTGCTTGGTTTCAGAACAACCCATTGAATATTTTAAGAAAAGCTCAGAGAGAATGTGCTATTTGAAAGTTTAATCAGGGTAACGCACTTAAATGTAAAGACATTAAGTGTTTTGGCTGAATGAGCTCTTGGAGTATAATGGTAGTTATGATTGACAGGTGTTTGAAGAGCTTCTATTGGACGCTGACTGGAGCGTGAATGCAGGCAGCTGGATGTGGCTCTCCTGTAGCTCTTTTTTTCAGCAGTTCTTTCATTGCTACTGTCCAGTGGGTTTCGGCAGGCGCACTGACCCTAACGGCGATTTCATTAGGTTGGTAACATTCCCAAACATATGCAAGCATTCTAACCATATAAGACAATGTGCATTTATTATGTATGCTCGTAAAGTTTTAGTTAAAATATTCAGTACATTTGACATCAGGATGAGATGAGGTACACGATCGATCTATAGCAAGGGTCACCAACCTTTTTGAAACCGAGAGCTACATCCTGGGTTCTGATTAATGCAAAGGGCTACCACTTTGTTACCCTCTTCTGAATTTATTAATAATTATGGATATTCATCTCTGCAAAGACACTGATCACACTGAATATGAATTAAATTGATTAACAAGGTAGTAAACAAATAAATATTTATATGCAACACTTTATATTTATGATTTGTCTTAGTGCAAGTGTTATTTAAATTGAAAAAAATATACACAAGTTCAAAACACTTCAAGATGATCACTTCTACAAGAGTCCAAGGAAATCACAATGTCCAATGTACAAATAATAAATAATATAAAAACAAAAAGTGAGCTAAGATGTTTTTTTTTTTTTGTAACATACACAATTTTTACATTTTACAAATGCATTGAACTAAACATGAACTGGAAACCATATCTGGTATCGGTTTCTTTCAGTGGAAAGCCTGGGATTGCGTGCGGTTTACAAGTATGTTGTACTCTGAGTGAGTTTTGAGATGGTGTTGTGAAATGAACCACCGCCACAGTCGTCGCGCAAATGAGATAAACATATGCTTCTTCCACAGAGGTAAAAAAAACCAACTTTACCTCGCATTTGTCGCGAATATTAAATGATCTTTCTATGAGTCAGTCGTCTCATTTTCGCTGCGCTGCTTACCGTAATTGTTTCGTCGTAGCGCATCATGTGACCTTTCAACTCTCCCCGGTCGTAGTTCACATATATATTCATTTTTTTTTTTTATTTATATATTATCAAATCAAGCTCACGTGCAAGTGTCATTTAAACAAGAATAGCAATCATATTAAATTAGATTCTGCTCACTGGAAAGTGGTGCTATTTGAGCTATTTTTAGAACAGGTGGCGGGCGACTCATGTGGTCCTCGCGGGCGACAAGATGCCCACGGGCAGCGGGTTGGTGACCCCTGATCTATAGGATAAGTTGTTTAGCTTTTGAACATCACATTTAACCTGGCTCATTGTTTTGCAGAAGCTTGTATGTGTGCAATTCTGTGCAATGTTCTCACGGATTGGGTGAAAAGTTCAGCTTTCCCTTTCCCCTTTGTGAATTGTGGTTGATTGCTTTTAAGACGAAAGCCGTTCTTAGCCAAAGCATTTGGAAACCTGTTAGCTGTGAATGTGGTTGAAGCTTGATGCTTTATCAGTGGGAAATGCAGTAGCCTGTTCTTTTTGCTTGGTAGCATCTCGTTTTGTCAAAAGGGATTTTAACTACTTGGTAGGGAGATGCATGTGAAGCCTAACCTGTTTTCAAAGCACAGAGAACCACAATGCATTTCCCAGAGAGTATGATGGGCGGAGGGGCCCAAAGCCGGAACAAGTCATTTAAGTCTAGCTCTGGGCACCTTCTCCTTATCAAACTCTTTTTGAAATGTTTGGTAGCCCTCTAGGTTTTGAGTGCAGCCCTGCCTGTGCAAGAGAACGAGACCTACTGCTCGCCTACGACATCTCGGATCTGCTCCCCGGCTTTTTCCTTGTCCAGGCAGGATATATCTGTTCCTGGCAAAAGGATTCCGGTCTCATTTGGAAAAGCGAGTGGGCTACCTAGCAGCAATGGACAGTATACTGCGTTTCTCCTTTGGCGGCTAGCAGGTTTCTCTGCCTTGGTTTGGGATCACTGTTGTCTCAAAAGCGATCAGTGGCAGTGCGAGGGGCAGGGAGTGAACCTGAACCTCTCACTTAGCCCTGGGTTTCCATTTGTTGAAGCGGGTGGGATGGGCTTGTAAGAGGGTGCTGTCGTTGGATCTGCCTCTGCTTTCTAACACGTGTTGTAGTAGGAGTCTCCGTAGTGTCTCAGCACAGGCAGGACCTGGTGCCCTGTTGCACACCTATCTGCAAGCCATGCCTCCTGCAGCCGTCCCCATGCTCTGGTAAGGTGGAGCACCTTAGGTAGGTGGCGTTTTCTGTCCCTGGGACCTGGAGGAGATGTGCAAGTCCTTATTTTAGTACAGCCTTCTGATAGTTCTGTTTGTTGGTCTGGTGTGTGACGCAGACAGTTTAAACTTTGTACAAATTGGAATTGGAGACTTGAAGCTAGTTGTAATTGGAGAAACAAGAAGTTCACACTTATTAAACATGAAAAGCCAACTCGCAACCTTCCGTCTGTTTTTAAGGAGACCGTAGCTCAATCTCTCTTTGTTCTTTCAGACGATATTTACCTATTCTCAGAGGTTTCCCTGCCAAATATATCTATGACCCATGGAACGCCCCAGACTCGGTACAAGCTGCTGCTAAGTGCATCATCGGCATACACTATCCGAAACCTATGGTGAACCACGCAGAAGCGAGCCGGCTCAACATCGAGAGGATGAAGCAGATCTACCAACAGCTTTCCCGCTACAGAGGACTCGGCAAGAGATTACATTTTCTTTTATCAAGCTTAGGGGTCACGTTTTTAATGGAAAATGTTTCATCAGTCTTTGAATTATTTCAACAAAATTCCATATTGGTGCAATGGCACTTTTTAAGAATAATTGTACTGCCTTTCTATTTCAGGACTCCTGGCTTCTGTACCTTCCACACACAATGGGAATGGAAATGGAAATGGGATGGCATACTCCCCTGGGGAACAGCAATCCGGGACCAGTACACCAGGTGAAACAGCTTCACCTTATTAATTGTGACTACAATCCCAAAAAGAAAAGGCTCAGGTTGAACAGTTTTAGCCAAACGGCAGTAAAGGACCTTTGTTTTCATGATGAGAAGAACATTCGTAGATTTTGGCTGTTAATGTGGAATTTCATAACCTTACTTAAACCAATGCACACGCTCCAATTCTTCTCTTTCCAGTCATTCATCTGCATTATTCCCACTTTTGAAGATTCTTCAGACTCTCCTGTCTGTGTCAGTCATGTGAGTGTAGTGGAGCTATATGGAATTTTAGTGTGGAGGATCTGTTTGGATTCATTCAAATGGCTTCCTGTGAGAGGGGCGTGTGAGCCTGATTCAAGAAAGTAACTTTATCAGGAAGTCGTGTGTGCGCATGTGCATTTGTCAATGGCAGCGCCCAGGTCAGCTTGAGGGTTGCCTCACATTAGCCTATTGGTAGTAGGTGGTATCACGTCATGTGTATTTTTTACAGTCTATAGTCTACATTTTAATTGGGTGCAGAGTCAAAAAGACTCACGTTGGCCTGCATTTTAAAAATGTAAGGTTACATGACAACGATGCAGCATTTCCGCGTGGACAAACAGGGTAACTGCACAGAAAATCCACATTTTTTTACATTTCCGGGTACTTGTGGACAGGGCCTGAAAGTATGTGTAAACAGAAGGTTTAGAATCAGAAATTAGCATGCTCTGTAAATGAGGAACATGCACACATAGTATTTTGGTTTTATATAACTGATGGCATGTTAAACAGAATGTTGTAAGTTATGATGCTTCATAATGATATGGTGATTTATTTAAACAGCATCAACTGTGTCGGTTGGCTCGGTTCCTAGCGGCAAACGTAGTGGAAGCATTCTGCTGAACTTTGACAGTGAAGAGCACCAGGGGCCAAGTGGAATTCAGCAGCACCAGCAGAAACGTTTAGGTGTCTGCTTGCACACACACAGAAAACATCTGTACTTTTAGAAACATTTAGAAAATTTGTTTACGTTGATGCCTTTGTTTTCTTGTGCTTGTTGCCCAGGTGGTCATAACCAAAATACTGACACCAGTCACAGCCCTCAACTCTATCAGTGTAACGTCTCACACGAAATGGGAGGGCACCAACTTTCAGGTAATGCACATGAAGTTTATAACAAATGTGAGGGTTATAGATGTTGGGAAGATGAAAAGCTTTAAGGTGTGTTTACATTTGTGGTTTGGTTTGGTGAAGTGTTATGGTTACATCCTAATTGGTCTGGTTTTTGTACCGTTGGTATTATGCAGTGGTACTCACCAATGATTTTTGTTGGCCGGTGTGATTTTAAATTTGATTCTTAATGGTCCTAAAAAGTCTGCAGAAACACTGAACGTAGCCTCCGTGTGTTCAGCAGGAAAGCTTCTGCACACCGGAGGAAGTGTGACGGGGAAAAGGGAGAGGGAGTCGGAACGGGATCTTGATGGGGAGGATGAGATCTTCTCCACTTCTCACAAGTTACAACGGCAAATCACAGAGGTCACTTCAGTTCATAGCACCAGTGGAAACCAGTCCACTATGGTAACTTCAATGGTTAAACTTTATTAATAAAGTGAACATATGTATACATGAATAGAACTAATTTATATTTTATTTTTATTTTTTCAGAAGAGTTAAGTGGACGTACCATACAGAGCAGAAATAAGCACAACTCAGCACTTATTGATTGAGTTCAGATTTGTTTTTATACAAGTTCCTCAAGTTTTTTTTAGATTGTTTTGGTAAAAAAAAATCTTTCTTTCCCCCTACTTATGTTTTTTACGGGCATGAATGGTACCATTGGTTTTATCACAAAATTAACATTTATATTGCTTAATTTCTGTAGAAACTGGTGTTTGAATTACTGTCACCAGACCAAGTGGAAAACATTTAAGCATGAAAAATCCTAGCTGTTATACATATAGAAGCTGAGATTTAAATAAATAAATAATTAAATGTATGTGCTATTTGTTGGCGGATTTCATGTCCCTCAAAGACAATGTGCAAAACACAGGATTTTTACAGTTTAGCCATCATGAGAAAGCTCCATAAATGACTTTTGTACAGTTTCCAATCATCAACTAAGTGGAGCAAAGCCACTTTTTTTGTAAACAGATGCATTTATACTGGTATATTTTGTATGTTGGTGTTCCAAGCCAGTGCAATGTATGAAAGTCTCGACTCACTCTGAAAATCCAAAAATATATTTGATTATATTTAATACCAGGAGAGATTACCTCTTATGTTTTAACATTATCTAGATTTTAAAGTCCACATGACTCCAGCTGTTTTTTAACTGAAGACACGGGTCAGTTCTTTCAGGGGCGATGATTTTGAATGTTCAGATGAGCTACAGCATCTTCTTCATTTCTGCACACAGACGGCTGATCTTTATGCTCAGGCATTAAATCAAAAAACACAAACCAAATTTCTGCTAAATCCAGGAAGTGACATGATGAAGAAAACCCTGATTTGTAATTTATTTACATGCTTTTACAAATTGTGAAAAAAAATATATAAAAAACTGTCATGAGATGTGAATATGGACGAAAACACAATCTTACTGTGATTCAAAACATTGCATTTTACATTGACATTCCAGTAAATGTGATCTCTTTGGGATTGGGTTCTGCTACAGTAATTTTTAATAGTCGGAATAGCCAGTAATTGGGGTATTGAACATTTTAGCCTCAATCTTTTATATGAAATGCTGCATACCCCCTAAAGACCAAATGTAATTTACTAAATGTAATCATTACCTCTCCACCAGAATGCCTGCAAATAAATAACACCAATAAACGACTTCAATCTGAATATAAGTTAGTGATTTCGTAGACCAGTGAACTATAAGCACAATCTTAAAGATCTTAAAATGGTTTAACAAACACAGATGCTCCATAGAGTGCTTTGTTTGTAACTGGTCAATCTGTATGAAGTTATGGGTTCCATAATGGTGTTTGCAAACTTCGACCATGATATTGGTATTGAAACGGGTGCAAATTTTGCCAGTTGTCCCAAGTACCTCTGTCTGCAGACTGCAGATGGGATAAGCCCCACCTACTGAATATCCTGCCCCACCCACTGAATGTTGAATCGTCACTTCCATGCTGAACGGCGATGGGTGGGTGGGGCTAATCTTGTCTGCAAACAGGGGCGTCTCAGTTGTCCCACCCCCCAACAAAAAAAATATAATAATTCGAGTATAGCTCTATTGGCAACTCTCTGTGTTTGTTTTACTGGATCTGCTTTCTCACTGTTACATCTGTAGCGCTGTTGCTGGCCAGAAGTGTTCAGTTCTTATGTGAATGTTTTATATGACAATTGTAGAAACCTCAGTGCTTTTGACTGTAAGATGTCTGCTTTTAGAGTTAGTCAGAAAATAAAATAACTATTTCTGTTTCTCCCCAGTTATGTTTGACCCACCTTTGTTTTTTCTTTATTTTCTGTGGAATAAATGTGATGTCAAGTCTAAATCTTGTTCTTGTAAAAGTAAATTTGGTTGAAACAAGATTCTTTTGTTTTGTCTTGCTTGTCATATTTGTCTGTAAAATGTCATGCTAGAAATGCAGTAGTAAACATTTTAGGTAGGTGTGGAAAATGCTCCAAACAAAGAGTGCATTCAAATATGCCTTTATTTTCATTGGCAGTTCCTCACCCAATTGTTAGCCTCTTACACAGCTATTTCTGTTTCAGTTCATGACTGAGTTTTAACCTACTTGTGACATTGATGATAATTCGCTTTTGTGTGGTATAATTGATGGATCTTACACCTAGCTATGAGAAGAAAGGTTTTTTTTTTCATTTGGACTAATTTCCACAAAACACCAACTTTTTAGTTGTATATTTTGTCTCATATGAGATAAATCTTAGTTTGACAGTTAAAAATCATGGAGTAATGATTCAGCATTTTTAACGTGACGGTGGTTAAAAATGCTGAATATTAGAATCGCTGGACTGACCAAGTTGTAGTATACACTTATGACCACTAAGTAGCGCTATGCGTTTATAAACTGCTTAAAAACTTCCACTTTGGCTTCATCTAAGTACGATTACGACCTTCGTTTCATTTTGTATTCTAAATTATGAGGCTTTGTTGCATTTAAACCATTTCGTAGTGCGACTTTAAGGCTGGTTGACAGCATTGTTTATGGGTGTTATTTGGTTGCTGTCTTAATTAGTGAAATCTAAAGGCGGCCTGTTCAATATTATTTCAAAAATAATGTGCCAACACATTTTTTGTATTATTTCTCATATGGCTACGAACACAAGCCTTTGCCAATGGCTTAAATACACGTAAAAGACCAAAATGGCATATTTCACCAATAACACCACTGCAGAGTGGAGCGCGTCCAGGTAAGTAATTTGCGCGCATGCGCCAAAAACGCTTGAAATGCGCACGCGTGATTTTCTTTTTGGTTTGTCGTCAGCACGTGATCTGCACATCCCACACGAACATGTTTTATGCGTCTTCTGTTTACTCTCCTAACTTTGCATGTAATTGCATAGAATATGTAATACATAACAAATCAATACATTTCTAAATCACAAGTTATAGACAAATATGCATTCATAGAAATACTCAAATTTTACAAGTTTATGTTGGCAAAATAAGACCCTGCATATTGTGTGGGATACATGGAGTGTGCACTGACAGGGTTAGGCTCACACATACCTGACGTACATAGCTTACATCACCATGCTATAGTTTGCTGCAAGGAGTATCTCAATTTCTCTTGCCGCCCTGCTCCTTGATAAAGCATCAGAAAGGTTAAGCAACTTGGGTTAGGCTTAAGATCAAGGTATGGGTGAGGGAGTACAACCAATGAGATGACGTTCAGTAGGTGGGGCACAACCCTGTTGCAGACAGACATCTCGATGATCAGGGTTAGGCATAGGTTTCAAAGGGGATGGTTGCAATAAGGTTTAAGGTTTGAACCTGTGTACCCCTACCCTTCTGTGTAACACTTCCTCTGCGTTGAGCAGCTTCTGCAATTTCTCGCATTTTCCCAGGTGTAGCTGAACTATGTAGCTCCTCCCCATTAGGTGTCCCTGAAGCTTTTGAGCTTTAAAGCATTTGACAAGAGGCATTTTCTTTTTAGCTAGCACTAATGGCTAGCACTCTGCTAGTGTGTGTTTGACCCATATACCATTTACATCCTTTTAACTGTTAGTTTGAAAGATGTCATTTGGTTCATGAAACACCACTTTTCAGTTATAAATATGTACGGGCTATGAATAAAGCGAATTCCAATCAGAACACTGTTGTCGGATAAAGGTGATACTCAGCAGGAACATAGGCAAGCTATGTAAAAATATGTCATTGTGGTTCTAGAGCTGTTCAAGTTTCAACTCCCAGGCTACTTGCTTTCAGACTGAGCCGTGTGCCTTGAATTCACAAGCATGAGGAACATGCAATGGAAAACTCGTTTCCCTTTCCCATGCAGGCATCATGATGTAATGAATAAGAAAGAAACTCACTAGCATTTCCTGTCCTCTGTTCGCGGTAGTCTGTGGCTCAGGTTGTGTTTTTTTTGTGTGTGGTGCAGGACCTCTGTTCGTACCCTGATTTGTTTTGAGTGTACACTGTGGGCCAAACTCGTTGCCAAAGCAACAGGGTTGAATCTTTCTCAGCCTTCCACCCCTCTCTGCCTCCCCTCTCAGAACTTGGCAAAACAAAACAAACATTGTCCCTTAACAAGCCATACAGAGACAGCGTTCCGTTCAGAAGTGCAGCACATTGAGGTCATATTAGTCCTTCCTCATTGAGTTTAGTCTGAGAATAAGAGAGTCCTCATACACAGTACAGGACACCCTCAATGATGTCATGTCTGATTAGGAGAAGCCCTGCATTCCCCAACCTCTTCTTCTTACCATTTGACTGAAGTTAAGACTTCACAAAGTGGACAGGCTTATTTTAAGATATCTGCCTTCCGAAATATAAACAATGATTGTTTTTTTGGTAAATTTTCAAAATGCAAAAATTTTTCTACTTAAAAAAAAAAACAACAACTAGAGTTTAGCTCTTCTTCCCTTTAATACGTCAGCTTTAGCTTGGGGAAAAAATTCTAAATACATCTCCTCTTAGACCATTTGAGCTTCAAACAGTCTGACTCAAGTTACTATGTATTTTCAGACTGGTACTACAAAAGGAATTTTGGGAAATAACTGAAGAATTCGGTGAAATACTCTAATGACTTAACATGTGATCAATCACTGGAAAACTGTGACTCAAAACGAGAACCTCATAGTCTTCAAACTAACCACGCTTGTGGAGGTTATCAGTCTGTGTAATGACATACCAATCACTGTGCAAAAGTATTTAAACCCCATGGTCTAGAAAATGTTAAAGAATTGCCATTGACTTATAATGACCATTGAAAATAAATTGGAAAATGCAAAAAAATATCTGTAAGATGAACCATCATAGAGAACATAACTAAAAATTGTTATGATGTCATTGACATCTCCTTAGCAACAAAACTGTTTACCCTAGCAACCAAAGTTTCTGAAGTCTATCTTACCTTTGGTAAATGATAAAGACATGGGGTTGGTTTATATAGCTTATAGTGACAAAGGTAACATTATATTTTGCCACTGACCCCTCCGTAGGAACCAATGTGTCATATCTCTATCTCTGCTTAGGAAAACCAGAGAGACATTGGGGCTGTTTGACATTGTGACATTGACAATAGTTGTAAACTGCATTTTTACAATTTTTGTGAGCAAACTTTAGCCATTTTTTATGTGTTGAAAGGGAGCAAATGTATTGTATTGGTGAGGGAGTGTCGTGAGGACATTAATTTGTGGAGCAAACTTGCAGGGAACAGAGCCGGGTCTGTTCTCCTTCAGTCATTATGGCCAGCAGAGCTTCTCTCTTCAAGCCTGGCTCAATTCTCTAATGAGGCCATTCTCTACCTCTCTCACTTGTCTTCTGAATCCCTGACAGGCTCTGAGCACAAGCCAAAATCACAAGATAGAAGCAGTCAACCCCCTCCCAGCAGACCCTGCTGGAACACACAAAAACGTTTCATTCTTTGATTCCATTTATTTTCTTCAACTGTTCACTGAATGTAAATGACCATACTGAAAAAAGCTGTTTCAATCCATAAAAACATATTTGCACGGAAACTTTGTTAGATGCCTTTCCTACTCATGTGTCGGCATGTCGACGAGCATGACAAGTGTACAAACGATGTACTATTGACAAATCCTCTGATTCTTACATAGACAAGAAAAGAGTGCTGCTTTTTTCACACTTGGCCATTCTGGAAAACACGTGAATTTTTAGACGGTGCCTTGGCAACTCAGCCGAAGTCTGGCTATTGATATTCACAGTAGAAAAGCTTCCATCTCCCATTCAGAACAATAGAAACCTTATGGGAACCAAGTCTGTGAGGACAGCTCTTCTGCCTCGAGAGATCACTTGACACTTATGTCCTTCCCTTTAAAAGAAATCTAGACATTGTATGTTATTTAAAGGCATTTATTGAACGGTTTATATTTTTTAAAAAGATTTGCCTATAACAGCAACTAAGTGCAAAACATTACAACAGTCTCTTTACAGCATGAACCATTCTAAAGCTGCCTACACATTTGTCTCCAAACGCTTGGCTTTGATTTAATGCTATTTACATCCTAAAACAGCTGAGTGCATATATACAATACTGAAGTTTCCATCTCTGTAAATAAATGTTTAGTGGTTATGAAAAAAGTGGTTTTAATTCAAAAGAGTGATCAATCGTTTTTCTTGTAGAACCAGACTATTCGCTCCGTACTCACCAAATTTTTCTCTCTTTTCCAAAATATTTTGGTAAATGAATAACCAAATGTATTGATTCATTCATTTTACCATCATTACTATATTTTGAAATTTGAATTTCATTTAATATTGTGACGGGGTATGAAGAGTCTAACGGACTCTCCTTGAACTCCGAGCAGAAAAACACAACGCTCCGAAAATCGACCTCTAGCTCCATGCAAAATCAACCCACTCCGCTCCTCGCACTGCTCCCACTCCACACCACTTAAATTCATTGTGTGGAACTGACAAACAGATTTCCCTTCCATAAGTTTTTCTTTTTATATGAAGACAACGCTCCTCGATCGAATTGCATGGATGCCAATGGGAGCTCACACATCTACACTCATTTTCGTTGCCCCCAAATATAAGCTCCCATGTTTTTGATCAAGGCACATTGTCGAACTAAACTGTGGACCGAAAGAGACCTCTGTGTAGAGGCCTCGTGTAAGAAATTTGTTTATTTGACTTATATTTTTGTATAGTACTACAGTATTTGTATATTTTTACAGAATTTTCGGGTAGCTCTTAAAATGTGTGAGTTCTAAGAAATGCAATAGACAATGTGGATACCGGAAGGGATTGCGTTGGTATGTCTCAAATGTGGAAGGCCATATTTATAATTTTAGACGTTTAGACGCAAACTAATGTCTCCTGTTTCGAACAACTGATTGTTATCTAACTCTTACTGAGAAAGAATTAATATTTTATCTTTTTCAGAGAAAATGTAGGATTGTTCATTAAAAGTTGAATTAATCATTATGCAAATCCAAATTTCGCTCAGAATTTTTTGGGCAAAGAGGTTTTCCTGGAAATATCGGTGTGTGTGTGTGTGTGTGTGTGTGTGTGTGAGTCAGATTTTAACGACCTGCTTCAAAACTGCTTGATTACTATTAGTGCTAAGCTCTATAAGTCTATATGACTCCTGGAATACTCCTGGAAAAATTTGTTTAACCCAACTATACCCTCCAAAATTGCAAACTGGTAAATAATTAGTTGATCTGGCCAAACTGGCTTCAGAAAGTAATGATTATCCGTGTAAACATGGCTAATTGTGGATACTGGGAAGGTAGGTTGTGTATTCCGTGTCTTCCATGATTACTGCCTCAACTGCCAATGGGCAAAATGGTCGAACTGTCCTTGGCTTTGTCAAAAAAAATGGACGACATATCATTGGTGGTCTTGAGCTTGCCTTCGTTGACATTTTGGGTAGACGATGAGTTGCTTGGCTGGCATTCTTCACAACAGCAGCAGCAACAATCCATGAATGCCTTTCCCAACGACTTACAAAGGCAAAGCAGCAGAACGGGTGTCACAGAGGATTTAAAGAACAAGAAAAACTGGTTTATGAGAGCCAGAAGTGAAGACACCTCCTCAGACACCTTGATCGGAGCAAATGCCAGGGTGAGATTACAAACGTTCTCTGGAAGTGTACAAACACCGTAGACCACTGCTAGAGCCATGACCGTACAGTTCAGCTGACGTTCCACCTGCTGTGCATGCTGAAGCTTTTGTTTTTTGGATGGGGAGCGCTCCTCAGGACGCTTAGGAGAACTTCCACTGCCACCTGACACATGGCAGGTGGCCAGCTGGCACAGCAGGGTGAAGACCACGGGCAGGCAGAAGTAAAAGCCAAAGTACCACCACATGCGGGCGTCGTGGTACTTGATTACAAGCGAGTAGATGGATTCAGGAAGATCTGGATAGGGACTCATGATGCAGGTGTCCACTTGCTGACCCTGTGTTGTGACAGATTGCAGCTGCCACACAAGAAGTTCTGGCGCCGCCAGCACCATAGATCCGATCCACACCACCACCAGCTTAGCCAATACCTTCTGGCAGCGCTCCACTCTTTGCACCTTTGGCATGGAGCTTGTTGCAGCATGGAATCGATCGATGCCCAGTGCACATAGGCTGAAGGTTGTTACGCCCAGAGATGTTAGCTGGAGGGTGTCAAAAAAAAAACAATTTCATACATTAGATGTTTAATTTTAAATTGTATTTTGTTTATAAGGATGTTTTTGTATATCATAAACCCCTGATGTAAAATAATGCATTTTTTAAATGGGGAACTATTCCTAAATTATGGATGTGACAAAAATATACATTGCGAGAAATTATGGTTTACTAATAACAGACAAAAAATGCGCAGTGCAAAAAATTTACGTTAGATTTATGCTAGATTTTTTAAATAACACAAATACAAATTTTTATAAGGAAAGTAAGTTTTTAACAGCAAATGTATTGCTCGTGTGTCTTACAAAAGTAACTAGCTGATATTGTAACACACTCTTAAATTGAGAAGCATCTTGTTTAATATATTTTGTTCATTTTCTGCATTTTGTTCATTGATGAAAGTAAACGATTAACGCACAAGAATGTGAGGTACAAGATTGGGAAGCTGGGACCATTGTGATTATGACAACAACAGTCAAGCTTGGAAGAGGACCAATGCTGCTTATTAAGTAAGAAGGGACTTAAAACATTTCAAAATACTTTATAGTGTTGATTATATGATAATGTATTTCTACAGGTTTTAAAATCTCAAAAGGTTAGAATAGGAGGTAATGCTCCTATGATTTTCCTGTTAGCTCTTTACTAGGAACTACTTTGCTCAGTCATGTTCAGGGACAATAATAAACAGTGCACACAGCTCAAAGTTGATTTTTAAGAGTGTGTTCATTCAGACCTTCCTTTACTCTCTTACTTGTTCATGATTCTATGTGAATAATTCCAATAAAGTCATAATTTTACTCATCTGCTCGTATAATTTCTCATTGCAACTGTATGTGTACCTAGTCATTGCTCGCACTGTCTCTGCTTTGTTTAACGTTTAAACAGGTAACTCTTCCTATTTTTACCAGGTTTAAAAACCCACATCAGCACTAATAGAAAGTTGCAAACAAGCTCTTAAATGTATTCTCAGGTCATAAATTCAGCAGTTAGGGTGCTTCTTTGGTTCTGTTCTTCTTTTAGCTCCATACTTGAGCTGTTGTGAAAGAATTGCAGCCACTCTTGAGCTTCGTTGTACTTGAGCGTCAGAATGACGAGATTCAGAAATATCACTTGTACACTAAGGAGACACATTTATATCATTGGGAAAATGTCTTTTTTTATTGCCACAATGCATCAAAGGGGTGATGGATGGGGCTGTGTACCATTAATTGTACATGGAGAAACTCCTTTTCTCTGCAAGGGCATTGAAAATCGTATAGGCAAAGATTGAAGCATTACAATGACCCAACATTGAAAGCCAAGTGAACGCATCAAGGTCTGGTTTCCAGACATTCGTTTATTAGACAATATGATTTAGAGAGTCAAGTCAAGTCAGTTCTAATGGACTTACTGAAAAAGCAGCTCACTGAAAGAGGAGCCTTTTGTAGATTAGTTCTGACATTGATATGCTGTGTGTGACAGAGTGACTTAAGTAGAGTTAGGTATATAGTGATCTTCTAGAGTCAATTATAAACTAATCATTTTCAGTTAATTGCTGTTTTATAGGATCTCAAAATTTCCCTTTTCTCAAGATGTGAGCAAACCTGGTGGCCAACTACCAGAAACTACCAGCATCTGAGAAGTGCAAACCAGTCTATAACTTTTTCAAATACATTGTATTCTGGATGTTTTTGTATTCAAAATTAAGCAGGGGTCAATACTTCTCTCCCTTACTGTATAGGAGGTGCCTCAAGGGTATCCACAAATATAGCATAATGATTTTTAAAAGATTTTAATTTAAAAACAAAACTATACTTTTGGTTGAAAGGTTTTGATCATTTCCACATATTATATCAAAAATGGTTTAGAAAGTTTGGTATTTTGACATTAGCGATTGGTTAAATAAAATAACTTAATTGATCATTAAGAAGTTATTAATCAATGTTGATGGACGATATCTCTGTAACAAGTTGAAAATGCCCCAACCATGCATATCTGTTTTTACTCAAGGTTTTCACTTTGACACGTTTGAGGCCCTTATCTAGAAAAATGCAATTTGAATCTAAATTTAGACATAGCACACAAGTCACAGGGCCAGCTATATTTTCTCCGCATTTCTCTTCAGTTAAATAACTGTTAGTCTGAGGATATAGGATGCGTCTTTCTGAAGGCCTCACCTCGATGTAAGGCACAACTCTGCAGGAGAAATCCCCCAACAGCCTCTTATTGGTGAGCTCATTAAAGACCACCACTGGGAGACAGAGGCATAACACCAGGAAATCCCAAAAAGCCAGACTTGCCAAAAAGTAGTTCCAAGTGCTCCTCATGAAATAGTTTTGCCAAACAATGCACATTACCGCCAGATTACCCACAACGCCAAATGCAAACACCACAAAAGCTAGAAAAAGAATCCCATAAGCGCTGTAAGAGCTGTCTGTTATTGGAAACAGAGGGTTATGGATTTTTGTGATGCTTCTTTTAGTTGGATAAAGATTGCCAGACAGGTCAGTGACATTCCCATGTTCCGCCAGAGAAGAATTGGGCATCTCAGTAGGACGTGCAGTCTGTATGTCCATGGATTCCTTATCTTCAGGAAACATTTCTTCATGATGAGTGCCTTCTTGTGAATCATCTTGATCAAACTTCTCTTCTTCGACAGTTGTCTTCTCTTGTCCTTTCATCCCTGGCCTTACTCTTTTTGCCTCTGAAGTGCAAGCACTCAGAAGCAAAGTCAGAGTCAGAAGATAATGCAGTTTAAAATCTCTCAACCCCATTCTCTGGTAATTTTTAAGGCAGAATTATACTTAGGCCAAAAGAGTGCAGAGGCAACAGTGACAAGTGCTTTCACCAGCTCTCAGCCCAGCTCTGGATGGCTCTACGGCTCCTCTTTCTCGCCAGGGGTCTGCAGTCACTCCCCCTAATTCTGGTTTCAATTATTAAGAGCTGCCATCGCCCTCTGCTGGCATTACAACCAGCTTTTAAAAGAGGACGCTACTATGCCCAAAATAGAGACATTGATTGAACACGTTTTATTGAACATTGTGCTCTGTAAATGTACCAGCTGACTGCTTTAGTTAAGTCTTTGTATGTAGGTTGTTCTATCCAACGCTCTATTGTTAGTTGTTGTGTTGGTTTACCTTGGAATTGATTGCCTTTTGTTATGTGGCTGACCATGCAGGCCCTTGGAATACCACATTACGACAGAGAAAAAGCTTATTAAACTCAAAAAAGAGAATGCTATTGACAAAACAAAATGTGCATGTATGCAAAGACAGATTTAAATACGCCTGAGTTCAGTTTGCATGTTGTCCCCGTGTTTGCAAAAGTGGCTTTACAACTAGGTATAGAGTTTGTGAACACAAAATTCCTCATCAAAGTGCACACAGAGTGAGACACCTTCGACTCCCAGAGCTGGAGATTGAACCAGAAACCTTCTGAGTCAATCTTCTTATCCACAAGGCTTTCACTGCTTTGTGAGATCCTCCAACACTCTAAAGACACACATGTTGGGTGCAATATTGAGCCTAATGGTAAAGGAAATAACTGGTGACCTATTCCTATCTGTGCCGGAGAAACCTCTATTGTCCTTTTTTTGATGAATAAACAGTTTAGCAGATGAATGAATAAACTGAACAAAATGTAATCTTGAACATAATGAGCCTTACTTGGAAGAATATTTGGTTTGGAAGATTAATGAATGAACAGAACAGTATGTAAACAAATGGTCGTGTAGTGCTCGCGTATGCCTGGGCAGGGCGCCATTTAACAAGACAATGACACCCCCAACTTTACGTTATTTTTCTCATTGAAATTATAACTTAGGTTTATTCACACATTACTAGACCTGATTTCTTGACATCTATAAATATCGTTGTCATAATAGTGTGCATATTTGAACAGCTGGTTGATTTCTCCTCATGCAACGTACGTACATTGTCAATGAATATACCCTATTCAGGTATCAGCACATTTTATTTTCGTTGCAAATATTGTCTTAACTCTGCAATGTGACGTTTCGTGGCCAGGGATGTGACCAAAACACTAGAAGTGAGACAATTATAGATTTTGTGGTTATGCAGTGCATTGAGCATTGAGATAAGGTGATGTAGCTTAGCTCTTCTACGCTAAAATTGAGCATGTTAGCATGGGTCACTTACTGTGGTGAAGGATCTCATTGCTTTTTTATTTGTTTTGTTAGAGAGATATTTGGAATAAAATTTTCACTACAAATAAATATGTATCCTGTATTCTAAAATGATTCTGAGGAAAACATCATTTGAAATGCAAAACCACTAAGTGCCATTAAGTACCATGAATCATCTTCTATCAACAGATAGTATCATCCAGTTGTTAGCTAACGACAAACAGAATCATCATTAGTGGTTATTGCAGAAAGAGTTTTAGTGGATTTTTATTTTGGCTTCAATGCAATGTTTTAAGACTTGGAAATCTGAACCAATGTATTTCATTGTCATCAACAGAATCCTCACCAGAAATCTACAGGTAAAAGAAGATGAATTAAAAAAATAAAAAGAGGTGTCACACTTTCTGTAAAATGAAAGAGAACATGATTTCTGTTGTAATAGTTTTCTTCCATGTTTGAGAAGTGGGTTGGAGGTTTGTAGACATCTCCTTGTGTCAATAAGGATGTAAAGGACAAGCTATATGGAAAGTTGAAGATCCTCAGATCATGTGCCTTGTGTTTACTCTTTTTTTTCCTTTGTATCTCTGAAGTAATGATGAATATTTGAATTATACTGTAGCTTATAAACAATGAAACATTCCCTGTCTCACTTGACTGTCTCAGCAGTCATTTATTCAGAGACAGTCAAACAAAGTCCATATACGACAGTGGTTGCGAGATTTAACAAACCAGTGGAGAGTAGCGAAAAACCTGTCTATTACTGGGATTTTAGGAATGGTGACAATGAAAATATTTCCTTTTTAGGCTTGTCTTGTGTTCGCATTTATACGTTCCAAGTAAGAGGCTTTTGGGTCATTAAAGGGGCCTTCAGATGCCAATTTCTCTCAAGTTAATCTTTTAGGGTTTTTGTATGTTATATATTGTTTTTTTTTTTTTTGGAATCTCTTAATAGACATTCTTTTGCACTCGAAATATGAAAGGAAAATAGTCAAAGTTCAAGTTCACATTAAACAGTTTTTTTACCCGACAGCCTTTTTCTTGGTTTTATTGCTCAAACATTTATGTACTGAAGGTTTGTCTCAAATGACAGAGTCTCAGTTGGCTGCATGTGCAGTGTTTGACCCCCAAACTCTAAAACATTAGGGCAGAAAAAGTTTGTGGTTTTGATTTTTGGTATTTGCACTGTACATACCATTTCAGCATTATGACCTTAATAATTTGTAGTTTATTTATAACAATTATTGTATATAGTTACACTTTATGCCAACATTTGCACCAGAAAACTCAATGATTGAAGATCTGAAATACTGGGTTGCAGTTTTAGAAAGAAGGAAGTAATAATAACTTCTAATTGACATACAGTGCCAGCCAAAAATGCAAATCCTGCCACAATCACTTCCAATCTTTTCTGATTTGAATACAAGTTTGACTGGATGTCCAGTTTGAATATGTGGAAACTTGGCTCAAGAAGTGCTTGCAGTACATGTGTGTGATGTGATTTTGCACCATACAGAATCGTGCAGATCTGACTAATGGCATATGTTTATATATGTTGAAAACCATAACTGAATGGAAAGTTTGATGTTTCCTAGCTGGGAATCAATTTTAGCTCTGAGAACAAACAAACCACAACACATTCAAATATGAAGTTTCTTAGTTGCCTCTTTATATAATTTCATTGTATAACATTTTGGATTTTAAAATGTTTTAATTTAAGTCACTATTGGATATTAACCCTTTAAAAGTGGCCAGCAATCCCACAGGAATGACGTACGATAGAACAAAGATTCTTTTGCATATGAAACCAGAGGAAGGTCTCGGAGAGCTGTGTCTGCAGAAAATCAGTCAAAAGTCAGTATACAACAAACATACAAAACAAAAATATTTTAACACAGACTGTGGGTGTTCACAGAACTTCTAATAATAGAGAACAGGAATTCATTCACAGGAATTCATCAGCATTCATTCGATGAACTTTGCTGATGTTTTTTGGCGAACTACAACACATGTGGATCTCACTATATACTGTAGAGTAAGGTGAAAAGTAGAAGAAAATACCCCAAATTATATAAAAATATATTCATATGCATTTGATAAACTATTGTAATTTGACTTGCACAGTTTCCATTTTGTCTTGCTTTACAAATCTCAAAGCAATGAAAACACTCAAAATACATTTAATGAGGTTTAAAAGCATTTTGTGCAAACTTTAAAGCGAGTAGTTTGAAAAATATGTGTGGAAAAAATATTTTTGTTTGGTAGTTTTGACACTTTCTTCAGTATACCATTGACACAACACTATATATATAGTTAAAATATGAAATATAAGGGTTGTATTGATGCATGGTAAATTTAAATACTCCAAAACCTGGCAACATGTAATAATTTAAAACCATAATTTTTAATAAAAAGACTTCTATAAACAACTATTCCTCGATTTATTTGTATCAGTGCATTAAAATATATAATTTTTTTGAGCAGTTTATTGATAAAGGTAACTTATTTAATGTTGAACACATTGAGGCACAATACCTCACTACTGGCTTAGCAAATCTCTATACTGTATTCCCCACGCGGTTCCTCCCATACAGGCGTGTTTTGACTTGACAAAGTTTCGCGTGCTTCCTGGTTTGAAGCGCTCTGACCTCAGGTACGCCGCGAAAATACAACAACCTCAGTTTGTTCTAGAACCTCTGGACTGATCAGGACCAGCTGCATTTCCAATTAGAGATTGAACGCTCGCGTGTAGTCTTCAGAAACCCAAACTCCCGAGGGATGCTTCTGTACCTCAGCAGCGAAACTCGCGCCATCACCCGTATTGTCAGGAAGAGTTTGTGCCCTGGGTTTTGTTTTGTACATCAAACTCCAGTATCTAGACCTTTTAGGCTTTAAACGTTTGAAAGATGTCGGATTCAGCGTCCAGTTTTCTGCATATAGGGGATATTGTCTCCCTGTATGCAGAAGGAACTGTCAATGGTTTTATAAGTACTCTGGGGTAAGTGTCTCTCTTTGACTTTTAACTAGTCTACTCTTGGTCTTCCTGTCTGCAAAACTTGCACCAGATTTTTTTACTGTCAAAACATGTTCTGCATTTAAACGTGTATTTCTATGCAAGGTTTACTGTGTTCCTACAGTTTCTTTAAAGTTGTGTTCTAAATGTTGATGCTTTGAAGTGAAAGTGAGAAGAACTTATAACAACTATATTTTAAAACACTTTACACTATGGACCAAACAACTTGAAATGTTCATTTAATGCTATTTGTGTACAGATCCTCCTCAAAATAATGTAAGTAGACAGTTAAATTATATTTGAAAAGTGTAGAAAAATAAGAGTAAGCATTTGATGCAGACTTTGGGTGATTAAAATTACCTGCATGGAAACATATTTAAGTGAAAAATTCCAAATTTGGATAAAATAAAATGTAACAACATGCCTATTTTGGGCTTCCAAGCAATATATATGTATATATATATATATATATATATATAT
>SRMA01026565.1:323777-546538 GCA_007224835.1 Danionella cerebrum | reverse complement strand
AAACTTTTATTCAAAGTGAAGCAAGACATAAGAGTTTTTGTTGTGTTTGAACAGGTGTTCATTTGGTGTGTTATGGTGATCATTATAAGCATGAGCAGCCTTTAATGACCAAAACAAGTCCATATTTCTTTTTGGAAAACTCAAAAAAGAGCAACTCTTAAATTGCATTTTTTGTGATGTCACAAATCGTGATTTTTCCACCTATGACTTTATATATATATATCATCTGCACCAAGTTTGCACCTTTTCTACCCAGAGCAGCACTTATGTTTACTAAGCAATGGTGCCTTTTTAACAATCATCATGTATTCCCATCAAGCCACCAAGAGTTCAAGGCAGTACCTTTTTTAATGACCACTTTTGATTATGCAAAAGATTGTTGCTTCATAAAACCATTGTCAAATTGACCTTTATTACTCAACTTTTATAAATATCTCAAATAATAAGATCAACTGGGCATCATATGTCAATTTTATTTCCCCGAAACTCTCTTACTTTTGAAAGTAGAATTCTTTTCCGCCGCAAGAACTTCTCAGTGGAAAGCTTACTGTTGTTTTAATGTCAGGAGGAAATACCACCCCTGATTTGGACAGGGGCCCAAAACAGGAACAAAAAGATTGAGAGAGGGATCTTAATTAGCTCTCTGGAACAGCAATCACTAACCTCCAGCATTTCTCTTTGGGGTGTTTCATTCATTCTTAAACAGGTGCATCAGGAAGGGTATTGAACTGGTTCAGCAACCTCATAGTGCCTTACTTTCAAGGAATGATTCCGATGAATAATTCTATGTTTACCTAGATAAAGTTTCAGTCTAATCAGTGAATTTATGGTTTTACATGGTTTAGAATGTGTCTGAAATAGAATCAAGTGTGTTCACAATAACGAAGGTCCTTTAAAATCTAATATTTACATTTTTTTGCATCATCCCAGGCTCGTGGATGACCGCTGCGTCGTGGAGCCAGCCGGTGGAGATCTGGATAACCCTCCCAAAAAATTCAGAGGTAGAGAGTTTTGAAAGTGACTTGGAATAAAAAAATAAAATACAATAAAATCAGTTTGATGCCACTAGAAATTTGGATTCCAGTCTAATGCTTCACTCTATACAATCTTTATCCAATGCTATGTTATTTTCAAGCCTACTGTACCATATTTTTTTTAAAATTCTGTACTACATTTACACACATTTCTTATGACTTAAAGGTGCCATATTATGCCAACTCGACTTCTGTTTGTTTCTCTTACATATTTACAAACCCCACTTAATTTCAGTTTCAGTATTTACTAAAACATTTTTGAAATCAAAATAGTATTTGAATCTGTAAAACATGTTGTTCGCGAAAATAAACTGCTTTGTGGATGACACAAGCTGTGTATGAAGGAACATGTAAATGATGTCTGGTTTAGAGTTACCTGCGCAAGTAATATATTCATGAGGACCAAGCTGCTATTTACATTAGCGTTGGCTTGGGGTCAGAAAACGAATAGTTCGATGCAAAAGCCTTTAAATGCCATCTGATATTTATTTCTAAATTAACATAATTTTAAATGTGAACCATTTTCTTCAGTTGAAAAGGTATCAAACTTTATCTAATACTTATTTTTTGGTCAATTAACAAAATGCAGTGAATGAAGAAAAAAGAAATGTAAATTGCACCATGATTTGGTTAGAAGATCCCATGATTACCAGTGCTGAAAAGAAAGAAGTCTGTTTGTTTAAGACCAATCATACACCTTCCTGGTGGTACTGCATGACAGATAACCCTCTGCCTGTGTTTCTCAGCATTGAGGACACTTAATCCTGACCAAATCTCCAGACACCATTTGCAGAAATGCATCCCCAAACATCCAAAGAACCTCCACCATGCTTCACTGTTGCCTACAGACACTCATTATTGTATGCTCTCCATTCCTTTGATGGAAACTTCTTTCTTGTACTGAAAAAAATAGATAAATAAACCTTGAGTTCAATCCAAAGCATCTGCTGCCATTTTTCTTCACACCAGGCAGTTCCTATGTTTATGTGGATACTTGAGTCACTCTGCCTTGCTCCTAAGTTGAAGGTATTATTGCTGGAACTTTTCCACGAAGACCGAAGTACATTCATATGTTCGGGCCCCACTAATTTCTGCTAGTTTTGAGCTAATGGCTCTACTGGGAGAGATCTTTTTGCTGCAGCATAACTACCTTGTGTCTTGTTGCTGTGCTAAATCCTGGAATGACAAGAAACCTTGGTAACAGAGTTAGGCTATTCCTCAGCCTCCTACACAGCTGCTTCTGTTTCAGTTCATGACTAGTCAAAGTAAACGAATACATAATTTTTTTTGTTTAATATTGTAATATATTTCAAATAATCAAACTTCAAATCCCAGACATTGTTTTTGATTTATTAAAAATAAATGACGGTGAGTAAGAATATTTTTTGTTGTAAGAATATAAGTTGTAAGACGACATTTATTCCAGTCTTAAGTGTATTTTTAAATTTGAATATAGTGAAAGGAGTTGAATATAGATGAAAGGAGAATATTGATTATGGATTGGATTAATAACAAATACAACCAGCTGACCCAGGTGGTGCTTGTCTGCTTTTTTGTTTTTACCCTAGACTGCCTTTTTAAGGTTTATCCCATGAACCGATATTCTGCCCAGAAACAGTTTTGGAAAGCAAAACAAGCCAAGCATGAGAAGGATAAGATTGGAGACATGGTCCTTCTTCAGAAATTGCAAGTAAGCATCAAATACTTGTGTTGAATCATGATCCTCCAATAGAATGTGTCTTACCTGTTGATTTCTTTGTTCTATTCCAAAGCATGCAGCTAATTTGGAACAAAAACAGAATGAGGCAGAGAACAAAAAGGTCCACGGGGATGTGGTCAAATACGGCAGCGTCATTCAGGTGCAATTGTTTTTGTGAATTTATGTAACTGTCAAAGATGTTTATTCATAAATACACGGTTAGTGATTTAAAGCCCTGCTCCTTGCGATTTTTTTTATTTATTTTTATTTTTCTTAAAATTAAAATGTAAAAAATGTGAACCACTATAAAGCCATATAGAGGAGTAGAAACTCCGAACTGTGACCTAATCCTTGTTTCCAGAAACCAAAGATTAGTATTCATTAGAGTAAAAAAGATCATGCATTCAAGATTCAAAGCTACAGTCGTAGTTTAGCTCTAATTAAACGAAATTCGTCTATTTCGTTAATAATGTTTTAAATGGTTGTAGAGCTGGCTTGACATGCTCGTCATTCTCATTCAGTTTTTATCAACCCCAAAAGTTAGAAGGACACATCATTATCTAGGTCAGAAAAGGCCAAAGCCATGTGTTTCCTCTTTGTTAATGACGTCAGAAGATAATGTGCCTTCAGCAATGCCACATTGTAGGAAATAGAGCCCTTTCCTGTCAAAATATGGGGTGTTTGAATGCAAAAATGGCTTTCTTTGTGCCGTGGTCCCTGTATGTTATGTTTGTGACTTGGGGATCTAGACAAAATGGTTAATGATATGATTTTTATATATAAAAAATTATATTTTTTCCAAGTAATAAAGAGTACTAAGTTGTATTGATTAACCCTTGTGCTTTGTTAAAATTCACTAGTCTTTAATGTTTACAGCCTCTAAATCCTTTTTTTGCACAAATCTATTTATCTTCCTTAGCTTTAATAAAAAAACTACATAAAAAAAATCCAGTATTTTTGCCCTTTAATCGCCAAGCTCTTACATGATGTCACTGATTTCAGAAAAAATTTCAATATGAAAAAAGATTGTGACCTAAATTTTTTTTAACCTTTTATGGATGTCAATGGGGCATGAATAATAAATGAGGGAGAAAAATTGGAAATCTGGTACCACTAATACTTTTAAATACTACTTATATTTTTACTAAAGTTTGACATGTCCAAGACATGAATCCATGTCCAAAAAAAACAGGCCACAATCATTTTTCATATGGAAAATAAGGTTTTTTTTGTAAACTTTGCATTTAATTTTGATTAGAATTGAGGTAATCAAAGAGATTTATGCAAAAAATGGGAAAAAATATTGATAGTTAGCCATGAACAACACGAAAGTAGGTTACATTTGTGAGTTTTTGAAAAATATCAAATGTGTAAGATTTGTCACAAAAAAATAAAAACATTTAATTTAATGAAAACCTCAAAAACACATAAGGGTTAAGTTGAAATTCTGCATGTGTTTTTAGGTTCTGCACATGAAGAGCAACAAGTATTTGACCGTGAATAAGCGTCTTCCAGCGTTACTGGAAAAGAATGCGATGCGTGTCACTCTGGATGGGACGGGGAACGAGGGATCCTGGCTTTTCATCCAACCTTTCTGGAAGCTCAGAGCCAACGGAGACAATGTAATAATTCAGTTCATTTTCGATCCATACGATCACTGCATTGTTAAACGGTCCATCCACATCAAACCAACAAACCCAGAGTCGAATTTTCTCATTTCGGTTGTTCACAAACAATGCTTAAATGAAAACTTCTGCCATGAATTAATCAAAATGTCAAATATTTGCGAAAATAAATTGCAGGATATTGGTGTGGAACAAAGGATCATTTAACTAAATGTGTTTTGGTAGAGTATTTAGTCTGTCACGCCTACCGTTTATTCCACTACCCCATGTCCTTATAATCTGTTAATAAAGTTTTTTCTTTCTTTGAAAAAGTAGTTTTTGTCACATTTGTATTATTTACCTAAAACATAGTAATGAATAAGGTAGATCACCTAAATCTTTACAGTATTTTAAGTAAGTTGAATGGAGGGGTCAGTGACATATAGTGTTACCTATGCCACCACGAGTGAAATAAACCAGCCCTCATACTTTCCTAAGCTGAGATAGAGATATGCCAAGTGGTTGCTATGGGAGAGTCAGTGAATATATAAAGCTCTGTAACTATAAGATGTATAACCTAACCCCCACTTCTCTATCAAAGATTAAATAACAAAGTTCATAAAGAGTTCAGCTGGGTTACTAGGGTAAACAGTTTGGTTGCTAGGGAGCTTTCAGCGATTGCATAAAATCATCTTATTTTGTCATTGACTTTCAATGGCCATTGACACCTTCTAGAGCCGGTTGGTCTGCTCTTACACAGACCGATAAGCCATGAGGTTTGAGTTACAGTTTTGCAAAGTTTCTATGTTAAGTCAAAGGAAAATTTCCCAGAATTCTCAGATTCTCAAATTCTCTACCCAGAAAAGAGCAACCCAAGTCAAACCAGTTTGGATATCTTGTCAAAGTTTGGTGGCTGTACTTCGAACGGTCTAGGAGGAGATACATTTAGAATTTTTTCGTCTGAAGCGAAAGACGAATAACAATATGTTGGCTTTTCCAAGATGTGAAAATAATGATGATTTAATTAGATATGTATGCATTTAAGATTGTGATATTCACCCATGGACTTAAATATAAACCAAGCGTGGAATATGTATTCCAGTGCCCCTCAGGACATCTCTGTACAATCTCCATACCCTGCGTACTGTAGGTAAACATGTGTATGCAAATGATCCTCTGTCAAAAATAAACAGGTTCACCATGCTAATCCGAGTTCAAATGTTTGCAGATTGCTTATGTAAACCGGTAGAGATGAAGCTTTAGAGATGTCTGCGGCCACGGTTTGAATAGTTTGTACTTTATTTCAGGTAGTGGTTGGAGATAAGGTGATTCTAAATCCTGTCAACGCTGGACAGCCTCTCCACGCCAGTAGTTATGAGCTTCCTGATCACCCAGGGTGCAAAGAGGTGTGTACGTTTGCTCTGAAATCACCCGAGTCATGGTGGGCTACAAAGAGACACTGCAAGGGATCATAAATTGTGCAGTTGGTTCAAAAATCTCAAGCTGTCTGCGTTTAGAGATGAGTAAAACCACAAAATGAGGTAAAGTGATCGTTTTATAACTTGACACTGCCACCTACAGATTAACTCAGTGAACAGCAACACCAGCTGGAAGATCAATCTGTTCATGATGTTCAGTGACCACAAAGATGAAGTGCTGAAGGGAGTAAGTGAAATGTTTAAATGTAAAAATAGTTTTTTTATGAGGATGTTTCCTCATAACAGATGTGTTCGCTCTCAGGGAGATGTGGTGAGGCTCTTTCATGCTGAACAGGAGAAGTTTCTGACCTGTGATGAGTACAAGTCCAAGTTGCATGTGTTCTTGCGTACAACTCTACGTCAATCTGCCACTTCAGCCACCAGCTCCAATGCATTGTGGGAGGTGGAGGTAAGAGCACCATGATACACGAGGTTCGATTAGATGAGATTTTAGGGAGTCTTTTTCAATTTAGACCATGAGACAAACAGGTTGCTTTCCAAAGAATGACGTGTAGAAATTGATTTATTAGTCGGATTAAAATAAAACGCGTATAGAAGGTATCCGCTAAGTTTAATAGGGAAAAGTGATGAACCACAATAGATACTGATAATTACAGACTTAAGTTAAGGAGAAATGGACTCAACTGTGATCCTCATTGACATTAGACAGATTTGTGGATTTCTATTCCAGGGAAGTACACAAATTTTTTTATAGTTGCATAAAGCCTCGAAACTAGGACACCTATTGACATTCCATTTAAAAATTGATGTAAAATAATGTTGTTTACAAGAATCCTCATTTTGGAAGTAAGTTTAGAGCTTAAATGCTTGTTAACGAATAGGTCATCACCATTTTAAAATGTAAAGCCATCTGCTGTACCTATGGGTTGTCATAAAAATAAATAGTAAATGTTATGCTAAATGTTTTTAGTCTGAGGCAAGGAAAAGTCTTAAAAAGTGATTCGATTCGAGATTTTTTTCTGGTTGTAGGTTGTTCATCATGATCCCTGTCGGGGGGGAGCAGGGCACTGGAACAGCCTCTACAGATTTAAGCACTTGGCCACAGGAAACTACCTTGCTGCTGAGGTACTAAATATACAATATATAACTTACACTTTGACTGAGAAATTGTTGGTGAAATGGTTTGTGTTTCAGGAGAACCCTGGTTACAAAGAAAACAGTAACGAAATAGAGGTACGAAAGATACTCGAGAATAACCCACAACTATTCTGTTGCTTTTCTTCTTCAGAAAGTGCATTTTTTTTCGTCCATAGGTTGATATCACCCGCATCAAGAGGAGCTTAGGGGAAAGGATTAAGTACAAGTTGGTTGCAGTGCCCCATGGGAATGACATTGCCTCTCTGTTTGAGCTGGATCCCACCACGTTGCAGAAGACTGATTCATTTGTACCCAGGTGATCTGGGCTTATTGTGCATTTTATCTTGTGCAATCTGTGCAGAGAAGAATATGTCTATATTCTTCTTTTTTACGGCCTACAGAAATTCTTATGTTCGATTTCGTCATCTGTGCACCAACACTTGGATTCAAAGCACCAATATTCCCATTGACATTGATGAAGAGAGGCCTATTCGATTAATGGTAAGCTTTAAATTTAGGTGATATAATTCACTTTATTCATTTTGATTTCTAATCCATTCCCGTTCATCCAGTTTAGAATCATTTCAATGCCCAACTCCCTCTTTATGGTGAAATGTCAATATTATTTAAAGAAGTCAAAAAGCTTCACAATTTAACACACCTTTTGATAAGACTGATGGAGATTTGAGGTGAACAGGTACAATCTCTAGGAAGAATCTCTTGTTCGTTAATGTCTGATATGTTCAAAAGTTTTTTGTTTTCTTTTACTCAATAATTCACTTCCTGTTTGTTTTGGAAACTCACTTAAATAGACTTGTTTGTAGGTCTTTGTCTCTTACATACATCCTCCAAATCTCAAAACATTTATTACAAACACACTTTGAAATAGTGAGAAAAAACTGCAGAAAATGGCATATTCATTGTGGCCTCTATGTGGCGCTATAACTAACACAATAGGCTGCTATATCTTTGTGTTCAGATATGGAGCCTTTCCTCATTGGGCAAATTTCACCCCGATCAAACATTGTACGGCCAAGATATAAAATTTCGCTGACTGCCAATAATGAACTTAATCAAATTTACTTATATTTTACCATATTACTTATATTTAAGTGTTGTACCCTGAAACTGTGCACTGAATTTTCTTCACAAACTTTTAATGCACATTAAGCTGAAACGTTTTAGGTGGCGCTACAAAGCCATTTTTCCACAGTTTGAACCCCAGTCATACGTAAATTTTTACCAATTCTGACGTGTGTGCGAAATTTGGTGACTTCAAGCATGTTTAGCCCTCAAAAATGAACACCATGAAACAGTAATGCTCTGAGAAATTTAGTAAGGTTAAAAAATTCCCATCGGTGCAACACACTTATTTTATTTTATCTTTAGTGGTGGCTTTGAAAGATAAACAAGGCTTAACTAATCAAATATCAAGATTCAACTAATCAAAAAGTTGTTTTAAAGCTATTCTTATATTTAATACCCATTTCTTCTGCTAGCTGGGCACATGTCCTACTAAAGAAGACAAGGAAGCCTTTGCCATCGTCTCCGTGCCGGTCATGGAGATCAGAGATCTAGACTTTGCAAACGACGCCAGCCTCATGTTGAGCACTGTAGTCGACAAGTTCAACTCTGGCTTCCTCAATCCTAATGACCGAAGGTTGACAGATTTATCGATTCTTTAACTTGTTGAACAATCCACTTACTTCAGATGTTTATGGTCAGGTACGCCATCAAACTGTTGGAGGATGTGGTTTTCTTTGTCGTGGATCAGCTTAACAATGGCCAACCAGTCCTTGAAGTGACTATGAACAAGCCAAACCGAGAGAGACAGAAACTGATGAGAGAACAGAACATCTTAAAACAGGTCTGGTCTATAAAGACCTTTAATTGGTAAATCTAGTCTTACCTTCACTTACCTTCATTTTCTGCTTAGATATTTGGGATAATTAAAGCACCGTTTAAAGAGAGGGGAAAAGAGCCTCCTCTGTTGACTTTGGATGAGCTTTCTGACCAGAAATATGCCCCATATCAGTACATGCTCAGACTCTGCTACAGGGTGCTACGTCATTCACAGGACGAATACCGTAAAAATCAGGTATTTTTTTAAAGCTTTTTTTTTTACCTAATTTCCTTTATTTTTGTGATTTGAAAGATTGTGTATTCTAGTATAAAGTGTATTCTTCTTACAGGAGTACATAGCTAAGCAGTTTGGAATGATGCAGTCTCAGATCGGCTATGATATTCTGGCAGAAGACACTATCACTGCTCTTCTGCACAACAACCGCAAACTCCTGGAGAAACACATCACTAAAACAGAGGTGGAGACTTTTGTTAGTCTGGTTCGCAAGAATAGAGAACCCAGGTAAGTGTTCAGACTGATGAGGACTTTTAGTTTGTAATTATGTTGGCGTGCTAAAGCCAACATGTTGTTATTCGTCTTTTGCTTCGGACAAAAGAATTCAAACGTATCTCCTCATAGACAGCCAGCAAACTTTGCCAAGACATCCAAACTGTTGCTATATTTTTTCAGACTGGTACCACTGAAGAAATTCTGGGAAATGACTGAGAATACGTGGAAATTTTCCATTGATTTAACTGTGACTCAACTGAGAACGTCATAGAAACATCAAACTAACTACACTTGTGGAGGTTACCAATCACTGTGCAAAAGTTTTTGAACCCCATGCTCTAGAAGGGTTTAAAGATTTACCATTGACTTATAAAGGCCATTGAAAATAAATGAAAAAAGGGAACAAGAAAACAAAACCTAAGAAAATTGGGGTTTGTTTATGTTTATTATAGTAACAGCTTAACATTTTTATGACATCACTGACTTAGCAACCAAACTATTTACCCTAACAACCAAATTAGCAAATCTCTATCTCAGCTTTGGAAAATAATAGAGGGGGTTAGCTTATGTATTCATATTGGCATGGGAACATAGCAGCCAATTTTATGTGTCCATTCCAGCTTAGGAAAATAAAAGAGACGTGAGGGCAGACCAGCTAATTAGCGTATTGTTGGTGGTGATGTGGAGGCCATGTATTATTTAGTTTGTAAGTAATTATCAATACAGTTCTTAACGCTAAATCCAAAGTGGTTTCAACTAGGGGTGTAACGGTTCACGGTATGTATTGAACCGTTTCGGTACGGCCTGTTCGGTTCGGTACACTTGCGTACCGTTTCGGTATTCGGTATTTGTATTAAATAATATAAATGTATTATTAGCGCGATATTAAGCGCAGCGGAACCATGTTCCTAGGCGAGTTTCCGCACGGACGCTATTGAGTGACGTGCAGCTCTACTGTGCGACACTCAATAGCGTCCGTGCGGAAACTCGCCTTTGGCTTCTCTGTTAAAATACATAACGGGGATAGACGAGTGGATAAATTTAAAGTTGTATGCCGACATTGTTCCACGGAGATCGGGCAGGCAACACATCTAACATTTTCTACTGCTGGAGATATTGTCACTGCAACCAGATCTGTGCTCTCTTCAGAAAATGTGGATAGGTTAATCTTTTTAGCCTAAAACTTGAATAGTTAGTTTTGTTTATATACAAGCTGAAGCTGTTGCAAGTGTTAAAAGTTTTCAGGTCCTAACTAGTTGCAGTATTTCATTTTTTATTCAAAAAAATGTGTTTTTCTTTATAAAGAGTGCAATTTATTTAAAATATCACCCAAATGTGTCACTTTTATTTATTAGATGCAAGAATTCTATTGTGTATTGGCAGCTTTTCAAAATAAAGATTATGTAAGTTCTTATTTTTTTGTACCGAACCGAATTAACCGAATCGAACTCTCCAAGACACTGTACCAGCCGAATACGATTTTAGCGTACCGTTACACCCCTAGTTTCAACCATTGTACTCTGAGCCAACATCTTTTTCTTGAAGCTTTTACAATGTTCATTTTTAAACATTTTCAGGTTTCTGGACTACCTGTCAGACTTGTGTGTTTCCAACAATGTAGCGATCCCCGTAACTCAAGAGCTAATCTGTAAATGTGTGCTGGATTCCAAGAACCAGGATATCCTCATGAAAACTGAGTAAGTCTATAGTAAATGTACTTTTATATCCAGGGATGTGCTTGTGTAAAGGCTGTGTTCATCTGTGTTTGTGAAGACGTCGAGCAGCTAAGGACACGCAGCACACCTCAGAGTACATAGAAGAGTTTGGGGAGGATGATGAAGTTTGGCTGATCTGGTCGGAGAAGGAAAACGAGAGTCATGAGAAGAGCATTCGACAGCTTGCTCAGGAGGCCCGTCAGGGGAATGTGCATGATGAAAATGTGCTGACATATTACAGGTTTGCTCAATAAACATCTTTGTACAATTAAATAATTTGATAATGAATACTGTGCTGTAATTGTTTGACGAATACACAAAGTTAAATGGTCAATATTTGTAATCAGCTCTGGCAGTGGGGTCTAGTGTCCATTTTTTATTGTTTTTTTGCACCTTTGATGTTAAATTGATGAGACTTTGGTTGGATTCCTTTTCTCTCACTTACCCTGTAGCCCTTTCCCAATGCCTACATCTTAGAACTTGAAACTTGGACTAAGTGAAGCCATGAAGCCTTTTACCATCTAAATGATAAGCAAATTCATCACTCATGGTAGTTTTGACAATTTTAAACATACAAACACAATCAAATGCATATATGTCTGCCATATATGAGCAAATAGTATACCTTTAATGTTAATATGATAATAATTTTGCATTAGTTCAGCAAAACTAGTGCTTTTTCAAAGTTGTGGTAAATCTTAAAATTTGACTTTCAATCCACAAAATTACTTGCATTTGTGGATTTCCTTGGTAGCACTGCGGCCTTCCAAGCCCTTGTTTTTTTTTAAATGTGATTCGAGCCTTCCCTAGACTCAGAGGGCCATGTAAGACATGACTACACGTTTGCAGAATTGGAACTCCATTCGTGGGAATTTATTAATAAGCAGCTGTTAAAAGCAAAGACGTGCTTGCTCATGCACCTGTCCAGTATTTAAAATGAAGAAACACCTGATGACGCTGATTACAAACCTCGCACCAAATACCGTTTTTGAAAAAAAGAATTGGGGCACCCCTTCGCCTCACACGAACTTGTAAAACGTAAAGGAAAACTATAGGGCTAAGGGGTAGAAATGGAACTCATCCATTTTCTTTCCATTTACTTCTCTATCATCTTCTATCAAGTCAGCAGTCTTCTTCATGATTGTGTAGCCTACCAACTCAAACGGAGTGAAAATGTATTTATATTTTCATTATCTGTAAGCCAATTTCATTAACATTTTAAGTAATAAAGAAACAGTTCTTTATTTATGCTTGGCCTTCAATTTCTGATTTAAATAGGGGAAAACTGCAGATTATTTAAGAGATTGAGGTATATTTGAAAAAATGAACCTAAATCTATTACTTTATTTTACTGTTTATGCCGGAATAAATGCAAGAAACACACTCCCGGGATTGATCATTTATACTCACTCTTTTGGGCAGTTCTCCTTGAGAGTACTGTGTGTGAATTGTGGGAGGAAACCATCGTCTCCCTGGAAAGCCCATGAAAGCATGGGAAGCATCCAAATTTCACTCTGAAAGGCTCCTAATCAGTATTCGATCCAGGAATGTTCTTTCCAACAGGTCTTTGCAAACACGTGCATAGCTTTTATTAGATTAACTTTAAAGTGTTGTCCAGAAATGAGGTTCCACGAATCCAAATGAACCAATATCTCAAGAAATGCTAGGATAGGTTAAACAAAATCTGTGTTGTGTATATAGTTAGATATTGTAGCTGGACAAATGCTTAGCAGTGTTGTCTGTTCATGTTCACAAAAAAGTTTATTTTTATTATTATTGTTTCTAGATACCAGCTCAAGCTCTTTGCACGGATGTGTTTTGATCGCCAGTATCTGGCCATTGACGAGATCTCCAAGCAGCTGGACATTGAGCTGATTTCACTGTGTATGATGGATGAGACTCTTCCCTTTGACCTGCGGGCATCTTTCTGTAGACTCATGCTCCATGCACATGTTGATCGTGACCCTCAGGAGCTGGTGACACCCATCAAGTTTGCTCGCTTGTGGACTGAGATCCCCACCTCCATCAGCATTAAAGAGTGAGTTTACGTGTTTTTAAAAAGCAGGCATCAAGGCAGTATTTTTTTGTACAGTATGATTTTTCTAAAACCATAATCTCTATGGAACAAAAATAATGCCAAACGTATTTTAAATAAAAAGCTTGTTGACAGGAAAACTGGATATGATGTGTTACATTTTTTGCGTTATATCCCCTAAACGTTACAGTGAAAGAAGATCATGTTTACACGAGGTAAAAAGAAATGACATATTGAAGAAGTAAAGTTCATTTTTATGTCTTAATTGGTATTTAATACTCACTGCTTGGTCCATCTTGGCACATATGCGCTTTGCACAGGCCTGTTGATGAAGCCGTTTACAGCCGCTAGCACCACCCGCTGGTGAGGATGTCTAACAGCAGATTGCGATCTTCTACCAGTACTCTACTGCTTTTCCTGCAGTTCCCGGATGTGCGCTGCTAAAAACTGTCGAATTTGAACCACTGAATTTTCGGAAACGAATTTGCAAAGTGAAATAAAATTAACAGAAAATTGTCTGACAAATGTTATTGTTGGAATTATTAAACAAACGCGATATTTTGGAAATTAATTTTGTGAGGTGAATATTAATTATTGGATTTTTAACAATGAAAAAGGTTCAGATTGAAATAATCACTACTTAAATATACAACCATGTTAAAATGCTGCGCACAAAAATGCATCCCCTGAAAATACAATGTATTAAAATGTAAGCACTGTTAATTTCAATGCATTTTTCCCAGATGTGTAATTCAACAAGCTTTTTATTTCAAATACTTTTGGCATTATTTTTGTTCCATAAAGCTCTATTTTTTATGTCATGTGATTCATTAAAAACAATCTTGTTTCTGCCGCTGAAGATTTCTCAGTTCTGAATTTCTTGTGTTATAAGTTGTAATAGCAAGATATAAAGTCACAATTTTGAGATATAAAGACACAATTCTGAGATACAGATTCACAACTTTTACACATAGTCACAATTCTGAGATATACACTCACAATTTTGATATATAGACTCATATTCCTGAAATATAGACTCCCAATTTAAAAATACAGTCACAATTGTGAGATATAGTGACAATTCTGGTAACAATTGGCAACTCAAAAATCTGACTACATCTCAGAATTTCTGAGCTATCGAGTCACAATCCTGAGATATAAACTCAAAATAGATAAATATATAAACTCAAAATAGATAGAGACTCACATGTCTGGGATATAGACTCACCATTCTGAGATATAGTCACAATTCTGAGATATAAACTCACAGTTCAGAGATGTAGGCTCATAATTCTGAGATAGAAAGTCACAATTCGTAATCATAAAGTTGCAAGTCTGAAATATAAACTCAGAATTCTGAAAGAAAGGAGCAATTATGTTTTATTTTATCTTCAGTGGCGGAAACGGGCTGACAAATAAAACATAAAAATTTTTTAACAATGAGTAAACATGTTGCATGAATGCTTAAAAACTGATGTTGTTATCAACCTCGAAAAGGCTCCTTTTTGTTTTGGTGGATTTCTGATTGGAATCCATAAAAAAATATTCAGCATTTCTGTAATGGTTTCATGTTTTGTGTTATAGCTATGACTCTCATTTGGACTATTCACGAGACAATAAAAAGAACAAGTTTGCAAACACTATGGCTTTTATGGAGGAGTACCTCAACAACGTTCTCATTGATGACTTGCCATTCGCAAATGAGGAGAAAAACAAGCTAACTTATGAGGTATGCTCGCAGGTTTTCCATGGTTGTTAAGAAACTGCTTCAGGGTACATGACACCACCCCCCATTCAGCACAGGCCAATAGGCAACAATTTGATATACCCTAAATACAAACTACTCCTTTTCACCACAGAATATATATGGATATGTGTTCATCGCCACTTTAATGTTTTGACCATAAAGCTTCTTAGTCAATTTTATTCCTGTGTCTCAATGACTGCATACTGTACTTCAGTTTTTTTAGTTCTAATTAATGTATTCTGGAATTCTTTGCATGTTTGTTTTTTTATAGGTTGTGAGTCTGGCGAGACATCTCATCTACTTTGGCTTCTACAGTTTTTTTGAGCTCCTGAGGTTGACTCGCACTCTTCTGGGAATCATTGACTGCACTCCGAGCAATGCCTCAATCAACCCACTGTTCATCGATGATGCTAATAGTAAGTTTGATCTCTACAAAGCTCCCAACGGATATTTTCAGATTTAAAATGTCAGTATTTGGTGGAATATTTATGATTTTACTGTAGTAAACCTAATGATTTTTGGAATATATGCTCATTTTTTTTGGCAAGTTTATGTTTGTTGAATAAAGGTACATCTTAAACCACACTCACTAGATAAGAACGTCCGGCGCTCTATCCATGGCATGGGCCAAATGATGTCGACAATGGTTCTAAATCGGAAGCCATCTCTATTCTCTGCCCCGGGTCGTTCCGGTGCTCTTGACAGCCAGGCTGGCAGTAAAGACAGCATCGACACACAGGACATCACAGTCATGGACACCAAACTGAAGATCCTGGAGATATTACAGGTAGGAGGACCGGGAACTGTTTTGGAAAAGAAATGTGGTTATTAGACACCGCTGTAAGATGTATTCAGTTGCTAAGGTTCTACTGAGGGTTTCAGCTATATGACAATGTTTTAGCGAACCTTTTCTATTATTTAAATTGGTTCGTCACTAGTTGTTTATAATTATTTACAATTTTTATTTCCTCTGCACTTCCAAATGCTTTCACCCACCTCAAAACACTGATCTGATTTCGTTTCTTGCCCCAAAACCTGTTTGTAATAAGATTACCAGGAATTAGTATGGGATAATCTGGATCCATGTGGATTCGCAAACGCCAGTTCATGTTAACTTTTTTTTTTTTTTTTTTGTAGAATCGTACAATATGTTGATCTATTGTCAATTTACACTCCTGTTAACACTTTATTTGATGTTGCATTAATAAAATACAATACTATAACATTTACATAATTGTCTGAATGTACTTTGCAAATACTATTAAATATTATCACTGTACTATACTATAATACAAATATACGTCATTATTTGAGTTTTTTTTTTGTGCAGTTTATCCTGAGTGTGCGGCTGGACTACCGGCTTTCCTTCCTTCTCTCCGTCTTCAAGAAGGAGTTTGTTAGCGTGTATCCCATGCAAGATGCCGATGCAACACATCACACTGAGAATGAGGGTAATGGAGGTTCAGACGAATTCAGTTAAACTGTTGTCTAAGTACTAATGATGTAAAAAGTCTATAAAAAAATTTCTTCCTTTTTCCTCATGCACTAACCACTTTGTTTTCCTTCTGTTCACCTCTGTGTTTGCCTCAGAGCTCCGTTCTGGTGAGATTTGAAATGTTTTACATTAAGTTTCATTACAGTACTAATTGAGATCATCTTAAAAATTTCACTGCATTTTGTTTTTTAAAGAGAGTGAGTCTTTGATAACAAACGTTTGGTGCCATTTTCTTGTCTTCACTTGTTTAAATCTGTTAAACAGCTTCCATAAACCTGCAGCACATCGGAGAGCAGGCGGAAGCCATGTTTGGAATCGGGTATGTTGATGTATTAAAGACCTGAGTGTACTCTAGTACTTTCAAGACTTTGTGGTCATTAGTTTTTATGTAAACAACATGGTAAAATACCGTCTAACCATCATTTGTGGTATTAACAAAAATAGTTTTTAACATTTATAAAAAATAGACATTCTGTTTATTATTACAAGCTTTAACCATTGCTTGAGTTCATTCTGTTCTGTCTGTACAGTAAAGGAAACAGCATCCTCGAAGTGGACGATGAAGGAGGCCGAATGTTTCTGCGTGTGCTTATCCACCTAATCATGCACGACTACCCTCCTTTGATTTCTGGAGCCCTGCAGTTACTTTTCAAGCACTTCAGTCAAAGACAAGAGGTCCTTCACACCTTTAAACAGGTAAAGAGTTCTTATTTCCTTTTTCCAAAACCTGTTTGTATTAAGATAATTAGGAATAAATATGGGATCATAAGATATTGTAAGAGACAAGCAAACCTATCTTTAAATGTTAAAATTTATCAAAACAAGTAATATAAACCAACCCCTATGTATCTATGATTTTCCTTACCGGGAATTGAGATATGCTACATTTGTTGCTATGGTAACCATGCTGGTGGCTTTGGAAGGGTCAGACATTGTTTACTTTGTCAATATGAGTAAAATAGAGCAACCCCTGTGTCTCTATGATTTTCCTAAGCTGAGAAAGGTATATTCAAAATTGGTTGCTATGGTAAATAGTCTGGTTGCTATGGAGGGGTCAGTGACCTAATGTTGCACATGCCAATATGGGTATATTGAACCAAACCTCATGTCTCTATGATTTTTCTAAGCTGAGATAGGTGTATGCCCAACTAGTTGCTATGGTAAACAGTCTGGTTGCTATAGAGGAGTCAATATAATGATCCCATGTCAATAAGAGAAAAAAATTCTGTGTTATTTGTGGATTTTGTATCCATTTATCATACTTTGTGATGTTTGGTAAAGGAGTTTCAGGAGGAATAATCAGGGGATGCCATCAGCTGCTCCCAATCAAGCCATCACTCACTCCATTATTTTAGCCAGACCTACCTTCCTCTCTTTGACTTAGTCCGAGCTTCACCCACCTTCCACCCCTTCTCCACACTGGGGGCGGGGGGAGGGGGGTATATCCACAATTGGACAGCTTGCCTTGTACATTACTTACCACCCTATGCTTACTACATGGCAGGTCCTGGTATTGAACTCCAGAAGTACTAATAAAAGATCCGGTGAAGGGTCTAGATAAATATTCGTAAAATCAAGTTACATCTACTGAACCTTTTTCCTTGAAAAAAAAACCCCAACACTTTTTAAGGCCAAATTTGTGCTCTACAGGTCCAGCTCCTCATTTCAACTCAGGATGTGGACAACTATAAGAACATAAAGCATGACTTGGATCTCCTGCGCACCATGGTGGAGAAATCTGAGCTTTGGGTCATTAAAAAGAGCAGCTCTGGGGGAGACGGAAAGAAAGACAAGAAAGACAAGAAAGAGGCTGCACCGGTGAGTCACGCTCTGAGGGCTGAATTTAAGAGAATCACCAGGGGAAAGAAAGTTAAAGCAGCTTTTCCATGCAGCCACCAGCAGAGGAGGAGACTGAAGCTAAGAAACAGAAGGTGGAGAAGAGCAATGAAAGCTACCAGAATGTCAAAGAGGTGAGATTCGTTTGCAGTTACACATACCATGCAAGAGTCAGGGATGTAGTTTTACGAAAGTGTTCAAAATTAGAATTGTGCACAAAAATAGAATTTATTTAGCGTTTTTAAAAATCGGATTGATTCAGTGTTCTATCATCAAAAGCTGTGAGTCTATTTTTTTCTCAATTTCAGTACAGTAAGATTTCAGCCAAGACTTGGTTTTAGCATGGAGAGCCACTCACTAGATGTAGTTTAATCATCAATGTTATCAAAAACAATGTATGCAATGCTTTCCGATTTCACAAAGGAACTGCTGAAACAACTCCAAGTTGAGTTTAAATATTGTCTGCAACCATTTGTTACTTTAGGTGATCGTTGGTTAAAGTATTCTATAATACTATGTTGGTCATAGTTTTGTTGTTCTCTACACTGAATCGGCCTTGTTGCAGGTAAATTGTGATTTTTTTTTTTATCTTAAATTAAGGAAAAAGAGTTAATCGAGTTGAAATATTACATTTACATTAAAATATATAAAAAATGTTTACATTTGTAAAAAGATTTTTTTTAATATAGCATTTTAATATTGCTATAATTGCTTAAATTAAGTTTTAATATTGAACAAAACACTTCAAATAAAATACTTCTGTACCTAAAATATTTTAAAAATAGTAAAAAAGTTTATTCTTTAATTGCACACTGATTTTTCCCTTTTAGTTTTTAAATAATCAAACAGATCTGTATTAGATAAAAATTGAGAATCCAATTGGGAATGTGCTTGTGAATCCTTATCAAATCTGGACATTGGATCATTATAGTTTGCTTTAAATTAACATATACACAGCAAATATTTGCTAATTAGAACTGTCCCACTTTACTTTTTAATCAATGTAATAATAAGCCTCACAAGTCTTTATAATATCTGAATATAGTTATAGAATAAATATACTATAAATAATTTTGAAGCATTATAAAGCCCTAGTAGACTGTAATTTCGTTGTATGCTACATACAGGTATTATTTTAATACTTAAAACAATTTAAGTACAAAATCTTGTTGGTACAAATAAATGTTTACAAAGTAGCTTTAGATGTTTGATAAGCCAATCAATATTGAAGTCTTTCCTCTGATCCCCAGATTCTAGAGCGTCTGAATAAAATGTGCAATTCAGGAGTATTTAAGAAGCAGCAAAGACTGTTGAAGAACATGGGGGCACACAAAGTTATGCTGGACCTTCTGCAGATCTCATATGATCGGGTTTGTGATGTTAAAATCTTTTAAATAATGCTCTTGAACATCCTTGTTTTTTTCCTTTTGTTTATTCCCAGTTTTGTGTCTGTTTTTACCAGACTGACACCAAAATGCTGGAGATCATCAAGTACACTCATCTGTTTCTCCAGAAGTTCTGCTCGATGAATCTAGAAACCAGGCTCTTCTCCATAAACACCTCAGCCTTTTCCTCACACCTGGGGTGGGAGTCACTTGTGGAGGAGGAACAAAGGAATTTTGGATTTAGGGGATATTTCAAACATACTTTTAATTCTCATTCTGTTTTCTTTCTCAGCTCTTAGAAGCAGAAACAATGCAGCAAATATTCAGCAATAACTTCCAGCTCTGTTCTGAAATCAGCGAGTCTGTGCTGCATCATTTCATCCACTGCCTGGCCACGCAAGGCCGTCACATTCAGTACCTCAACTTCCTGCACACCATCATTAAAGCTGAGGGGAAATATGTGAAGAAATGCCAAGACATGATCATGACTGAGGTTTGTGACTTTTAAATGTTTAGTTATTCTTTTTAAAAATGTTTTATTTAAATAATACGGATGTAACGATAGACTTTATTATGTCCACAATATAATAATCACAATATTTTACAACACTAATTTGAACCAAGTTTTGAAACTATTTACATACTAATTTTTTTTTAAAAAGATTGACCACAAAGCTAAAAAGGCTAGGGTCTTTTGTTAAATTTGTTTAACTAAATTAGAGCGTTTAATATCCTCCATCCACTAGGGTGCAGCACTAGCATTGCATTCAGTCATCTTTTGTAATCTAAGGGAATTGAGAGAGCTTGTTTTATTATGTTTCACATTTAAAATGCGATTAAATGATAATTGGATCCTGGTAAACATTAAATAAAACAAAGGAAGTAATAAAGGTAAAGAAGTTTCAAAAGTATCTAGAATCATTACATTTAAGCTTCAGCAAAATAATTTTTCTCCCTGGGAATAATGTGACCTCTAGTGTCACAATCACATCCTATTTCCATTTAAAGATTAACAGGTATTGGCTTAACAGAAAATGGGGCTCTATTTAGCTTAAACATTGGCCCATGCTATCAGCTAAACACGATACTAGTGGCTTATTGAGAGTCCAAATGAAAAAGAGGGCAAATGTTTCTCTGCAACTTCATTTACAGCGCTTGTAAATTTTTGGTTGTGATGATGTCACTTCCTGTTTGTGCTGTAACTACCTGTTCTATCTCATAGATTAACCAGACAATAGGATTCTAAAATAATGTCTACTGTTAGAGCCTGAAACTGGTTATTTTCCCCAACAGTGGGAAACAAGAGTTTTATTAACTATTGAAAAATCTCTGATTCATGAAACATTTTACATTAAATAATACACAGCTGCTAGAGGAATATCTTAGTACAATCGGAAGCTACATATGGAACCAGAAGTATAAGCGACTTTAATTTTAGTTTATTACTTTTAGAGTAGGCCATGTTAATTTCATTGATTCTCGAGTTCACTGTCAGGCTTGTTTTATCTCATTAGCTCACTAGTGCAGGCGATGATGTGGTCGTTCTCTACACTGATGACGCCTCATTCAACAACATGGTGGAGCTGATGACACAGTCAAGGGAAGCGGTGAAAGACGACAGCCCTCTGCGCTACCATATCTCTCTGGTCGAGCTGCTGGCTGCTTGTGCGGAGGGAAAGAACGTCTACACTGAGATCAAGTGCACTTCCCTTCTTCCCCTCGAGGATATGGTGAAAGTCATCACACATGAGGACTGCATCACAGAGGTAAACTTTTTTACAGTCTTTATACTAACTACACAGAATTGACGAGTTTTTGGAGTTATGTTTGTGTATATTGCAGGTAAAGATAGCCTATGTAAACTTTGTGAACCACTGTTATGTGGACACTGAAGTGGAGATGAAGGAAATCTACACAAGCAACCACATCTGGAAGCTCTTTGATAACTTCACTGTAGATATGGCCAGAGTGAGTCCACTGTGTAGTTACTTTAGATGCTTGTTTTTCTACAAAGACATTCAGTAATTTGGCTTTATTGGAATTGCAGGTTTGTTCTAATCGGGAGAGGCGCACGTCAGATCCTGTGTTGGAGAAGTATGTGATTCAGGTGGTTTTGGACACGGTCAATGCTTTCTTCAGCTCTCCCTTCTCCGAGAACAGCACTAGCACCGAGGTGAAGCATTATCTGCCATGTACTTCCTTGTCAGAAATGGTCATCATATGCCGAATGTTCAAAACCTTTAATTAAGAAGCCACTCTTAACTCCTAATGAACTGTCTAGTTACAGACCCTTTTTTAATCTTCATTTTATGTCTAAAATAATTGAGAAAGCAGTAATAGCTCAGCTGAGCTACTTCCTGAAAAAGACTTTCAAGCAGTCTTTAGACTCCACAGCTCTGACCATCTCCTTGCAATCTGACCAAGGGAATATCTCCTTGTTGGTTTTGGTTGGTTTGGCTGCAATTGACCATAAAATTTTGCTTGAAAGACTAGAGAAGTACACAGGTATCCAGGGTCCAGTTCTGAGATGGTTTAACTCATACCTAGTTTGTAAACATTAATGGGGAAACGTATACAGCAGCAGATAAACATGAGTGCCACAAGTATCAGTCTTCAGCCCAATACTGTTCTCCATCTAAATTATCCAGCGCTATTATCAATAAAGTACTTCCAACTTTTAACAATGGTTTAAATCAGGGTTCACTTTACAGATTATAGCTCTACAGGATAATTCATATTTTTCTTCTCACCTCTATCTCTTGTTACCTCAGGCTCATCACACCACTGTAAAACAGCTGTTGCAGTCCACCATGCGTCTGGTAGATTCCCCCTGGCTACAACCACTGCAGAAAGTCCAGGTGGAGTCCTGCATCAGGACCCTGGCTGTGACATGTATGGCCTTATTTAAGATGTTCAGACATTAATATGTTTTGTACGGATTATCTTGTGACATTTCTCTACCTGTTTGTCCTCACAGCAAAGAATCGATCTATTCCTTTACCGATAGAGCTGGAGGCCCATGTCAACATGATGCTGAATAACATTAACACCCTCTCCCTTTCCCGCTCCAGCCACGCTAACAAAAACCCGTCACGCCTCACAAGAGCTGCTGTTCCTAGCAACCCATGGGACTACAAGAATATCATTGAGAAACTGCAGGTGGGTTTACATGTCTCCACAAAGTACTTGATCATATTTAAAAAAATGCCTCTGACCAAACGTGTGCAATTATAAGGGATATATTAAAAATATAATACGTAATATTTGTCCACTAGAGGTCACACTCCCAAACCAATGTAAAATTATACATTTATTTCTACCACAACCACCAGATATATACATACCTTTAGAGCTTAAATTACATTGAAAGCACAAATAGACACAGTACACTTGATCGTCTCACGCCACTCAAATTTTTAGAGCTTCAAAAGCTTCCTTTTTTTTTACTTTAATCCTTTTTATTCCTGGACAACTATGTTTGTTTTTTAAAAACTGCACTTGTTTAAGAATTTGCCTAAAATGCATTAAAAAGGTACACTTACAGTAAAAATGCAGGCTGCTCTTGAAATATTCAGAGTATATGAATGGTTCTCTTTTGAAAGAAGATACTTTGAGGTTTTTCTTTACAAACCAACATTGTTATTCGTCTTCGGACAAAAATTTCGAAACATATCTCCTAGACAGTTTGAGCTACAACCACCAAAATTTGCCAAGACATCCAAACTGGTCTGACTGGGGTTGCTATATCATTTCAGACTGGTATCACTAAAGGAATTTCAAGAAATCACTTTTTCATTGACCAAACATGGGGTCAAACATGTGAAACTGTAACTCAAACTGAGAAACTTGTGGAAAATTCAAAGTCGCCGCATTTGTGGAAGTTATCAGTCTGTACAGGAAAATTGTGCAAAATTATTTGAACCCTAAGCTCCAGAAGGGTTACGTTTTCACCATTGACTTGCAATGGCCATAGAAAATAAATGGGAAAAGACAAATATATTCAACATGAAACATTGTAGAGAAATGGGGGGTTGTTTATATTAATCATAGTAACAAATGTATATTTTTAACAAGTGATATGGGGGACATGATGATATCACTGACCCCTTCCACAGCAACCAGAGGTTTTACCTTAGCAACCAAATTGCCATATCTCTAGCTCAGTGTAGGAAAGTCATATAGATATTTTGTCATAGTCATTTTGTCTACAAACTTAGCCCACATTTAAAATGAGAGAAAACATTTTAACATTTTATGACTTTACTTCGGAGGTATTAGCTGGCAAATACAAGAAGATCAACGCAAGAAGCCTTAACAAGCTAAATTTAATAACAATTTCTTTAAAACGAGGGTTTTTTACAAGTTTATGTATAGGTGCTTTCCAAACACTTGGAGGAATCTCTTGGTTTTCAAATGTTTCCGTTAATATTTTTGTAATGGTGCTCATGGCATGAAATATATAATTTTTTTAACAAAGTTAATCTATGAGTTTCTTAAGTTTTGTAATTGTTTATTTGGTTTTGTGGATTGTACACTGCATAAATTGCATCATTCGAATCACAGCAATCTCAAGCTTTATAAAGGTTTTTGGTGTTATTTTTTATAGAAGTTAATCCTTCGAGCATGAAATGTCCTTCGGGTGGAATATAAAAAGGTTTAAATGTCATTGGCTGTTTCGGTATTTGCATTAAAGACGACGTGCATGTGTGCTAATGTCTCTGTACCACCGCCGTCAGGATATCATTAACACTCTGGAGGAGCGTGTGATGCCATTGGTCAATGCTGAGCTGTCTGTTTTGGTGGATGTTCTGCATCAGCCTGAGCTGCTGTTTATTGAAGGCACAGATGCTCGCACACGTTGTGAATCAGGAGGCTTCATATCCAAGTGAGGCGTTCCCTCCCGTCTGATCTGTAGCATCTCCTCACAAAAGGAACATTGTAATCTAATCGACACCGAGTGACTGTTAACGTCTTTGTCATTTTTCAACTTTTACTCTGAGCAGATTGATCCAGCACACGAAGGCTCTCATGAATACAGATGAGAAGCTCTGCATCAAAGTCCTCAGAACTCTACAGAATATGCTCATTCGTGACTTAGACTTCGATGAGAAGGTACATGGAAAATAGCTGATAAAGAATGAGTTATTGAGTTAAATAAAATGAGTTAAAATGATATATTAGTTTAAGAACAATATGTAGACTTCTTTTTAAAATAGGCAGTGTGTCATTTTAAACATGTACAGATATTTCTGACCTAATTTAAGCACAGTGATACAGTGGGGGTCTGTGCTGTAGGTTTATCTGTTTTCTCCTACTGTACCACAGTCCAAAAACATACTTCAGAGGAATAGGAGACTCAAAACCCCTGATTTCTAGTGGAATATACAAAGAAGTAGGAGGAGCTTCTTTATAGGCATTCATAATAAACTTGAAATCCTCCTTAGTCTTAGAAAAACAACCTTGAGGGGTTGTAAACAAAAGAAGTGAATGAATTGAAGAAGTAATGAAGATTTCAAAATGTAAAATTTGTATGTTGTATGTGAAAAATGCAAAGATAGTCCTGGGTATAAAATAGTAACCTGAGTAAAAAAATGGAAAACAGTTAAAAAGGGTAATTAACATGCTTTTTAATCACATTTATTTGTTTAAACATACAAATAACAATGCACATTTACTTCTTGTTCTTGAGTGAACGAAGCATATTTCTGCCTTTTCTAGAATGTTTTAAATCTGTGAACCTGGAGTTTTTAAAAGTGAAATGTAAAGCAGAATGAAGCAATGGCTTCACCACATCCAGACTGCCAAGTTTCTTTTTATGTTGTTCCTTAAAACGGTGCTAATTTAAATAATTTAATAAAATGTAATAACTTTGAGCTTGGTATGTAAACACCATTTATGTACCTCCGACCAATAAGAATCTGTGGTTAGCTCAAAAGAAAATCTATTAATTACTAACTGTAAGTAATAAATGTAGAATATTAAAAACATAGAAAAAAAGAGTAAAATATTTTTTTTTTTGTTATTTTCAACACTTATTTTCATGTTTCGGTCAAGGAGCAGTGAATTGGACCTAGTGCCTGCTGCTGACCAGCCGCCGCTGATTCCGACTCAATTATGATAATGTATTCTGTTTAGGAGTGAGACCTTCTGCTTTAATCCTCATTCAATCAGCTCACAAGCAGATGTCGGCTTTATTAACAAATTCTATACGTAATTTACAATTTTCACTGGTTGCCTAATAAGTTTGTAATGTTTGTTTTTTTGGTCTACATTGTCCAGATTTCCTGTATGCTGTAAAAAAATTACAACATTGACCATCCATGTTGTCTTCAAAGTTTTAAAAGGGAGAAGGAAGGACGGAATTCTTTTTGCCCAATTTAAGAATCTATAACCCTAACCATCCAGTTATTGAAAATGTATGTTTGAACCTTTCCCCCTCACCCTTCCCCAATCCCTTATCCACTCCCCCTTTCAGTTCCACGCCACCTTGTCCTGATGCAACTAATGTAAACTCGTGGGAAACACAACTAATAAATATTTACACATTCAATGCTCCAATCCAGAGGAGAAAACACCACACCAGGTGTTTTACTCCCCTGGAGAAAGTAAAACTGTCCAACTCAGCAAAGCGTTTACTCTCCCATGTGATGGCTTTTGAGCGGGACAGGACACGGTAAAAAAAAAAAGTGTAGTTTGGATTACTAATGGAAACACAAAGAAATAGATAAAATTGTCATTACATTCACAGTCTAGTAATTATACATCCAATATTAAATGCCGTTTATTTAGGTAAGAATTTGAGATGTTTTGTCATTTAAGGTATAAATACACACATATATCCACATATTAAACCAGTTTTTTTTTTACACAGGGAATTGCGTTAAGAAAGGTGTTGCTGCAGAACTACCTCTACAATAACAGCAGCAAAAAGAACATGAAAACAGAGCTTCTTGAATTTGGAGGTATTTCTTTATACTGTATTTCTATATTTTAGAATTGTTAAAATTATTGAAAAATACGGGTAAAATAAATGATAACAAACCACATCTGAAAGCGTCATGAGCTCCACGCAACCCCCATTTTCAATATTCATATTTGTATTGTCCTTACGTGTGTAAGATTAGATTTTTTGAGCATGTTTAGGCCCTCAAAAATGCACCGAAAGCCACAAAATATTCCTCTGAGCAATTACATTAGGTGCTCAAGCCCTAATGACTTCTGACTTCTGTGAAGCTGCAGATGGAGAGAGAGACTGGTTAATGGTTGCAGCCATACAGTGTCGCCTGGACAAAGAAGGAGGAACCAAACTCTTCACAGACCTCATAACAAGCACAAAGAATGAGAAGATCTTTCAGGAGAGCATTCAGCTTGCAATCTGTCTGCTTGAAGGAGGAAACACAGAGATTCAGGTGAGGGGGGTGCTTTTATTGAAACTGTGTTGACTATTTCACAGTAGGTGGTCAACTACAAGTTGCTTTCTGTGTCTGTCAAAAACAGAACTCCTTCTATAAACTCATGATGGGAGACAACAAGTCTGAGAAGTTCTTTAAAGTGCTGAATGAGCGCATGAAGAACGCACAACTGGACATAAAGTCCACCATCTCTGTGAATGTGGGGGAAATGAGTAATAAAGCCAGGGATGATAAAGATCTAGAGCCTGGTAATTCAATATAAAGAATCAAACGATGCTGAAATGATTCCCTGCTACTTGCTTCATCTTACGGTGGGTTCTTTCAGGTGGAGTACCTTCGTTTGGCCAAACCGAACAGCCACATCAACCTGAGCAACAGGAAGTGGATACAGAGATGGGCCCCTCGGTCACAATCATGAAACCCATTCTGAGATTTCTCCAGCTGCTGTGTGAGAACCACAATCAGGATCTTCAGGTCTGAACAGCTTTCACTTTAATTAAAGGTTTCTTGTCATTTATGTTACATTTTTCTGAAAATAATTCCTCTGTTTTAGAATTTTCTCCGCTGTCAGAACAATAAAACCAACTATAACCTGGTCTCGGAGACACTGCAATTTCTGGACATCATGTGTGGCAGCACCACAGGAGGTCTGGGTCTGCTGGGCCTTTACATCAATGAGAACAATGTGGAGCTCATCACACAGACACTTGAAACGCTCACAGAGTACTGCCAGGGTCCATGCCAGGAAAACCAGGTTTGATCATTTATTTTTGCCTTTTTTTAAGTTGTGTACTTACAATTTGTTTGTGAACTGAGAATCTAAGACGTTAATATTAAAATGTCTTTTACTGGAGTCTTCGCATAAATATATACATTTTATTTTTATATTTAGAAAGAACAATGTGCTAAAGTAGGGGTTAGAAGGGGTTAAATATTTACCGGTCAAATATTATAATAAATGGGAAACGGCAATAAAATTATCTTCAAGATAAAGCATCATAGAGAAATGGGCGCCTAGCAACTAAACTGTTTTACCCTAACAACCAAATATTCTGAAATTCAGCTTCGGTAAATTCTAAAGACAGGGTTGACTGATGCAACTAATATTGACAAAGGGAAAATTATATTAGTCCCTGACTGCTCCATAGAAACCAGACTGTTTACCATAGCAACCAACTTGGCATGTTACTATCTCAGCTAAGGAAAATCATAGAGACATGGGGGTTGGTTTATATCGCTCATATTGGCATGGGGCCTTCATAGCCCCATTTGAAAGCCAACATCAAAGTTTGTGTGAAACCTCTAGCCAATAAGTTCTGTAAATAAAATCTTTTATGAATTCTTGTATTCTCTCTCTTAAGACATGTATCGTCTCTCACGAGTGCAACGGCATTGACATCATCACCGCTTTAATTCTCAATGACATCAGTCCTCTCTGTCGGTATCGTATGGAACTGGTGCTGCAGCTCAAGGTGAGGAGAAAGTCTTGACAGACTGGTCCATTTGGACGACTTCCTGTATCTAATATGTGAATATTTCCAGGACAATGCCTCTAAATTGCTGCTGGCTCTGATGGAGAGCCGCCATGACAGTGAAAATGCAGAGAGGATCCTGTTTAATCTTCGGCCTCGAGAGCTGGTCGGTTCGCTTGGATTTCTCTTGTGAAGTGCTGTTTTCACTGATATCTTCTGTTTGTCCTCAGGTGGAGTTGATAAAAAAGGCCCATCAGCAAGAGGTTGAGTGCGAAGAGGGGGAGGTGTCGCCACGGGAAGTTGGACACAATATCTATATCCTGGCTCTGCAGGTAAACCACTGAGGGAGACTGACAGAAGTTTCTGTAAAGTTTGAAACAACAAACGCTTGTTAATGAACATTTAATAACGTGTCGTTTGCTTTGTAGCTGGCCCGACACAACAAAACACTTCTCTTACTGCTTAAGCCTCCAAAGAAGACCAAAGAGGAAGAAGAGGAGAGCATCTCCTCAATGGTAACGTACAGTTTACATATTACCACTTGCTTTTGTAAAGATTCAAGAATGTTCTACTTGTTTGTTTTGTTGCAGCTCACCCTGAACAAGCAGCAGGAGGAGCAACAAGAGGATCCATTGGAGCACTATGACCATCAGACAGCTCAGATTGAGGTTTCTTTGAGTGTTACAAAGCTTGCTAATGTCACTATACGAAACTAACTTTGCAGAGATTTTTGATGGTTCAAGTGAGTCGTATTTTCATTGTGCCGTTTAGATTGTGCGAGAGGACCGCAGCATGGAGCAGATAGTGTTTCCTGTTCATCCCATATGTGAGTTCCTGACGGAGGAGTCCAAGTTTCGTGTGTTTACCACCACGGAGCAGGACGAGCAGGGCAGCAAGGTCACTAACTTCTTCGAGCAGACATCTTTCCTTCACAATGAAATGGAATGGCAGAAAAAACTGCGGAGTAAGTACTCAACTTGCACGAAGGAAATGTGTATATAAATCTATATCCTTAATAGTTGTGTGAACATCTACACACACTCCTGCAGTGACTCCACTCGGTGCACAGTGGATCTAAATATGACCACATACAATTTTATCCATGCAGGCAGATGTTGTCATGCGATGCTACTTGTGTAAGCCTTTGTTGTGTTGTGTTTTTTTAGGCATGCCAGTGCTGTATTGGTTCTCTCGTCGAATGTCTCTGTGGGGCACCATATCGTTCAATCTGGCTGTTTTCATCAATTTTATCATCGCTCTGTTCTACCCCCATGAATCTGGTCATTCTGGTATAAAATAATTTCACTAACATAAACATATATGCGTGTGTAAAAATATTTTGAATCTTATTGTTTGAGAAAGAGCAGGAAGTTACATCAAAACAGGAAGTTACACATTGGTTAAATGTGGGGTCTCTCTCAGGGTCTTCCTTCCCTTGATCTTGCTTTGTCTCTCTCTTTTCTTCAGTGTTTAAAGCTGAATGCAGTGTTTACTAATAAATCTTCTTAAACCTTGCTTCTAGAGTCGTCTGTAACGGGTTATGAATAATGATGTATTTTATCATGATGGTAACATGTGGCTTAATTTTTCAGTTTCTCGTCATCCAATCACAGTGCTTGGTAGATTATTTTATTAACTGCTGCTTTTAAGTAGATTGTCAAGGTGAGTTCAATTACTGTTTAGCTGCGTAGTTTCCCCCCTTTACAACCCATTTCTGACCCAAAACCAGCTAAATTAAAGTTACCAAGAAATTTGAAAATCAACCAAGAAACTTGTTATAAAAGTAAATATTTGGTAGGTTTTAAAATGGAAACAAAAATTTTTAAACGCAAACATCTGTGCAAATGTCATGCTTGTATTCCATTCTTCTATGAATTTTGTAATTTGGTGAAATAATATGAAACAAGAATCCGATAGTTTCCAGCTTAATAAAAAAGCACATTTGATTAAAGGAATAATTATATTTTAAAAATTCTATTTTTGGGGCTTTGGGAAAAAAAATGATGCAACTTTTCTTGCAAATTTTCACAAAAGTTGCCAAAAATCAGGCATTTTAAGCTGCAACAATCACAAGATGCTGCAGAGAAGCCTGGAGGGACTTTTTAATACCTTGCTCATTATACTAATGATATGCCTTTATGATTCTCTCTTGTTCTTTCAGGGATCTTTGATCCGTCTCTGTTGATTATGCTCTTCTGGTGTTTTGCTGGACTGGCTGTTCTGGGCCTGTTGTCGAAGCGCTATGGGTTCCAGGCGCTCACAGTTGCCATCACCCTGCGCTGCATATATCACTTCGGCATTGGGCCGACTCTCATCCTGCTGGGGGCTCTCAATGTGAGCCTTACCCCTATAATTAAACAATGGTTTGCTTCTGCGTATGATAAATGTGACTAAACGTTAATTGTTTTTTTTTTTTTCATCAGCTACTGAATAAGATCGTGTTTGTGGTCAGCTTTGTGGGAAACAACGGCACCTTCATCATGGGATATAAAGCTATGGTGATGGATGTAGAGTTCTTGTATCACGTGGCTTATGTGTTAACCAGCACACTGGGGCTTTTTGTTCACGAGTTCTTCTACAGCATTTTGGTGAGGTTCTGACGATCCAATTGTAAATTCAAACAAATCAATGTTCATCATTTGGTGTCAACATGAATTAAAAATAAACACTCAGAGAATTAACTAATTAGGCATTTGACGGAAAGCTTGCGTTGTGTAATCTTTTAATATTTTCTGTATATCAACTTTTTTCCTTTTTGTCTTTAAAAAAAATACACTAATTTGTAACAACCACATCCATTGTAACCAATTTTCTGCAGTTTGATATCTAAAAATCTACTAATGATCCCCTCTAGTTTATAATTTTTCTGTTTGATCTCCTTTAGTTGTTTGATCTCATCTACCGCGAAGAGACGCTCTTCAACGTCATCAAGAGTGTGACCCGCAACGGTCGCTCCATCCTTTTGACGGCTGTCTTGGCCATCATTCTGGTCTACCTTTTCTCTATCGTGGGCTTCCTCTTCCTCAGGAATGATTTCATAATGGAAGTTGACCGCCTTGCTGGCCCATCAGCAGGTAATCTACGACTCAATTTATTTGTGCTTCACATTGCACTTTAAAAATCTGAATAGTTAAAAAAATATATAGCAGTGTGCACTCTAAAGATATAAGTCTATGCATGAGTTTCATATTGGGATGACCAGCGTTACCACAATAGATTCTCCACAGAAGATTCTGATTAGTAGAGTCATGGTGACATCATCACTACACTTTTGAAGATGTTGTTATATGGGGTTTATTAGGTTTTTTTGTGTTATGAACAAGTGGTCTCTCTTTGTTCTTTTGTGGTAATTGTGTTGTAATATGATTTGTATTGTGCCTAGAACTATGATCATTTATTAGATTTATTTATCAGTGATTAAGCGCATGTTGACGAGTTATGCTATTGGTTGTATATTTGTATTGCTGTGAAACTCAATTTGACCCATTTTGTTCCATATTCAATACATTTTTCAGTTCAAATTCACATATTACTACTTTATTTAGTACCTTGTTAAAAATTTTTAAAACTTACCAAAATATTTATTTTTCCATTTGTAACTAATCAAATTTCAGGAAATATGCACTGTTTAGTGTCAAACAGATTAAAGACTAACATATACACTGCAAAAAACACTGCAAGTAAACTGTTATGATTTCTGAACTGTTCACCGGACTAAGCCAATGTTGATGAATTATGCTGTTGGTGGTATATTTGTATTGCTGTGAGACCCATTTTTTTTTTTCAGATTTGCTTGCATCTTTAAAGCATTTTGCAATTACAAGTTACAGAATCCTACATTATTTTGCACCATGTTAAATCGTTTAAAACATGTTTATCAAAATAGTTTTCCATCAAATGCTAGGAAATATGCACCATTTAGTGTCAACCTAAATTAAAGAATAATAAATACACTAAAAAAATAAATTTTAAAGTTTTCGAATTATAAATGTAGGCAAGTGATTTATTTGCCAACTCAATTTATGGTAAAAAATTGTGTCGTGTCGTTCCAGCCAATGCTTCTTCATTAAATCATCTCAACAAAAGAAGCTTAGTTGCAATAATTGTTGTTAAGTCCAGTGCCAACTTTTTTGCCAGCGTTTTTACTCAAATAACCATGTTTGATCTCAGCAGATACAGAAAACTCGATGAGCAGCTGCAGTGCAGATAGAATAGAATGCATCGAGGAAACTTCAGTCGCTCCTCCGGATGGTCAGTTTAAAATTAAAGCGATGATTACCTTTTTATTATCACTATTTGAGCTCATCTGTGAGATGCGTGCCTTTGCAGAAGATGAAGACAACTCAGAAAGAGCATGCGACACTCTCCTAATGTGTATTGTGACTGTGTTGAATCATGGGCTGAGGAATGGAGGAGGCGTTGGAGATGTGCTCCGCAAACCGTCAAAGAATGTACGATATTCAAAAAGCATGATGTACTGTAATAAACAAGCAAACTAATGAAGGCTTGCTGGAGTTACAGGAGCCTTTGTTCCCCGCTCGTGTGGTGTATGACCTGCTCTTCTACTTCATCGTCATCATCATTGTCCTCAACTTGATTTTTGGTGTCATTATCGACACCTTCGCTGACCTGCGCAGTGAAAAACAGAAGAAAGAGGAGATTCTGAAGACCACTTGCTTCATTTGTGGTATGACGTCAAGAATATTTCATGTTGGAGTGGTTTAATGTATTAAATTCAAAGACAGGTACATGAAACAAAGCCTTTTGGTTTCGTGTTTGACCAGGTCTTGAGAGGGACAAGTTTGATAATAAAACCGTGTCATTCGAGGAACATATCAAACTGGAACACAACATCTGGAACTACCTCTATTTTATTGTTCTGATACGGGAGAAGAACAAGACTGATTACACTGGCCCGGAGAGCTATGTGGCACATATGATTAAGGTAAATTGTAAAAATAGAAATTCTGATTGGTTGTGCTCTGGTTACATTGTTACCTGTGCATTTTTTTAAGATTATTTTTGGGCATTTGTTGCTGTTTTTGAGGGAGGTAGAAAGAGGTAGAGCGAGAGAGAGAGAGAGAGAGAGAGGGAGGGAGGGAGAGAGAGAGAGAAAGAGATTTTGAGAATGAAAACGCAGACATTTTTTTGCACTCAAAGCTAACAATGAGACAACAGTAACTTTTCAAATGGCCCTGGACAAAAGTTTTCACACCCTGGTACTTTTGGCCTGATAAAATGGTATAAAAGACATAAAAGGATTTGAGTGCCTGGTAATTTGATGAGTGATTAGACCAAAATGTAACTTTTTGGCCAAAACTATAAACGTTACAGTCAACACGAACAGAACACCGGATGTTTTTGGGACATGTGAGCTCCAAAGTGCTCAGGTAACTTGATCAAAATTGATGAAAAGATGAATACTGCATGTTTTTAGAAGATACTGGAGGAAAATGCACACGAGGCGTTTCTGGACATTCTAGCACAACGACAATCCAATACACAAGGTCACATGCACTTGTGATTGTTTACACTAGAACCAAGCGAAGGTTCTGGAGTGGCCTTCTCAGTCTCCTGACCTCGATATCCAGGAACTACTCTAGTGACAACTCAAACGAGCAGTTCAAGCTAAAATCCTAGAGTTGGAGGCCAAGAAAATGGGCTGCTTTACCAACAGAGAAGATAAAGAACCTCATCGACAACTACCTCAAGAGACTTCAGGCTGTCATTAAATACAAAATATTATCAGGATCATTTGTTACTATGATTTGTATGATTAGTAACACAGTTTGTTGACCGTAAATGGCTTCACCCAACCACTAACCATGAGTGGAATAATGGCCAAGAAATCAAACACTTTGCCAGGATGTTTGCATACTTATGAGCACAACGGGTATATCGAGCTCACTAGCCTCAACACCACCGTAGCATGATTCTTCTGATTTATTTTATATTTCATTGTTTTCATCTGTTAATGTGATTATATGTTTTGCTTGTTTTTCATTTTTATTCATATTGTTTTCCTGTTAGAATAAGAACCTGGACTGGTTCCCGCGCATGCAGGCCATGTCTCTTGTTGTAACAGATGGAGATGGGGAACAGAATGAGATGAGGAACCTGCAAGATCGTCTCAATTCTACCATGAAGGTGGTCACCCAACTTACAGGACAGTTAACAGAACTGAAAGAACAGGTGTATTTTTCATTCAAATCTAAGGTTTGGCTTTAAAAACATAAAGTATTTCTGTTATTGAACGTGTTCTGTAACTTGGGGGGGTTTGTATTTGCTGATGTAGATGACGGAGCAGAGGAAGAGACGGCAGAGGATGGGTTTTGTTGATGTTCAATCTGGCTCAAACCCAGGCATGCCTGTACCTCCAAGCCCTGCTGGAGGAAACCATCAGGTCTACAAGTCGTAAATCCTCCAAACAGCCACGTGTTGCCTCCTTATAAGAAATACTGTATCACTGTGTGGCTTCTAAATGATAAATGGGATGTACACAGTCACAAACTCACTACTGACAAAGATTTTACTATGCACATTTTTGTCTATTTAAACTAAATGAATTTTTAGATTTTTTTAAATTGTTTTAAAGTATTTAATTATCTTGTTTGGATTAATCTTTAAATTAAGACATGTATATTAAGGTGGACTTTTTTTTAATATTGTGTTATTGTACAGCTTTTGGCTTCACACTTATTTGATGATCAAGGGAATGTTATCTGTATTTACCACATCATGATTTGCTGAACAGAAGGTTGCCATAGGTTGATGAATGACAAGGGAATGTAAATGTATGTGATATTCATTTTTAAGAGCTTTAAAAGGACTAAATAATTGCAAAATAACTTGCTCAGGAAAATGATGCATCACAAAATGTAGGGCTTTTGCTCTTTTGCTGAAGACTTTTGCTGAAGACTCTCCCCAACTATGCACAGAACAAAATAAAACTTGTTTTCCTCATGTTCCACAATCCACATGTTCATTCCACAAAATTTGAATTTAATCCAAAAGGATTGCTTTGTTGAGAGAAACAATTGCATATAACATTAAGATGGCAGTGTGATAAGCAGTCATGGTGCTTTAGTCAAAATTCAGACGGACATTCCAGGTTTTAGCTCCTGTATTAAAGTTATTGCTTCAAATTGCAGCAATCCATTTGCTTTTCCTTATGCATTTCAGCAGTCTGGTGTCCCTGAAAATCGGTTCAAGCAGTCAGATTTTTCTGTTTTCAGCATTTTTGTGGGTCAAACTCATATTCACCACTCACTTCACAACTTCTGGGTATCATGACATGTGCAAACCTGTGGCTGTATTAACCCCATTGATTTTGTTTTTTCCCAGATCAGAGCATGTATAAAATATATACATAAATCGGTATTGTTTTCTGCTTTTCTTTTTTTTTAGTATTTTTAATATATAATAACAATGAGTCATTCGTTTCAACTTTTAGGCGTGCTGAAGCTCAAGAGTCTGGGTGAAATTCTCATTATTGCAAATTATTAAAATGATACACTGCATTAAATACATTTTAAAGACATTTTACAAATGGAGGACTGTATATGAAGTGAAATGACCTGTTTTGTCAATGTTTCCTGACTGAATTGCGAGTGTATTACACTGTGTCGTGTGTGAGATTACGTCACGCACTGTCAGTCTACCCGTCAGAGGGAGTGAATGAGTGCACAGAGACTGAAGCCTGTTCCCTTGAGCCTAGCAGCTCATCAGAAGTTCGTCCTCAGTGCAGGTCAACAGGTAGGATGCTTTTTATTTTTCTTGTACCATTTCATCTCTAAAAAATATATATATATATAGGCTATGCGGAGAACAGTGTTAATTTTACGATAATAAAGTACGATAATTCTTTTCGTTCATTTGATTTACGTTTCTTCTCGAACGCTTTGTTGATAAATTATAAAATTAAGATGGTTTTCTATGCTTTCCGTAATTTTAAAAATGCTTATTTTGTGATCACGTGATGATGCTGATAAGTGATTGAAAAATCCCCATATTTATCAATTAACATTTGTGTTCTCCTTTTTTTTTTACTTCATTTAGCAAAAATAATTAAAATTGTAATAAAAAAAATGTTTTTGTATTATTATTCTTATATTATAACTAATATAAACCGATTTTTAAATATTTTTTTATTCCGTTGTTAAAATTATTGTAAGTTTATTTTTTTATATTCAAGTAATTGTGAGCAAATCTAGTGAAAACACGTTAAATTTAATGCCGGAAAGTTAACATCTGTTCAATAAGTGTAGACGGTCTCCTCATAATAATTAGCCTAAACAAGGGTTATAACAATGAAATCTAATTTAAATAATTTTAATTTCCTTTTTTTTTTAAAAAAAATCACCGTTAGCATCATTTTAACTTGGTTATTGTTATTGACCATTGTTATACTATTTCGTCTAATCGGAATGAGGATTCCTGGTAAACGTAATCTATACTTTATCAATGCGTATGACGTCAGCTGTTAACGCGGAGAACGGAGTGTTGAGAAAGCGTGAGTCTGCGCGCTCCAGATAAAACGCTACACTTGCCGCACCCTGATGCCGAGCGCACCCTGCCCTCCCCTGATCAAAGCTGGGAATGGTTATCTTCAGAGGGACCTTTTAAAAAGCATCCTTCCATACATTTAACATTTGTAACATGCCTTATCTAACTATTATTGATCAATTGTCCCTTGTTGCCAGCTGTTAACGCCATGGCTGCATTTCTGCATCACTGCCCGTTCCTGAAGTCCTCTCCAGGTCCTTCTGTTAGAAAGGTGTCAGCATACCTGGGTTTGGCTGAGCGATGTCCCATCATTGTCCGCCAGATCTCTGTAAAACATGTTCAATCCACTGAGGAGACAGGTATGCTGTAATTTTTTTTGTTATTTTAAGTAAATTCACTCACTCATATTAAAACCTAACTGGAAATGCCAAAAAAGTAAATTTAGAATCATTTATTCTTGTCAAAAGTGTAGTTGAATACAAAATTTCCAGGCCCCCATGTCCTGACTGATGTTTACAGATGTTTTGCCTTCCTATCATTTTCTCTAGGGAAATCTGATGTATTATAAGCTCCTAAAAAGGTTCATCAGTGGTTCTTTGCTGTTTTTTTGCAGGTGTGATGGTCCCATGTAGCACTTTTTTGCTTTAAAGAAACCGATATGTTCTTTTTAGTTGTTCGTCGGTTCTTTGCAGGTGTGCTATATACTACTTAGCTGTGTATACTATTAAAGCATACTTACATTAATAAAACTGTTGCTGTTATAAATGTAGAAGCGTGAAGTTGTAAAATAAATGTCTCAAGGATACCTTATAATGTGCAAAACACAGGGTTTATAGATTAGCTATCATACATTTTTAAGATGTTTTAAGAAACCAACACAGTGGAGAACAAGTCGGGCAGAGACAGCAAGTGAAAGAACCTTTGCAGAGAAAACTAAAGGTGAATAGTCACAAGAACAACTGTGAAGATGCTAGAGAAGGACTTAGCAAGTCGGTAATTGATTTCTGAAGAAAGATCGTTACTAGAGCTGTGCAGGAATTCACTGGGAATTCACTTTCAGACCATGAAAGACTGCACCTCCGAGGCATGAGGATGTTTGGTAAGGGAAATCTGGAGAAAAGTGATTCATACTGAAGAAAAACTAGAGTTTCTATCTCATGGAGATGTTTAGAGAATGAACTGACAGAAATTCAACTCCAAGAACACTGTTGCCATAGTGTCGCATGGTGGTGGGAGTATATTGCTGTGGGGATGTTTCAATGGGTAATAACTATTCTTGATATGGTTAACCCTTAAAGTCTCTGCACACAATGGTGGGTGTGCCAATCACATAGGCTAATTTGAATTAATTAGGAATGAGGCAGCACACCTGTTGTTTAGTTTTAATTAGAATATAATGAGTAGACTTCTTTTTTTGTTTTAATTCAAATTAAAATGTGAGGAAAAATGCACAATCATATTTCAGTTTCATTTTGCAGATCCCAAATTGGTGCCATCAGTGCCATCTAGTGGTGAAAAGAAGGGATAACACTCGGAAGCACAAGACCTGTGATATGGCTCGTGTTTTTAGGACTAATATTTAAAGTTTAGGAGAGGTTTTCCGTAAGAATAAAATACTACTTGCAATTGTGTTTTTTTGGTACAATGTCAGGTTTTTGTGGAAATATTTTGTACTGAAAAAAATTGTATTTAAAAATTATTAAGGGTTAATTATTACGCTTAAAAGGGTTACACAATAAATAAATAACTCTGATATAAACCTGCTCACGTTGAATTGGTTTGTGTCAAGGCCTGCTCACTCATAAAGAGCCCAAGCGTCAACTGGCAACCACCGCGACCCAGGTGGCCCTCTCGATGTCCCAGAGCTGTCCCTTCGTTTCTTCCAAGATTGGATTGGTTAAAGCCAGCCCACAGGTGCAGGAGGATGTCCAGCCCAATTTGGAGAATCCAGGCAACTCTGGTAAAATGTGTTATTGATTCTAACATTGGCTTTGCTGAGATAAACAAAGGCATTAGCTGCCAGCCGACTGAATAAACACAATATATAAAAGGTGCCGATAGCCTCGGTATCCCCTTTTGGCACCACAGCATATTTTTCATCATAATTGGGGAGTGTTTTTTTCTGCGCAAATTGCACTCATTAACTCTATTGCGAGAGATTCTGCAGCTTTGAATAGAAAGCAGATAATGATTCAGAGTGCTGACATCACAAAAGCTAATCTCGAGACAATCACATTAGAGAAGAATTTTCACAAAGCTGCATCTGTTTTAGAACAAAGCACCTAATTGTAAAATTGTAGGTTTTGTACCTGTAGCCTTTAATTTAGATTTAAAATGGGATTAAATGTGGAATTCCAAAGAAGTAATTACATGTTGAAGCAGTTTGCAATAAAAGTTTGACGTATAATTACTGCTTTATTCCACAGACTTGATGAATTCCCTCTTCAGTGGTTTGCAAAGTTACCAGAGCCCTGGTCCTACACACCTTCTGCAGGAAAATTTCAGTACGTTCATTAATCTTTACCATTCATTTCATCCATTTTTTTAAATATTTGATCTGTGACTCTCCTAATTCAGCCAGACCCACTTTCAACTACGACGCCTTCTTCACTCAGAAGATTGTAGAAAAGAAGAGTGACCATACCTACCGTATCTTCAAGACAGTGAACCGCTTTGCTGAGGTTTACCCATTTGCTGAAGACTACTCCATCCCTGGACGTCTGGGCTCTCAGGTGTCCGTGTGGTGCAGCAATGATTACCTGGGCATGAGTCGACACCCAAGTGTTGTCAAGGCCATTGGGTCAGTATTGAAATTTGCCTCCCTTTGATTGTTTACATTTAAAAGTGTAGCATTTTGACCTGGAAAGACTTTGACGAAGTGCGTTACCGCTTTTTCCAGTGATGCTTTGAAGAATCATGGAGCTGGGGCTGGTGGTACACGCAATATTTCCGGGACAAGCAACTACCACGTGGCTCTGGAGAGTGAATTGGCTCGTCTACACCAGAAAGATGGAGCTTTGGTCTTTTCCTCCTGTTTCGTAGCCAATGATTCCACTCTATTCACTCTGGCGAAAATGCTTCCAGGTATCCAGCAGATTATCATACTTTACAACTTACTCTGGATTTCCGCGTGATGTGATGATATTGAATCAGACAGTGAACCTACTATAGTGTGTATATCCAGACTCCTTACTTTTCCACAGTGTACTGGGCACTAATGAAAGGGAAATGAAATGAAAATGAAAGGGGCCATGTAATAGAAAAATATTTATCATCTTATTTCCTCGTTGATTTCTGAGATCGAACAGGAAATACATCACAAACAGTAAAAACACATCACAACAGGAAGTTAACAAGCTGCTCAAATAAAGTCCTCCTACAGGAGCTCTTCTTTCTCTGTCTCCTCCCCATGTTCTTTGCCCCCCCCCCTCTCCCCCTTTCTCTCTCTCAAAGCATTTAGCTGATACCATCTCTAATGTTTAAGCTAAATAGATCTGTGCTTTCTGTTAAATCTTCTTAAACCTGGCTTTCAGGGCCTTCTTACTTGGTTTTGAATTGAACTAGCGGAACACTAAAACGCTCCAAAGTCACAGGACAAAAAATTGTTACGTTTATTTTAGAAAATGGTTTTTTTTACTAAAAAAAAAAACAGATCCATGACAACAGTGATACCTCTCACAAAAAGCCGCTTCTAAAGAGGTTTCTAAACCCACAGTATTAATCCTCAGCCACAAGATTTTGATTTTTAGAGTTTTAGCTTACTATAAATAGTCAAATGTTTCATAGCTATGAAACAAAGACAATTTTACATTGGCTGTGAAAAATGGTTTCTTTAAAACTATGGTAATTTTGAATATAAAAACTGATGAGATCCTATTAGATAACAGCAGCTGGTGACCCCCCTTTCAATATACAGTTACAATCTGAAACAAAAGTATTTTGTTATCTATATTTAAGTATCTTAATAAACATGGTTTCAATTCTAAAAATTCTATCATATCTTGTAAAATTCATGTTGTCTTTGCAAAGGGTGCGAGATCTACTCAGACATGGGGAATCATGCCTCTATGATCCAGGGCATCAGAAACAGTGGAGCCAAGCGATTCATTTTCAGACACAATGACCCCAAGCATCTGGATGAGCTCCTGAGCCGCGCCAATCCAATGACACCCAAAATTGTTGCCTTTGAGACTGTGCATTCGATGGATGGTGAGTAGAATGATACATAACTAATCAAAAGAGTTGTAATCAAAATTGATGTGAGCCTTGGTCAGTATGGGTTGCTTAAGTGGTAATGCTAATATTCTTTGTTTCTTAAGAAAGACTGCCTTTGCCTGATCAAACACGTTTACTGATGAAAGCTGACGAGAAAAGCCTGTTAATTTTTACAGGTGTCAACAAAATCTGAACACAAGTGCTCACAAGAGACAGTTGAATGCACCAGATGGAACCACTTTGCCTAATGGAAAATGTATAAGTAATCTCTTTGTAGCAAAGCTCTTGGTAAAGCTAATGGTAACACATGGTTTTAAACTATAGTTCTATTTTGTAGCACAACTAGTGAACAGGAATTTAGACCTTTATTTACCGATTGAACTGAACTGATTAATTAAGCCATGGTTTCGTTTATTTTAAAAAATATATTTTATTGTAGTCAACTTCTGGTGAAAAATTGTGTTAGAATAGGGAGTCAGAGTTACCTTTTTTCCCCGCCTACATCTGTGACATCATTTAACCCGTCTTCTCATAGTTACAATGGTATCTGCTACTAAAGACCGGTCCAGAGATGTTCAGGAGAAGTGTAGGGTTTTGCACTGCCAACCATATAATCCTGATGTGAAGAAAGAGTGGATAAGGAGACATGAATTGAAGCGGGAGATGAGGAAGGGTTGAAACCTGTGTCTTTGTGATTTGACCATGGATTATTTAAACAACAAGGCAAATAGATTAGGAAATGACTAGGTAATTATTTTAATGTGTGGTGGTTGTTCAAACGATTAAAATAGACTCCCGATATTCTAAACACCAAACATTTCAGTCATTTTAAATATAACATTTTTCTCAGTTTATCATTTTCAATGAGACCAATGAGAGAAAGTGATCAAGTCTAAATAGTATGAAAATATTTTTTAAATTTTGAACAAATGAAGCATGAACAAATGTTCCAATTAAAACATACACATGAAATTAGTTTTATGTTAATTCTGGCCATTCTTGTGGTGTAGTGTACAGAGAGTGTGACACATAGATCAAAGTTGTGCAAGGATGGGGGGCGCTCTCTTAGGATCTTCCCCACCCCCCTCCTCCAATCTTCTTTTGTTCTAAACAAAGCCAGTTTACTTTTATACCTTCTTGAACCTTGCTTCCAGAGTCTTCTGTGATGAGTATGATAAATATTTACAACAATATTTTCTGTATTTTTTTTTAATCATGACATTCATTGATAATAAAAACTGATTTTGTCCGTGGTCCAATAAATGAAATGTATCCAATAAACAAATTTGAACAACCGGACTGCGTTTCAGGTGCCATCTGTCCTCTTGAAGAGCTGTGTGATGTGGCACACAAATACGGCGCTTTAACATTTGTGGATGAGGTTCACGCTGTTGGTCTGTATGGAGCTCACGGAGCAGGGGTTGGGGAGAGAGATAACGTCATGCACAAGATTGACATTGTCTCTGGGACTCTGGGTAAGATTGCTAATTATCTTGTTCAGGTCATGAGCTGATCAGTATCACGAATGCTCTTTTTTTCGATATTTCAAATGTCTTTAGGCAAGGCATTTGGTTGTGTTGGCGGGTACATCGCCAGCACCGCAGCCCTGGTAGACACTGTACGCTCCTATGCAGCCGGATTCATCTTCACTACCTCACTGCCTCCCATGGTGCTGGCGGGGGCTCTGGAGTCCGTGCGTGTGTTGAAGAGCGCAGAGGGACAAGCTTTGCGCAGATCTCACCAGAGGAACGTCAAACACATGCGACAACTGCTGATGGATGCTGGTCTACCTGTGATCAACTGCCCCAGCCACATCATCCCCATAAGAGTTGGTTTCAAGATTTGTTGCGATTTGAAAAATATCAAACGGAATGCAGCAACACTAAAAAGGTTTTCACTTGCAGGTTGGAAATGCAGAGAAAAACTCTGAGGTCTGTGATATTCTTTTGGAGAAGCACAACATCTATGTGCAGGCCATTAATTATCCAACAGTGCCTCGTGGAGAGGAGCTGCTGCGATTGGCTCCGTCTCCTTTCCACAACCCAATTATGATGAACTACTTTGTAGGTGAGTTCTTAGGGGTCAACTTTTCCTCGGGTGAAATTTATGCCCGTTCTTTAATTTATCGATGTTAACTCCTGTCTTTCTGCTGTATAGAGAAACTGTTGGAGGTTTGGCAGGAAGTAGGGCTGCCTGTGAATGGACCAGCTATGGCCTCCTGCACCTTCTGTGATCGACCTCTTCATTTTGATCTCATGAGTGAATGGGAAAAGTCTTATTTTGGAAACATGGAGCCGAGGTACATCACTGTGGCCGCACAGTGAGTTAAAAATTGAATAATAAAAAAATAAACACTTCTGATCCATGAGGTATCTAAGACATATTGGTGCTCAACATGTTGGAAATAATTTAAAGCAATATTTATTTTTAATTTGCTGTGGCTATTATATAAATATTTAAATAATTTATGGAAACCAATCTAATAGTTTTGTGTGTCCTCTCTGCATTGTTACAAACCTGCACACGGGCACTTTTTAGGTGAATCTACCGTTGTTTCAATAATATACCTCAAGCTATTGTTCTCATGGCAGATCATGATTAAGAACAGCTTAAACAAAAACTATGCAAACTTTCAATTTTTTACTATTTTTTGTTCTTGCACCCAGATGTCAATAAATATGGTTTATTGAAAAAGTCCCTTGTCTCATTGTAACCACTTGCTAACATTGAATGCATTTTAACTCTGAATTTAAGATACACTTTTAATAAGGGGGAATTAAAACAACAGCAGCCTCTCATTGGGGGAAAGATGGACCACAAAAAATATTGTTAAATGTAACTTAAAAGTATATGTTTATGCACATAATCCTTAATATAGCTCTTTTCCACATGCAAATACATGCAAAATAGCCACATGGTGCATATGATTATACACCAGAACATTCCGAAAAGCCAGTTATTTACCAAATATGTGCATTTGTTCACTAATTAAAGATATCAAATATGTAAATAAGAAATTGACAAAACCTTTGCTCTTCCCATGGACTTCTAAAAATCCAAATGATGCAACTTCCTGTTAAAAACTGACTTGTGGGAATTCTCCAGTTTTTCAGTAGGGGGATAGGTTATGGTATTAAAATGTTTTTTTTTTTTCCAATCTAAGAAAGCATAGATATTTGGGAAAATAAATGTATTGAAAACAAAAATTATATATCTATTTACATATCAATGCAAAAGAAAGGTTCTTTTTAAAAGTTCCTAATCATTATGTTTTATGGTGAAGTGTGGCATCAGATGCTGGTGACAAACAATAAATGCTATTTTTCACACATATTGTTTTATGTGGATTTTATCTATATTTACTCTGTTCTAGAATATTATGTAGTACACTTTGCTTAGTAATAAAATGTATTTCTGAAGCAATTTTTATGATTGTTTACACATGTAAAGTACCAGGGACAGAAATGGGACCTATTCTGTGGAATGGCTCAGTTGCCCTTTCACGCCTGCGGGCTTCTGCACACCACCAGATACACGCTACAGGTCACACATACACTGGGCATTGTGGGTGAAGTGGCTTGCCACATTGAACTGCTGACCCTTTGGGTTGTGGGACATCCACCATACATAGACCACAACTGTGACTAAGAAACAAGGTATTCTATATTCTAAGCATGTTTCGTCTTTAGATGGGTTGCCATCCCATTATATTCATCTTTTCTGCTTCTTAGTGAGTTTAGGGTCATTGTCTTGTTTGATCACCTGATTCAAGAATGATTCCTAGTGTTCCTTGCTGATCAATAACCACTCAAATGTTCTCAAAACCATAAAATTCATTCTCTTTTAGCTGTATCCTTTATTAGTATTTAATTACTAATTACTAATAACTAATTACAGGTAACATGAGTCACCCTCCAATTACACCAGATCTTTTCATTCATTCTAAAGGTACTGTTTTCATTCCCCTGTTCCTAGTTTGGTTCCCATTTATAAGTTTTGGTATAAATCACTAAGCAGTCAGGATTTTCTGCTTTTTGACTTCTCAAATTCTCAAAAAACACTCTAAAACGTTTAGAGAAAGCTCCAAAAATCAAGGCAACCCACTGCAAGCTAAGTTTTGAAAGAAAGTTGCAATAAAGATGGGACGCTGACTATTTTGTAGCTCAATATAAAAAAATTCTAGATTTTCTGCATTTAACTTGAAATTCTTCTCTACACACTGAAAAAATGTTGACAATGCAACGTACTGCAGTGAGGTTTCTTTATGATTTTGAAAGAAGTTGCCATAAAGATATGACAACTAACTTTGATTTGTTCAGATAATTAAAATAAAAATTGTTCAAATAAAGTTCAGATAAATAAATTAAATAAAAAATTCAGTTGGTGCAGAACTTTGCTCTTCTCCTCCTTCAGGTTGTTTTCCCAAAGCACTCTAGTTTTCCCTTCCACTGAATGGCCACAAGAGGAGGACAGAGCACTTTAGATAGATTTGGTACTTGACCTACGATCTGTGAGACGTAATTATATTTAATCAGAGATGTCCTTCAGTCTAGCCTGGTGCAGTGCACACCAGTCAGAACCCATTGGTTGGAAAAAAAGGGTTTCTACCGGTGGACCCAATAATATCCACTTTTATACTGTAAGGAGACCTGGTTAAAAACAAGATATCTGTTTGGTGACTGTTCCAAACTGACTTTTGAGGAGTTTTAACCTCTTGTGAGGTTGGTTAATACCACACTGCCACCTACAGGACAGTATTTAGTCTGTTATCCATTGCAATCTAATCCGCTTTATTTCTATACCACATTTAATGTTTATGTTTAACACGAGTTTCCAAAGTGCTATGCAGAAACAGTAATAAAAATCAATGAAATATGAACATAAAACGATTATTTAAAACAATCAAAAGACAAGATGTCACTGATTCTACACTTGATTTTATTGTCAAGATATTGATGATACAAAATCCAGTTTTCTGTTTGAAGTTTAGTTGAGGGCCATGTTCTGCAAGAGAATAGAAGTCGAAAAAAAATCAGTGGTGTTTTATAATCAGTTTTAATTACAATCAAATTTTTTGGAAAGCTTACCTTGCTGATCCAGTCGCTGTAGGCGCTAACACGAGTGAACACAGTTGGTTTCTTGTTATAGTTGCAGCTCAAGCCTGAACCAAAGCTGACAATACCATGGACCTCCCAGGCCCCGTCACCTCCTGCACAGTTCAGAGGGCCACCAGAGTCACCCTGAAGAAAACAAAGTGATTATTCTGGTCAAAACTCAGATTTTTATATTTTTAGTTTAAACACTATAAGTAAAAATATGTATTATATTGTTTACGTCAGGGTTCTAAGTCCGTCAGCCAATCCGAATAATGTAAGACCCTGAAAGAATCAACCATCGATAGAAAATATTCTTCTCATTGGAAGATGCTCATGATCCAGCCAATATGAAGCAGAGGAGGACAGGTCTTTAGCCACAAATAGCCAAAGCCGTGCACTCACAAACTCACCTCACAAAAATCCCACTCAACTTTGAGCTCAACTCAACCATAAATTTAATTTTGATGGTGGAAATGGCCCCCCGCCCACCTTTCTTTTTTTCTCAGGGCCTTTTTTTGCTAGTTTATGCTAATAATGTTTAAGCTAAATAAAGTCACATTTTTTGTTAAGTCTTCTTAAACCTTGCTTAGTTTGCAATCAATATTCTATAAAAAAACAACAATGTAAATATTGTACACCAATCGGAGGCCTATAAACCTTTGATATATTTATACATATAGCACAAGTTATTCATCCTTACATTACATCCAGCAACAACTCCATCTCCTCCAGCGCACAGCATGTTCTGTGTGACCTGAGATCCCCACCAGTCAGACTTAGAGCATGTGGCATGATCCACCACAGGAAGAAGAGCCTGCTGCAGGATATCAGCCAGGGGACCGTTGGCTTGATTTAGAAAAAGAAAAACGTAGGTGAGAAAAAGAAAGATATAGAACCATCCTGCACAAAAAAAACCATTATTTACTATAGAGTCGTCCCCATCCAGTGACATAGCAGGGGGCATTGTGGGGCAGAACCAGTTCAGCCTCAGGAAGACATGCAGGGGTGACAGTGGCACTTGTGGGCACTGGAGTCTCCAGCTTGATCAGGGCAATGTCGTTACTATGGGGCAAAGAGATTCTTGATTAAACAGCTCTTTTATTTTACGTTGTAATCACAAGAGGAGATCCTACCGGATAGTGAAGGAATTCCAGCCCTCGTGGACAATGATCTTTCCAGCGCCGATGGCCACAGAACCATTCTCCTCCTCCTTCAGGTTGTGTTTTCCCAGAAACACTCTGTAAGTTCGGCTACTGCTCCATGGGAAACACAACTGTTATCTTGTTATCTGTGTAGAAAACTTAATGCTTTGTTTCAAAAGCATGTTTTTCAGACCCACCCGATGCAGTGAGCGGCAGTCAGAACCCACTGGTCGGAAATAAGACTTCCGCCGCAAGTGTGGTACCAGCTACTTCCACTTTTGTACTGGAGGGAGATCTGGATAAACAGCAAGAAAGCAATCAAGAACAAGCCAAGAGTCAAGCACCAACCTATATTTCGATAGAACAGGGGCAAACGTGAAATTTAGTGGCATGGAGAAGTGAAACAAGGTGTCAGGAAAAGACAACAAATCCAGGTTACCCAGTGTGCAGCTATACCCTATACAGTGTACTGTGGTGGCCTGCCTACTGTGCAGAGGTACTAAACATATTCTTTAGATTTGGTGCAGCCACTGAGAAAGTCCTGTCTCCTCTCAGTTTGCAGCTAGCTCTAGAAACTATCAGGAGGAGTGACTGGAGTGGCCTTGCAGGTTGATATGGGAGTAGAAGCTCAGAAGGGTAATGCTGGGCCAAGCCATGTAATCATTAAAATCAACAAAAAGTCATTTTACTGGATCATAAAGGTTTGGACTGATTGCAGGTGGACTGTGAATAAATCAGATGGAGGTGCCAGATTGTTGAGTGCCTTGTATGATATTATTAAGATTGTAAATGGGATGCGGTTATTAACTGGGAGCCAAAGAAGTTGCTTAAGCACTGGAGTGATATGATTAGATTGAGGAGACTTCGTAATAGTGCTGGCAGCACCAATCTGGATGAGCTGGAGATTACGGCTAATGTCAGTTGGTAGACTATAGAGGAGAGAATGCTGTGAGGTGACAAAGGCATGAATCAGCAGCAGAAGAGGATTGGGATCGTTGATGTTGCATAGGCTGAGCTAGATGCAAAATTTATAAGGGACGCTGTGGGAAGGACTGGATCCAAAAACAATAACTTCTTATCAATTCTTTATATCCACTTCATTTATTTGTTGTACCAATATACTCAGAATTGTATCTAGGGGAGGATGTAAATAGAGAAAAGAATAGGTCCTAAAATTGAGCCCTGTGGAACACCGGATATCAGGGAGAACCTGCAGATTCATATTCTCTGAGCTGAACTGAAAATGTTCCAGTGCATCGTCAATGGTGTCAAAGGAAACAGTTTGAAAGGAAGATTCCAATGTTTATCTTCCTAGTAATTTACTGAAGAAATATACAAACATTTCATCATTTTTTATCCATTTATTTATTTATTTTTTGTACCTGCCAGGGCCAGCTGTGAGGACGGACATCCACACCCCCGACAACCCTTGAAATAATGGGAGGGTAGGTGGGCAGCCCACATCCGTAGGCTGTGGATAAATCACATTTGTTAAGTAATTTTTTAGAACTGATACAAACATAATGTACAAACTAGATTTCTGACCATTTGTTAGTTGAATTTAAGAATGTCCCCAACTTACCTCCAACAGCCAGAAAAGCCAAGACCACAAACTTCATCATGTTTGTATCTTCAGTGTGTGGCAGTGTGGCTGGGGCTTATATATGGTCTGCATACCTTACAATACATCACACAAACACAGTTAAGCAACCCTTTGTAACAAACGTCCTTGACCATTGGAGGACAAATACGTAAAATTGCCCCCGCCTCTTGGAGATTCTCTCCGTAGGCATTTGTTTTGGGTCACAAATGTCACAAATAACAACATACCAGTTGTCACCATTATAGTTTTCACCAGTATCACCAAATAAAACAAATATGTCTAATCAAATTATTTTGTTAGTCTTTGCCGACATAAAAAGCTCAACCAAACCGAAATGCACAAACAACTAAATTACGCAATGTTTGCAATAAAATAGTTCATATCAGCTTGCCATATGTCCATTTCTCAGGAGAGGTGACCACCCAGTGCAGATTTAGAGGAGAGAAGGTGGTCATTGTGGAAATGTGTGAGAGAAAGACATTAATTTTCTAATACAACACTAAATATTGATCCGTTGCATTAAAAAGCCAGTTTTCTCGGTGTGATACCTTTAGTGGCCAATATCCTCTATTCATTGCTTAAAAAAGTAAAAGATAAAATGTTTCCCTAAAAGGTTTTATACTTCTTTCCCATGGCTCAATCATTGGAGCACAATGCTTACCACATTAGAGCCTATGGGATCAATTTGCAGAGGGAAAACAGTAAATGATTTAAATTCATATCAGATGGATAAAAGGGAAAATTAGTACCAGTTTTTGTAATTAGTACCAGTTCAGCCGAATTTGAGGGTTTTTTTTTATCTGAAAAAAGAGTATATCCATTAATTTAATTAGGGTCACAAGGAATCTGACACATGGTATGTGAGATTTTCCAACAAATTGTTATTATTTACATAAAATACATTATATTTTTGCAGAATAAATATACTCGTGTACCAAAATCTCACAACACACACGAAAAAAGGTTTTGTAAAATAAGGAAACCCATCTACGTTTGGCAAGCCTTCTGTTTTCCTATCAGGGAGACCATCTGTGTACTTCACAGGCTACATGTAAATTTATTTTAAAAATCTCAAAGATAACTGATATTTTTGGCTATTTATCTACAATGCAAGGCTAAATGATATTGGGAAGGATATCTGCACCCTGCACCCTCAGTGATGCAGTTGGAGCACAGGTTCGTTATAAAAGGCAAAGAGGTTTGCCCATAGCGACTTCAAGCAGGCATCATGAATCTGCTGATCTTGGCTCTGTTGATCGCTGGCGGTGAGAAGAACATTTTTCGCTTTAAAGTGTTTGATTCAGAGCAGTAGAGTGAGAGAGAGATCAAGACATGTCACTGATCTTATGTGTTTTCTTGAAACAGCCTATGGTTGTGGGCAGCCCACCTACACACCTATTGACTCAAGAGTGGTGGGAGGAAGTGATGTCATTGCCAACAGCTGGCCATGGCAGGTATGATCAATGCAATTGTTGGAAATATTGTAAAACATTTGTATGTTTTTGCTAAAAGTTTGGTTGTCAGATCTTCAATATGACTGGTTGGTTGGTCTAATAATGTCATGAACAGAAAAGTCCTAGGAAGTCCTATGAGATTGGACTGCCCCTACACAATTTCATCTGAAGATTTCCAGCAAACATACCAAATTGTTCTCTAGTTTGTCATTCCTTAAGTTCTCATTGCTGCATGCAGGTGTCTCTCCAGTATCAGAGTGGCTCCAGCTTTTACCACACTTGCGGTGGCACCCTCATTGACAGCCAGTGGGTCTTGACTGCTGCTCACTGCATTGGGTAAATAGAAGCGTATCATTTTCATCTTTTTCCTCAAAAGAATGCAAGTTGTAAGATGATCTGAGATGGTTACCCTTTTGTCAAGCAGCAGCCGAACTTACAGAGTGTACCTGGGCAAGCACAACCTGGCACTCAGCAGTGAGTCTGGCTCTCTTGCCATCACTCCTGCCAAGATCATTGTGCACGAGAACTGGGACTCCTACAACATTCGGTTCGCCCTCAACTAATTCCACCATTAGATGTTTCATCTTGTAGCATTGTTCTGATGCATCTGTGTGCTTTACAGTAATGACATTGCCCTGATCAAGCTGCCATCTCCAGTGACTTTCAGTGACAAGATCTCCCCTGCTTGTCTGCCTGATTCTGGTGTTACCTTGCCCAACAACTTCCCCTGTTATGTCACCGGCTGGGGACGCCTTTGGAGTAAGGCCTGTTCTTTTTCAAGTCTATTGATTTATTTTAAATAGTTCTAAAAGGTTTGTTATTGCAGCCAATGGCCCCATTGCTGATGTCCTGCAGCAGGTTCTTCTCCCTGTGGTTGATCACGCCACCTGCACCAGGTCTGACTGGTGGGGCAGCCTTGTGACAAGCCTCATGGTGTGCGCTGGAGGTGACGGAGTTGTGTCCAGCTGCAACGTGAGTTGAATGAAGGTCTTGTTTTACCTAAAGTTAATAATTGTGTGACAATGAACACCAATGGAGTGATCTGATTGGTGCAGGGTGATTCTGGAGGTCCTCTGAATTGCCAGAGAGATGATGGTACCTGGGATGTGCACGGTATTGTAAGCTTTGGTTCCAGCGCTGGCTGCAACTACCTCAAGAAGCCTTCTGTTTTCACCCGTGTGTCAGGATACATTCCTTGGATCAGCAAAGTGAGTAGAGTTGGTGTTTGAACACATTCTTTTACAATCTGTTGGAATCAGGATTGAAATCTCAACCAAGCTCTTTTTTTCAGGTGATGGCCTCTTATTAAAGAGTGGAAAGGATGGCTTTTTGAAGTGCAACAGAAAAAGAAATGTGGAATCAATAAACAAGTTTCTTCCAAATAATTTGACTTCCTTTGAAATCTTACCAAATTGTTTTATAAAGAAAAACACTTGATGGTGCCATGGGATACAGTTAAAATGAGTGGAAAACAACTAAATGCAATATTTATGTGCTAAAAGCTAAAAACTAAAAGCGAAGTTTTAAATAATGTGTAGATATTTCAAGACTATATAAAAGTGACGTTACGACCAGGTATGAAGTGATCCATACTAGGAATCTTTGCTCTTAACCCATTTAACCAATCCAAGTGTGCGCACGCAGCATTGAACACAGTGGGCACCACAGTTGTGGTTGTCATAGGTTAGAGAGAGTGAGGGTTAATCATTCACTTCACATTTAACTGGAGCTGGGAATCGAACCAAAGACCTTCCAGTCATTAGTCAATCTCCTTAGTAGGCCTAATGGCTAACTTTTGAAGAAACAATTGTGGTTGAAATAAATTATAATAAATATTTTTTTAGATTGCATTTATTTGTATAATGCATCATCAATCAACTAATATTGTTGCTTTACTGATGAAACAGGGGGTCCCTGTATCCGTTTAATTAAATTTTTTTTGGTCAGTTGGACAATGTTGTGTCACACTCCAACTTTTGTCCAATCAGTACCATTTAAAAAATCAGATAAGAAATGTGTTTTACCTTAATATAATCTGTATAATTAATTAATTAATTAATTAAATGAAGTCAAATATTTGCGTCTGGGTCATTGTAGATCAGAGTCGGAAATAGTTCATTTGTGCTAACCATATGTCCTCTTTGAACTTTGAAATAGTTTTCTTGATGTTGGACATTTGATATTCACATATTGGGTCATTTATTTTGTACAAAAGCTATTGAGCTCTAGAATGGTTCACATGCAGTTTGAGTGCCTTCTGTGGTGAAAATGGCATTTTTGGGCTATTGTTTCAAAGATTGTGGGGAAAAATAACAAAATAGCCCTAAATGCGACTCATTGATGAACACAAATTAGTTAATTTAATTGTTTTAAGTTATTTTGATCAAAAGACATCTCGTTTTATGCAGTTTGATTGCATTCTATTGCGTAATTTTTTGTGTGCATTATTTTTAATTATTTGGAAAAAATGTAAACGTTGAGCCTCGTTGAGGAACTCATAGATGGACACAAAATAGTTGTTATTTTGTTCAAAAACACCCTGACCACCCAGTATGATTAACGTTATGGTAGAAATGGTAGAGAAAATACAAATGTTCCCGACACCGACAGAGGTCCTTCTCTGAAGGAGGTTCTCCATTGCGCTGGAAGTTGCCATGGCGCTGCAACGTACACAACCAACAGTAACTAGCGACAGTTAGCATAGTGACATGCTAGCATGCTAGTCAGCTGCAGTTCTGAAAAAAGCTGCAAAACACGTTCTGGTGAGTTTTTTCATTTAAGTCATTATCAAGTAACACTTTCACCATAATGTTACTAATATTTTACTAGTATAAAATATAATTTTATTTGTCATGGCTAGAGAATAACAACTTTGTATCTATAAAACAACTTTAAACAACGACTTTAAAAGCTTTAATAACAATAATCGCATTGAAAAAAATTATGTTCATAAAAAAATAAACTTTAAAAACTGTAAAGTGTGGCTTAAATAATGTTTTACATATGCAATATTATTCCATAATAATAATAATAATAATAAAAACAAACAAACAAACAAAAACAACAACCCACAAAACCAGTAAAATAAATGTAATTTTTAAATGTAGAGACATTTATAGCCTGAATCAAATATTTTGGAAGTGTCTTGGGTTATTATCTTAGCAAGTGATTTCAAAATCTTTCGTTAGACTATATCTCTTGATCAGTTTTAACTGGTGACATTTAAACACTACAATTATACTGTAGATTGTATCAACTTGTGGTTATATTTTGTGGTTATATTTTGAAATCAGGTTCAAATGAGGGGTTACCTAAAAACAGCAAACTGGATATTTAAACTCCAGCCCCAAACCACAACAGTAGGGAAGCACAAAGACTCTGACCTCTGTCTACAGGTAAAACACCCCATCATTCTGTTTTTTTCTGCTGTTTTTGTAGCCCAAAGGCATTGGTTATAAATTCAGTTTTAAATATTCTTCTCCTCTCATGTGCTCAGAATAGTGGAGTTGATGAGTATCATGCCAAAATCGACTGGTGTGAAGCAGACAGGTGCTTTCTTGTTCAAGACTTAAACTCTGCCCATGGGACATATGTCAATGACTGTCGGATACACAATGCCACAGTGCGTCTAAGTCCAGGAGATCAACTTCATTTTGGTTATGGAGGATCAACCTATGAGCTCTCCATTGATTTTGATAAATCGGTAACATTAAAGTCAGAAATAATGTAATTAAAAATCAATGAAGGTTCAATGTAAAACATGTCATTTATGTTGAAAAATGTTTTCCTATCTCTGTCCCAGTTTCCTCAACTTGACGTCCAGTCTTCAGTCCCCCAAGCATGGGTTCGTGTGCAGACTCCTGCCGTTTCACCACACCCTCCTTCCAAGCCCCGACCCATAAGTGCTGGAGCTAAACAGGCTCCAAGTATGCCTTATTGTAAAACCCAAAATATTAGATCAGGTACTGCAGACATCTTTTTCTGTCAAATTCAAAGGGTCACAACACCCCAAAACACTGTTTTTGAGATTTTAACATGTATACCTTGGTCTCAGTCTGCTGAAGGCCATAACCTGCACCAATCACATGATTTTAAACAATAAAATTGCATAATTTTAATTTTGGCACTTCCTGCTTTAAAAGCCAAGTCCCCGTAACATCGGTCCAAAAGATGCAAAAGTGTCACACAGTTTATTAATATGTTTGATCTAATCACTAAGTGGTTGTGCAAATGTTTAGATATGCATGAACATGTTGTTTTGATTTTGCCTGGATCTGACTAGATCAGAGTTTGAAAGAGTATTTTCTGGTAGGTTGAAATATACCGTGCATGTTTTTTTTAAGAAAGACACTGTTCCAAAGCACGATCAAGTAAGCATTTCTATTATTTAATTTTTGTAGAGATGTAGATAAAACCTGGACATAAGTTTCAGTAGGAAACCTTTTCCTCCTGTCTTTCCCAGACATGTCTCACAAATGGGCTTTAGGCAAATCCAGAAATATGACAGAACTGATTAACGTTTGATAAATACAATTAAGCTTGATAAGTTTGACGGCCATAATATTTCAGGACCACAATATAAGCAGTTGTTTGATTGTGCTCCTACTGTTAACCATGATCACCAGAGTAATCAATAAAGTTAAGAAGCATCTGAGCAAATCATATATTTGTAAATTGTCCTCTGAAGCACACTCAGTCATTATATCACACGTGAGAGAAAATGAGCAGCGTTTAGTACACCCTATAGTTTCCTAAAAGCTTAAGGCACTATGCTGTTTATTTTGAGTGTTGTGACCCTTTAAAGAAATGTAAAATGTAACAATCCTGAAACATTCAATAATAAATATTTTTAGACATTAATTTCTTCACATTTAATATTCATTGATCTGAAACTATCAGCTGTTTTAGAATCAAACCATTTCTACATTTCTTTCTAGGAAGTTGGAAAGGTAACACGGGGAGAGGTAGTTATCTCAGGAATAAATCTCAACGGAACGGTTCTCAATCTGTGAATATCTTGTCAATGGAGGAAGTGAGTAAAACTTGTTAAAGTAAGACGTCCTTCATTTCATTCTCCTTTAGTTTAAATCGGCTTATTCTTAATTATTATAAGCTCTCTGTCTCACGTTAACTCCTTTGCGACGGCACCTGTTGGCCCCCTGTACATTCGCTCACACTGTTTTCCCCACTATTTTAAACTCTTTCTCTTTCAAAATCACAGCAGATAAAAGATAAGATAAAAGCCGTATTATAAATAGAAAAACTGCAAAAAGTAGCAAATTTTTGCATGTTTCGATGGCAATTCATTTGTGTTACTTCTTGACATCTTCACCATTCGTCTGATTATTTATACTGTGGAAGTCACCATTGATAATCTATCTGCTCTGGAGAACAGGTTCAACTTTGTTGGGCCCTCTATGCTATTTTCCCGTCTTGCTTAAAACAATACACCAACATTTGTGGATTTCTCAGGCAGAGAGGGGGCATGGGCTGGGAGAGGGACATGTTCGTGTGTCTGTGTGCTTTGACGACGAGTCCCTCAGGAAGGATGATGCGATCACTGCCCTGACGGAGGAAGTGTCAGCACTCAAGAAGAAACAGGGTGATCCAGATGTCAGACGTAGACTTCGCTGCCTAGAGAGAGACATCAAAGAGAAGAAAGATCAGATCCAGCAGCTGAAGGAGCAGGTGCAGCTCGACACTGTCTGCCTTGTTGCTTTAGTCTTTACATTATTTAAAGTTATGTGACCGTAATCGATAATGCCATTCTGGGGATTTGTTTCCAGCCTCTGATTGAGGGATGCCTATTTTCTTTGAGTTTCCGAGTACATTTCCCCTGACCAGTTGTTTGTAGTATGTTTGTATTCCAGTTGGTTGCAAGATTTAAAAGTAAAATAAAGGGTATTTACATAGATTACATAGATCCAGAATTAAAGAGGCTACAGAATTCATGTTAGTGCCACCAATGGCCATTTAGTGAACTGCAGCTTACAATTGGCACATCACTTAACCCCAAAAGGAGTAAAGGGAGATAAATGTCACAGTCGTGTAATGTTCCATATTCGACTTATTGTCCAGGACATCAACATTTTTTTTGTTTTGTTTTGGATAAAAGAAGCTAATGTTAGCATTCCTTAGCATTATGAACTGAACAGACAGTGTCTCCCTCTGTCCATTTTATTTATTTATAGATTTGATTTGCTCAAATAATAACTTTGTTAATGAGCCTTTTCGTTTGGAGTGTTACAGTAAATTTGATATGGTAAAAGGTCTCTAAATTTAACAGTAAAATACTGTTCTAAAAAAAATCTAATTTACATTGGAAATTAGTCATAAGTTTTAGAGTAAAACCGTTTAAAACATACGAACATGCATTTTACTGCAGGACAAACTGATACACGCTGCACAAGTTTTGGATATAGAAACTATAAGAGAATATATAATATTTCTTACAGATTTACGGACACTTTTACATTTACATTCATGCATTTTGCAGATGCTTTTATCCAGAGTAACTTACATTTCAAGGAATTAACATATTTTGCTTTCTCTGAGGGTTGTTCCCAGCGCAATGCTCTACTGACTGATCCATATAGTACTTGAAATTTTGATTGTTTTGTTTCATAAATGTCAGAAAAATCAGAATGACATAAACAAATAAAACATAATTCATGAACATTGCAGAATGATTCAGACTGGGTTGACATTTTATCTTTATTTTAGCTCTCATTCTCCCTGAAGCCAATTGTTTTTGAAAGAATGTGCTTTACTCTAAGTTTTCTTTAATGGTGTAGATGGTGGAACTTCAGCGATGTTCTGGAGAGATGCTTGGGCAGACTGTGACTGAAAGAGATCAGAAGATCAGCAGTTTGTTACAACACATGGATAAACTGAGGAGGGCAAACACTTCATCCACAGGTACTGTATACCAACACATATACAATACATACATCTCTGAGTCAAATCCTGAGGACATTCCAACTCGACATATTTCAGGAGGAGATATTAGGACGTGACCCCCAAGCTCTATCCCATTATCTTACACCTATATATATATGGCAAGCCAACCTCTCACTCATTGACTTCATCCATGCTTTCTCCCCAATTCCTCCTCGACACCTCTCTTGGGAGGGTATAACATGGAGGCACTCGTGGAGGACACGCTAGCCTTGCATGTTCGAAATTTGGCATATTGTGTTGGGTACCAAGACTTTCCAAGACTAAATTCACAGGTAGTCAGCCATTTCATTAAAAAAAAATCTAAAAATGGGCACTTTTTCTTGTAGCGTACTTGTATCGTACTCCTCTTAGAGAGTTTATATGTTCATCTACAAGCTCCATCAGTCTTATCTTAAAGCATATTGATTGTTAAATTACAAAGCTTTTTTGATTTCGTTACACTTTCTGCGTACAGTGGCTGTTGAAAGTCGAAATTTCTCCATAAAGAGGAAGTTGTTAATACTCAGCCATGAAATTTCGGTTCAGTATCAGATTTACCAACTAGGTTAACATCCGATGTCTAAACACATCTGCAGCATACTCTTTCGGTTATTGCACCATCAGGTGGGCACAGGAAATATAACATTTTACATTGATGATTCTTTTTACATATTTCATGACATATAATGTGGTTTTCATTACTCGATTTGCCTATGTTGCATGTCCAAAATAAGGATTGGGCTTAGTGCAACAAATTGGCCATCAAGAGGCGATGGCGGTGGAAGTGCGACAGCCCTTTGATCACTGCTTTCAGCTTTATTTCTGTTTTATTTGCTTCTCAGCACTTGTTAGCGATCTCCAGAAAGATCTGTGTGCCCGAGAGAAACAGGCTCTTAAACTTGCAGCCGAGGTGGATAAACTCAGACAAGAATCAAAGGTCAAAGAAGAAAAGCTCCAAAGCTTGATGAACAAGGTTTTTTCTTCCTGCTCCACTAACTCTTCAGCGCCTTAAGAGATTTATTGAAACTATTAATTAGGTTTAATCTTCTTTTAAAGCTCAAAGTTGAACAGAAGCACCAGAGTGAGCTAGAATCTCTCAAAAAAGTGAGTATGATTTTGAGAAATAATGGTTTCGACACTTTGATAGTTGTGTGTCTCTTGTAGGAACAGGCATCTCTAATTATGGAGATGGACAGACTGAAGCAGCTTCATGAACAGACACAGCACCGAGAACAGAGGGTTGAAGAAGAACTCGCACTCTTCAAATCAAGGGTGAATGAGCTCATGATTGAAATGAACGATCTGGAAAACAGTATTAGACTAATGTTTATTAAATGTATTCAAAGTTTGACATTTTCCGAGGCAAGATTATCAAGATTGCATGTGTTTCGGACAAAGAGTCTGATCAAAAGGTAAATTAAAGTCAGTTTTAATAAAAATACATTTTAATTTGTTTAGTTTGGAAAGAAAATCTGAGCCAGACAACTTTTCATTATTGTTGTAGGAACTCATTTTTTAGTGTTTTCACAGATGTTAGACTCTTTATCCGAGCAATTGGAACAGATGGAAATGTACAAAGCCAAAGTGCTTGACTTTGAGTTGAAACTCCATGAAGCTCAGACACAGAGGAAAACATTGGATGAGGCACAGATACTGAGGGCAAAACTACATGAATGTCAGGTATTATATATATATGTCATAATATAGACTATATCTGTATATATTCTCTGTATTTATATCTTTTACATTTTCTAGAGTCGAGTACAAGAAGATTGTATTGCAGAAACTATTCAACTGGAAATATCTCAGCTAAAAGACATGGATGTGAATCCTGAACTCAGATGGGTGCCGGAACATTCTCTCTTTTTACTGAAGCAGCTGCATAAAGTTGTACTCAGCACAAGTGAGATGTTAGAGTCGGCGGGGGTCGACGTCTCTTTGAAAACTGGAGGTACAGTATGAAACCTTCTCTTCGGAAATGGGTTTGATCTACTAAAGATGACATGCTTTTGACCCGTATGCGCTGCAGCGGGTGTTTTTATCAAATATGAGGTAGTTTTGAGCCTTAATTTGGCCAAAACCTTTCAGCAAATGGAATGATTTTTTTGGTGAAATCTTTATAAATAATTTATTTGTCGCCATCTCTAAACGTTAATTATGCCGATCACCACCAGCTCGGAAATGGCAAACCATTTTAGGCAGGGCATGCGCAAAAAAAAAAAAAAATAATAATATATATTATTATTATTATTACATACATATATATATATATATATATATATATATATATATATATATATATATACATTTATAAATAGTATAAGAGTGTGTGTGCATGTGTGCGTGTAAGTGTGTATACCTTGATATGTCTGAGAACATCTAAATAAACATCTCAGCGTGGAGTATGTGGACTAAAGGTTAAACATGTCTGTGGTTATTAAAACAATGTGTATCCTAAATTAAAGTCATTTCTGCGTAGGAGTACCTGGTGCTTTACTGCTTTTATGCCAGAACCACAAGAGAATCAAGTCAGAGCTCAAGAAACTAAAGGTATTCCAGTAAAATGTATCCATTTCTAAGTTTAAATGGTCCTTTAGACTTTCTGTTGTTTTAGAATTATTATAACTAACTATTATTACAGTTGTACTATTATTACATGTTTGTCTCCTGCGCTGAAGCTGGACATTAATGAACAATGAAAACTTAAGACACCGCTTATTATCTCTAGATGAGTCAAAAAGTGACTTAACATTTAGGGTCTACACAACTAAAAGATTTGAAAAGTTAGCTATAGTCAGTAAAATATCTGTGAAATATCATATATATATAGTCAAATGTTTATGAAAAGATTATGAAATATTTAGAACTTTAAATGATGTTTGTCTCCTGCGCTGAAGCTGGACATTAAGAATCTAGAGGAGAGAGAGGAGCAGAGCAGAGATCTTCACTGCAGGTTGGAGCTAATGCAACAGCAGTTACAGATGGAGAAACTTCAGGTATTGCTCTTTTCTCATAGTGTCGTGAGCTATGAACTCAGTGACATTGTCGTTTAACTTATTAACTTATTATTAGCAACAACTGGATGAGGCCACGGCTGATCTCCAATCAGCGAGACAAATTGAGGTGAGTTTACACTTGGAGCCGCACAAGATAAAAATAAACTGATTATATTTAATCTGTCAAGTTAAAGTCCTAAAATAGTTTTTATTTTTATAATTGCGTGCAAAAGTGTCAGCACCCCTATACATTTGCATGATTTTCTTTAATAAATCATTAGCTGTCTGGACAAGAGATTTCAGTTAAATATTTCATATGACATTTGAGAAGTGAAATTAAGTTAATATGAATAATGGAAAGTGTGCAGGAATTATTTAAACAAAACTAGGCATGTGCATACATTTAGGCACCACAAAAGGAAATTTTACTCAATATTTTGTGTATCCAACTTTTTTTAATTTAAAAAGGAAAATCATGAAATTCTACCTGGGTGTCTAAACTTTTGTGCACCACTGTAAATACATAATTGCCAGTGAGGTTACATTCTTTAAACTGAGAATATAAAACAAACAATTTATTAAAAATTATTTAAAAAAATATATATATGGGTTTTAATTTAATTTCTGTAATTAATTAAGACTTGTAATTTTGCTTTCTAAGAGTGCCGTGCGCAGAGAAATGGAGGTCTGCAGGGCTGAGTTGCAAGCTCTGCTGGAAGAAACCAGGATAGGAGAGGCTAAACTGAAAGAGCAACTGCATCAATCAGATCTTAGAGAGGAGAAGATGAAGAGCATGAAGAGAGAGACTGAAGAAGAGCAAGAGAAGCACAGGCAGGAGCTGGATGAGTACAGAGAGCAGGTGCGACAGCATGCAATCACTATTGTTGCCATGGAGACTCGAATCAACAACGCCCATCAGAGAGAAGAGAAGTGGAGGGAGATGGAAGAGGAGAGAGACCTGCTAAAGGAGAAGCTTCAAGGTGAAAACGAACTCTCGAGATGCTGGAGTATTATATTGTTGCAAAATGATGACAGTTAATAAATAAAGAAATTCATTGCCTTATTAGGAAAAACAGTGTGTAAATCTGAGGTTTTTAGTAAAGCATTCTTTAAAATATATAAATGGGGGTCAAATAAATACCGTTTCCGCCCCTAGCACTTTCAAAGTCTAATCATTTTAAATCAAAGCCATCATCACAAGGAGCCCGAGAGTTGATGTCAAGTTGATGCATGAAGTGTAAGCGCTGTCCTGTTTGGTTCCAAATGTATTTGTTATATTTTCTTTGTTACACCAACTGTGAAATAGATTTCATGGATTTAAGGAGAATGTGTTTTCACTCTGCTACACTTTCCCCTACTGTGCAGTAAATTATCAAGAGAAGACTAATAAAATAAAAAGGAAACTTTTTTTACATGTATATTTTCTCTGAAATATAATTTTCCTACTTTGTTAGCAGCAAAAGTTTTGAGTGTAGTGTCTTTAGATACAAAATTCCTAAACAAATTGCAGTCAAACGATTCAAGTTTGAGTGGGAAAAATGCTTCTGTGTTGTATATTTTCTGAAAAATAAAAAAGAATCGTAAACATATGAGCATTGTTGAACTTGTTGAAATATTCTTTGAAATCTTAGTGATCCTAGTAGTGGTCTGTATTTTTGGGACTTCATTAACTTCATTAATTATCAATCATCATAGACCCTACGCATAAAAAAGCCATTTTTATACATCAATCTAGAATTCAAATTTCTAAAACCAAAGTTACACTCATGTTCTAAAATCTGTCGATTGCATCCCATCCTGTTTGAATGATGAATCTAATAAAATATGTTTGTTCTACAGAGGCATTTGACAGACTGGAGGCCCATGAAACAACAAAGCAAAGTCAACAGGAAGTGGCTCAAACGGTTACATCCCTCCAGTACGCTAATCAAGATTTCATAAACTCATACAATTATTTTTCCATTTGGTCAATGACTCTATTCAAAACATACAAGATACGTGATGTGGAAATGTCTTTGCAGGGCATCTCTAGCCTCATCTCAACAGGAAGTGGTCGGTCAGAGTGAAATCATCAGCGCTTTAACTCGTGATCTGGCTCAGACTCGTTCTTGGCTCTCTGATATAAAAGGTGTAACCCATCACTGATTGCTTGTGGTTGTGGGTTCTTGCTTCTGAACAACTCTCACTGTACAGTGGAAGTAACCGAGGAGCAGAAGCTGGAGCTGGAGAGTCATAAAGCGGCGGTGATCGATCAGAGGATTCAACTGAGCATGCTCACAGAGAAGCTGAGCATGATGTCACAGCTAGTGGAACAGAAGAATGAAAAAATAAGGAAACTGGAGGAAAAACTTAGGTTGAAACTTGGATTTAGTGGCTAGTTTTATTATTATACATGCATGCAATGATTTTTCAGAAGATGCTGTTCTTTCTTTCACAGGCAAACGCAGGAGGACCTGAAGAGTCACACAGAGAGATCCATCAGAGAGATGAAGAACTCGAGCCTGATGCTCCTTCAATCCTCGGGAAACACTAAAGTATGATCATAAACCGCACAGACACTTGACTGATCAAACCTGAAAGATATGTCAATTATAAGTTTTCAAGGAACTGTTCATTTCGAGTTCATCTGCCACTTTTAGCATAGTGTAGCACTAGACCAGTAGCAGTCCAGTTAAAAAATGTTTTATATTAATATTGTATTTCTACTATTTAAACGATAAATCTTACTTAAAGATAAATTTTGTTGTAAGCTCAGCAGAAAATGATATGTTTATTGTAAACATTGTATGTAGTGCTCCTTAAGAAATAATCAAAACAAGTAAAAAAGTGGTATAAAAATATTTTTAAAAATATATGAGTATTAAAGAAGCACAAACCATGTGGGGACCATCCAATCACTTCCTGTACGTTCATCTTTATTCTGAAGATAGCTCTTAATGACTGGCTGTACGTTTGGGGTCATTGTCCTGCTGCAGAATACATTTGGGGTTCAATCATTTGCCTCTGGTAGTTTTGTATGATTGATAAATCTGTGCATGTGCTTCTCAGTATTGAGAATAGCCATAACCCTGACGGAATCTCCAACATTTGCAGAAATGCACCCCCAAATGTTCAAGGAACCTCCACCGTGCTTCACAGTTGAATCAGACACTCTTTATTGTATCACTCCAGCCATTTTATCAACAATCTGCTTCAGCCAAGTATATTCACATTTTGAATCCTTGTTAAGAGATCCTGTTAATGCAGTATAACTTCTGTGTTAAGCCTCCTACACAGCTATTTCTGTTTCAGTTCATGACTGGGTTTCAACCAACCTGTGACATTGATGATAGTTAGCACATGTTTGGCATAATTGGTTGATCATACACCTGACTATAATTCTGTGATTTCTACAAAATACCTCACTTTGTGCTGGTGGTCTGTGCTGGTTTAAAGGCAAAAACACCAAATAATGTATTTGGCTTAAATCTTTTTTTTTTTTTGCTCACTTTGCATTTTACAAACATAATATTTACATTTCTGAAATATTCATGACGTTTGATTAACGTATTTTGGGAGGGGTTTTTAGGGCATGACACATGCACCAACAATCATCTCATCAACCCACACTCATGTAAACCCATACGTCGAATCTTCCTCCACCCTTCCACCCCAACACTTCAATAACATGGGCACAACCATGCCGAACAGCTGGGCTCGAATATTTGCACCACGACACTTGCTAACTATATGGCAGGCCCAAATAACGAACTTGTTGAACAGAAAAATATTTTACATGATCCTACTACTGTTGTACTGTTAACCCCAAAGTACTTTTGTACACAAATCAAAGTAAACACACAATTGTAGCTGTGAAATTGTCTTTGTTCTCTGGACACTGCTTTCTCAGGACGTGGCAGTCATGACAGCTCCAAATGGTGCCATCAATCAGGCATCGAAACGAAAAGGTCATGGCCGTGAGAAAGTGATGCTTCAACAGCAGGAAGGTCTGCGGGACATTAGAGACCGAATCAGAGCTCTTGAACAGAGGTGGCCAAGCAGTGAGTGCCACACTCCTCAGAACTAATGATCAGAGCTCTGGAAGTGCACTGATACTTAAACGATGCCATTTATTTTCTCTTTCCTCTGTGCACTGTTCAGAGCGCCTGGGGCCACAGCAGGAACCAGAGAAACAGGCCCAGATGAGAAGTCAAAGGCTTCATAGATCTACGTCTCGCAGAGGATCCCTTGCTTCTTCGGTATTTACACCAAATCAAGCTCCAGCCGAGTTTAGTGGTTTTTAACTATTTTTATTCAGAAAAACGTAAGCAGTCACCAATCTCTGCTTCATTAAATATTGTCTTTGGCTTCACCCGATCACTAACTATGAGTTCTTATCATTCATATTATCCAAAAGTGTCCAAGAAATCAGAACATTTGCCAAAGCTGTTTGTCTTTTCATATTTAATGTATATTAATCATCCTGTGCATTATTTAGTGTTACCTTTGCTTATTTGCACAATGCAGAACAGTTCTGTGTCCCCTGAAGCTGAGACTGATGTTGTGCAGGAGCGAACTGCTAGACTGGACATGACTGATGCTCTGGAGCTCAGCGAGAGAACAGTGAGTGAACCCTCGACTGAATCTCATGAAACATGCATCAGTTTTGCGTGTGAATTACTCTTTGTGCAGTACCTGGAACTTGTTCGTGTGCTCGGTGAGGCTCTGGAGCTAAGTGATCAGGATCTGTCGGGAAGCGCTAGTTTACAGCATCTTCCTCCTGATGAGAGACAGGACATGGTGTCTATGAGACAGACTGACCTGGAGCTTGTGCGAAGCTGCTTTGATCAACAGAGGAGTCTGAGCCGACAGAGAGAGCAACAACTGCTGGAGATCCAGAGAGAGATAGACTCACTCAGGTGCAGTTATGGTTCATCAAATTTTTAACTGGATTAAAAGATGTAACAAAGAGCCTATTTTTACCAAAATGTAACAATAACATGTAAAAAAATAAATATTTCTGTTCCTGTACATGTAAAGAAGTCACTCTTTCACATTTAAAAGCCAAACTGCATGGGATCCTAATGGAAGAATGGGTCCTAAAATGGAACCCTGAGGAACACCGAATAACAAGCCATAGTAGAGGCTCTTTACATATTATTATTTTGTTTTGAATATAAAAACAAAATGACAATTTTGTATCAATTTCAAAATGGTTGTATTACAGTTTATTTTATTGTATTTTTTTTAAGATTTATTTTTTTGGGCCTTTATTGATTTTAAAGTAGAGGAAGGACAAGAAGTGTACTGGGAGAGATGGCTGGGAAATGACCCGAGGTTGAGAATCTGTCCCATATTTTCCGTGCTCACTGTGGTTTACACCACAGGAGCATGAATGCAGTCTATTTTACTATGAAATATTGAAAAAAAAGTTATAGTATATTTAAGTATCCTTCTCTATGTTATTTTTTCTGTCAGGGAGCGAGAGGAACTTTGGAGCCAGACCCAGGCTGAGCTGGATACTGTGAAGGCAGAGCTGCAGACACAGAAAAGAGAGACGGAGCATCTTCAGCAGACTCTACAGGACACCATCAGTCAGCTGCAGAGAAAGCAGGAGGAAAGCCAAGTTAGCAGCAAAATTTACAGGGTATCACACAAACAAGCTCAGAACATATGGGAAGAGATAAAATCTGGCAGAGAGTTGCAAAGAAAGACAGAATATACAACAAAATGTGATATATGCAGAACGGTTTAAATATTTATTTATTTTTGGGGGCATATGAGTGAAACTTGCTCCTGTCATTTTGATATCACACCATTTGAAGTAGATGAATCCTTGTAATAATAGTCTACACTTCTCAAATTGACACAAAGAAAGACAACATTATCCATTAAAATTAACCTTTAAATGTCTATAAAACATTAACCAAAGGTAACCCTCGTGCTTAGTTAGAAGCCAGCCAACAGTTAAAGCTCAGTCCCCTGACCTCAATATCTCTGTGGAGACCTCAAACATGCAGTCATGCAAGATAGCCCAAGATCTTACAAGAGTTGGAGGCTTTTCGCCAAGAAGAATGAGCTGCTTTACCAACAGAGAAGATAAAGAACCTCATCGACAACTACCTCAAGAGACTTCAGGCTGTCATTGATGTTACAGGGAGAACACAAAATATTAAGAGCTAGCCTTTTGATCCAGGCCATTCGGTTAATTTAAAAAGATTGAAACAATGGGTTCACCCAAACACTAGCTATGATTGGGAAAAATTGTGTTATCATTCATATTTTCTGAAAAATGGCCAAAAAGTCTTCCATTTTGGAGCACAATTGTACATATCAGCTTCCAGAAGGACAATGGGAGGACACTGCTTGATACAAACAGGTTTGTTTTGGGTTGCAATTCCATATAAGACATTTTGAAATATCCCACGTGAGAAATAAATCACAGTTAAAACATATAGAGAGTCTCCTTTAAGTGAGATCAGAGCTCGTCGGTGTGCAGTCAATAATAAACTCCTTCTCTGCAGGGTCTTGGTGCTGAGAAAATGGACAAAAGACGAGTGGGCCATCACAACTGTGTACCAAATGACAGCTATGAAAAGGTAAGCTCCATGAGAACAGGGGGCTTGGTTTGAATGGGTTATCTGGCTGTGAGATAGTGTTTGTGTGTGATCTCCTGAACATATGTAACGTCTAAATCCATGCTGTCTGGCTCAGACTGCCTGGGGTTTTACAGAGAAACTCCACACTGTGCAGTTAATAGATTTTTCAGCAGCTCCAACACATTTGTTTTTTCCAGAGCTCATAATCTCACAGCTATAAATGGAGCATGAGTCTCTTCCTGCTTGCTTCAAATTAGACCTACTAAATGGTGCAGAAACACAAAACTGCTTCTATTCAATAACTTTATTTGCTGTGGTAATGCTCTTTCTCAATTATCATCACTGGGAGGGTTTGTTTAGGTCTCAGCGTGATTTATCATCTCGCTGCTAAAACACAACGATACATGTAAGAACTCTGTCATGTGGGATTCTTACAACATATGCTTCAAATAAGCAATCTGTTTTAACCAATGACATTACGAGTAAAACGAGTGATGGATTTCCAACACATTTGATCAGTTCTTGCGTTCTTTTAACCACTTTGATGTTAGCCTCCGCAACAGGCCATGAGCGCTAGATTTTACTGTGTGCCAGCAGGCCCCAGCAGTGAAGAAACGGACCTCACAGATGAGGCAGAAAAAGAGACGGAGTGAGGTGGATGATCTGAAGAAAGAAATGGAGCAGAAACAGCAGATCTGTTCGGAGCTCTTGGATTCTGCTCCCAGCATCCCCTGCTCACTAAGGCCCACTGACATGGAAACACCTAGAATCATGCAACAGTGCGTTTAGTCACATCTGAGTACAAGAAAATCTACATGCTAATAAATAACGTTTGACTAGTGCGATTGTTTCTTTTTTGTTTTAAAGATTTACTCACTGGCCCTTTCGTATGTACAGCGTGTTATTACCCCACAGCATACATAACTTTTTATATAAATTAAATTAATATTTCCATTATGACTGTTTTTTTCCCCCAGTAGAGTTCTATTGGATTAAGATTTAGTTAATTTATTCATTAAAATATTTATTTTACATCTTTTAAATTTGTTTTAACCATGTCCTGACCTCCTGACCTGCCCAAAATCCATCACATGAGGGAGTAGATGCTTCGTTTGGGTTGGACAGTTTTGTTATCTCCAGGGGAGTGAACACCTGGTGGGGTGTTTCCTCCTCCGGATGTATGTAGTTATTTATTAGTTGGTTATTATGAACCAGTTTACATTAATTGCGTCAGGACAAGACGGTGTTAAGCGGAATACAGTTCGTACTGTCCAGTTTTGTAGTTTGTACATAACACATATATACAGAACACCTACCTTGACAAACCATGTCCGTTTGCTATAGTTCGTGCAGTACAGTTTTTGCAGTTTGTACATACCTACACACATGAAGTAAAAATATACATACACACAGTTAAAGAACTATGCGGGATAATAATGAGGTAGTACAGTTTATAGTACAAATCTAGTACATGGGAGGTCATATTTAATACAGATGAGAGATCACAAATGGGGAGTGGACAGAAACGTACGAGCTGCATATCGACCTGATATGTACTGAACGGAGACTTACAGACATTAAATAAATAAGTGAATGTAGAACGAAGTGACCAGGACAGGAAACCCAACCCACAAGCAGCAGACCAACGTCCCATGTATCATCTCTAGTCTTCTTTAAGCTCTGACTCAGACCTGGCCCTACAAACAGCCAGGAGCTACCCGATTTAGTTTCTTTAAAGGCCATTTGGTTTAGAGAAGATCTAAGTTGAGTTTCTTCCAATAACGCATGTTTACGTGAGGTAAAGGAGTGTCCCAATTCTCTTTTGTAGGATCTCAAATATCAATATCAACTAATGTATATCTAAAAATCTTAAATAGGACAGATATTTGCTCGGGAAGAGATGGAGAATGAGCCTACATCCAAAAATCTGTGTGTTTCTATTACTAAATATTCTTTGTGCGTTTCAATTGAATTCCAAAGGTACAGAAACATTTGAAAAGTGATAGAAACCATGATGTATTACATTAATTAGCGCTGTGCAGACAGGCAACATGAAATAGCCTGTTCTGGTCATTCTGTCTGAATTACTGTCTTGTTCTGTTTGCTTGTTGTGGCTGGGGGAGAGCAGAAAAGAAACTTTACACAGTTTTCAATAAAGAAAGCTCCTGGAAGTGACCATTAAATTTCATTACACCAACAGATCATATTAAACCATCCGAATTACTCGATTTGCATGATCAATATTTGCAGGCTTTTCTCTTTCAATGTAGAATCAGATTATAAGCATCTAGCAGAGGCCCCATGTAATATTTGAAATGACCCTCATTAGTGCGGATCACTATATGAAGTGGGTGGATGCATTCCAGCTGGCATCTGCTCCATTCAGATGGCTGGCATACCTCCAGCCCATTAGTGGATCAAGAGAAGAAAAATCAGTTCAGTTATTGAAAGAGGGTCCAGATCTTTGCTCATGCTAATTTAAACAGTACAAGCAAGGCTGAGCTCCCTGAACTGTCTCCTTCGATTAGAGGCTGCTTCCCTGTGGCTAAATGTTGCTATTGCATTATCGGTTAGAATTGGAGTTTGCACACACTGTCTATCACTCAGCCGACTTAGCCAATACAAATGCAAAAGCACAGCGGATGGAACACCAAAATTAATTTCTCTTAGGATACAAAACGTTTTCTGCCTGTCAAAGTAAACATTGCATTGAAATTCTGTCACATAATGTGGAAAAAACTAAATATTTTTTTCTGGAATGCAAAAAGAAACCTTCTAGAGAAGGAATTAAGACAAAATGGCAAATTACACTCATCGGCCACTTTATTAGGTACACCTGTGTAGGGTAGTTCCGAAGGCAAAGGGGGCTCAACCCGTTACTAGCAAGGTGTACCTAATAAAGTGGCCGGTGAGCGTATATGTTATGTATAAAGATATAATTGCACGGTTTACTATTATACTAATTTCTTTTTCCAAACTAAACCACTTAGTCAACGATTCAATGGTTTTTAAACTTTAATGCGTCACAAATATTCCACAGACACATTTTCTAGACTTCGTTGGACTTCTGAGCTGAGGAGACTATTGACATTTGAGGTCTGATGGACCATTTCATTAAAAGCTGTAATTTTCGAATTTACAATTCCCCTGAGATAGTCCTGAAAATGTAGCCATTTCCCATTTTCACCCCTCATGACAACCCTGATGGTTTCATGAAGGAGACTGACAGAAGCACTCTGAAGTGTGTCCATAAATAGCAGACTGCAGTGAGGATCATGGGAGTACCTGGGAGTAGGGACGGATTCCTTAATGACTAAAATAAATGGCCACTCAATCCATCTACAAACACAGTTTGTCTTCGGCTGAATCCTCTCTGACAGCCTGTCCTCCCTAAACAAATGCTCTCTTCTGATGGAGTGGGTGCCATGATTGAGAATAGATTTATTGTGTTAAGCTCTGTCACAGATCTTTCATGCCTGCAGGTGGCATCATTAACACCAAAGACCTGACACCGTTACCATCCGGATAGGCTCAATGTTGGGTTGAACACAAAAAAAATATTTTTTTTTGCAAAACTGGCACACATTGGAAGTTATATTTATCTTGAAACAATTGTTTTTGGATGTCTTACTTGGACTAAGCTGTATTTTATGGTTTAAGAGATAACACTCAACTTAGTTCCAAACTCTTTTTAAATAAAAAGCATCCATCTCCTTTGTGTACTTCTTAGGGATACATACTTTGATATTATGTCTACGATACGATATGCATGACAGTATTTACACTATTTTTTTTGTCAAACTGTTTATTTAACAAACAATCGTTGGAAAAAATGCATTTTAAAAAGTATTTTAAAATGCCACAAAACTAAGAAGGCTAGGGGCTGGCAACTGAAAAGATTAGTTCTTTTTCTGGATCCTTGTGTTCGGAACGAAAGGATTCGGAGGACTCATAAAAATAAGTTACCCAATGCAGTATGAGCCGGAAACTGAAAAGATTAGTTCTTTTGTCATTTTGGAGGAGCAAGCTACTCTCAAAAAAACAAGTGCCTCTGAACGTCACTGAGTCACATCAAAAATCCATTCAAAATGGACAAATCTTTCAAGGACACATCACTTTTTGGTTGATTTCTGAGATGAAACCAGTGTCAGGTTCTGATACCGCCTCCCGAAGTTCGTTTTCGAAACATGTAATGTATTGAAAATGACAATTTGTCAATGACTCATCTCTTTGTCATGATAAAAAAAGCATCAACAGTCGATGCGTCCAGTGGTGTTTAAGGAAACGCTTTCAAGCATTCTTTAAGGAAGTATCTTATAACAGCCCATGTTTCTGGGTGGTATAACTGGCGAAATCAGGATGGGTGTTCAGAACGTCGTCTGAAAGACTGGCTCCTTGTTGGAGATAGCTGTGTTCACGTGGCCCTCAAGCCTGACATCATAATAGCTGATCAAGGATGTTTTATCAGTCACAATAAGCTGAAATCCACACAAACACACTTTCCTTGTCTGGCACACATGCACAGAGCATCCTACTCTTTCCCAAAAGCCTGCAGCTTTATCTACATGAGATACAAGCACAATGTAATATAAAACAGTTAATTCTGCAGGATGTTTAATTGATTACCTGAGTTGCGATGACCTGCTTTGGGGAATTGAACCAAAGAATCGATTGGCAATCGACTCTTAAGACTCAGAATCAAATGAGATCGGTTCATACCGCATCTTCAAGCTTCGTTAGATTTACTGTCCACCAGTAATTCACATTCGGCAATCAATATTGATCTTTAATCAAATATGATTCGTGTCCCAAAGACACTAATACTCAAGTTAGAGCTAGTAGCAAAAGATCGACTATCTCAGGGAGCGATTGAGCATGCATAAACCACAGACAAAGTAATGCGTTTAACAAGTTTATTTACTAATCTAAAACACACAAACTAACTACTACTAAAGCTATATAGATAAACACACACACACACACACTGGTCGAACTTGTAGCAGAGTCATTGAGAGTTCACGGGAGTTTGTTCCGAGCAAAATCAAGTTGGGATTCGCGATGAATCGAAACTGGCACTTCAAAGTTCTGTTGCCGCTTTAACACTCTAAGATTCCTCGTAACTCGTATGACTTTCGTTCGGAGCTTTGAGCTGAGTTCTCGTTGTGTGGAAGGCCTTTGCGGCCTGTTGATGGTTCCGGTTCTGTTCTTCTCTTTCTCCGTACTTCTCTGTCTGGCAGCAGAATTTGAACCAAAGAGGTTTAACCAATGAGATCACTCTGAAACCGGAGCTGTAGTGACGTTACACTTGAGCACAGGGTTGGGACGGTCTGTATCAAAAAATCTATCAGTTCATTTAAGTGATCATATCTAATAAAGAGAATACTGAGTACATTTCTATGAGAGGCCATCATTTCAGAACTGATATTTCAAGCAGAATGATACCAAACATGGCTAGTTTAACACTAGTACTCACTCATTTATTCATCTTTGTTAACTATTCAAGTCTAAGCACACATTATTAGTTATGCAGTAAAGATTAACGAAGCATTGTAAGGTTATATTCAAGTAGATTGAGTCTTTTTCTCCTTAAAGAAGTAGTTAAAAGTAGGGGTGTAACGGTTCACGGTATGTATTGAACCGTTTCGGTACGGCCTGTTCGGTTCGGGACACTTGCGTACCGTTTCGGTATTCGGTATTTGTATTAAATAATATAAATGTATTATTAGCGCAGCGGAACCATTTTTCCTAGGCGAGTTTCCGCACGGACGCTATTGAGTGACGTGCAGTCAATAGCGTCCGTGCGGAAACTCGCCTTTGGCTTCTCTGTTAAAATACATAACGGAGATAGACGAGTGGATAAATTTAAAGTTGTATGCCGCCATTGTTCCACGGAGATCGGGTTTGTGGCAGGCAACACATCTAACATTTTTTACTGCTGGAGATATTGTCACTGCAACCAGATCTATGTTCTCTTCAGAAAATGTGGATAGGTTAATCTTTTTAGCCTAAAACTTGAATAGTTAGTTTTGTTTATATACAAGCTGAAGCTGTTGCTAGTGTTAAAAGTTTTCAGGTCCTAACTAGTTGCAGTATTTCATTTTTCATTTAAAAAAAAACGTGTTTTTCTTTATAAAGAGTGCAATTTATTTAAAATATCACCCAACTGTGTCACTTTTATTTATTTTATGCAAGAATTCTATTGTGTATTGGCAGCTTTTCAAAATAAAGATTATGTAAGTTTTTATTTTTTTGTACCGAACCGAATTAACCGAACCGAACTCTCCAAGACACTGTACCGAACCGAATACGATTTTAGCGTACCGTTACACCCCTAGTTAAAAGCAATTAAAAGACTTCATGGGTGTTTAGAGGGGAATTCCTGTAGAAAGACTCCAGCATCCTGAGAGCCTCCAGGGGGTGTGATTAACGGTTCCCCTTTTGCCCTCCTATGAGCCATGTGTTGCATATAGAGAACTGAATGTCCTTTGAGTCCAACTATGATCCTCCAGGGGGGTTGATTTACACCTAGAAGTGAACCTAAACAGCGTCCTAATCTCCAGGGCCTCCGGGAGGGGTTGATCGAAATGGCACCAGGGGTCCGTTTGAGTCTGGGAGTACTGTCTGAAAGCTCCAACCAGTCATTCATTCATTTTCATACCCGCTTCTTCCCTTTCGGGGTCATGAGGGTCTGCCGGTGCCTATCTCCAGCACACATTGGGCGAGACGCAGGGGTACACCCTGGACAGGTCGCCAGTCCATCGCAGGGCAACATTTACTCACACATTCACACCCTAAGGGGAATTTAGATTAGTCAGTTAACCTAATCACATGTTTTTGGGATTGTGGGGGAAAGCTTCAACCATTTAACGGGAAATGCACATCATAAACTCCTGGCATCCTAAGCTAATCACCAGGCTCTCAGCTTGTTGAGAAGAGGGATAATCCTTACAACAAAGACACCCTTTCACATATATAACTATTTCCAGAGTGGAAGTTGTTTTCAGAGAACTGTCTGCAAATAAACTGCAGACGACGTTTGTGGATATCCTGCAAGCTTTTATTTCAGCGTGGACCACTTGGAATCCACTGAAAGTAAGTTAGACATTTTATAATATAGTAATGTTTTTGACAAAATCTAGTGTAATTTACCTCATGTTTTGGTCCAAATCTAATTTAATTAAGAGTCGAATTGAGAGTGCTGTAGACAAGGTAACTTTTATTAAATAAGGAAGAAGGACATTTTTGGTACATGTTTTGAGAACCTAAAACTAATGAAAAAAATGTGACTAACAAACTTCATAATTTTTTTTTCAATTTATTTATTTATTTTATATATATTGTTTTTTTTTTTAAATATCTACCGATCTCATACACCAAGTTCACTCCAAATTTTACTAATGTGGTTCATGTGTATAAAATTTATAACAGCACAAGGTATTTTATTAGGTAAATATTTTGGTTGCTATGGAGGAGTCAGTGGCATCGCACAGTAAAGTTCCCCCTGGCAGTAATATAAACTTAACCACATGGTTGCTATGGTAAAGTCAGGTAGCTATGGAGGAGTCAGCAACACAATATAATGTTGCCTTTGTTATAATAAGTTATATTAATCAACCCCTATGTCTTTATAATATAGCTGAGATAGAGTTCAGAAACTTTGGTTGCTGGGGTAAACAGTTTGGTTGCTAGGAGACCGTTAGTGATCTCATAAAAACATTTACTATGATTAACATTAACAAACCCCCATTTCTCAATGAAGATATTTTTAATGCCATTTCCCATTTATTAAGACCGCAATAAGTCAATGGTAAATACTTAGCCCCTTCTAGAAATACTTTTGCACAGTCGTTGGTATGTTCCTGACTGAAAACCTCCCATATTAAGTTCATGGACAATTTCGCAGCAGTCCCATTGATTTCCCAGAATTTCTTTAGTGGTAACAGTCTGAAAAGATATAGCAACCCAAATCAGACCAGTTTGAATATCTTGAAAGAGTAGAGATTATGAGCCTTAAGTCGTTGAACATGAACTGTGTAGCCTACAATAAAACACCGCAATCAAGCTTTGATTTCCTCTTCAGTTCCTGCAGGTTCGTACTGTGCTGCTTGGATAATGTGTCTGGTTCTGAAGATCTTATCTGCTCTTGTGAGTCGCTTCCTGTTTGCTGTGCATGGAGGGTTGACTGTGTGGCGTGTTGTGCAAGTGACAGGCGACGCTTCCTATTGGCTACTGATAATGGGCGTGGCCCTGCTGGGAGTGGAAATGGCCATTACAATCAAATTCACTCGTAATGCTGAGTGGAAATGGTGAGATAATCATTGTTGAGTCCTGTCACTAACAAAAATACAAACTGAAATTAAGAATGTTTTGAAATTGTCAAATATATTTTTTTTGAGAGCCAGATGTTATCAGCAGAAACTATGGATACATTAACCCATAGGTTTCTATTGAGAGATTTGGAAACTATTGGATTAAGTCGGCTGCATCATGGGGTAGTGAAAAATGGGTGGAGCTTAGATGATGAAACAAAAACACAAGAAGTCTTCCTTAGCATTGGTGTATAGCCACACCCATAATTATGAAAACTTTAAGGTTAAATAAAGTGGCAACACCCTGCTCTCGTGATGCATTATAGAAATTGATCGATTTTGCAGTTTATCAAGGATTCTGCTTCCCTTTTCCCATCTCCTCCCCATTTCCTTTGTCTTTTCTTTTCTTTTCTGTGGCTTTTAGCTGAGTTGTGTACAATGTTTAAGCTTAATAAAGCCATGTTTTCAGTTAAATCTTGTTCAACTTTGCTTTCAGAGTCTTCTTACTTGCTTTAGATTTCATATTCAATAATAATACTTTAAACAAAGTAAAAAAAGTGGTGAGTTGAGTTACTATATTTGCCTTTGTGAATAAAACACTTCACTGGCCCTCTATCCATGTTATATAAAGTGATAAAAAGCACCCTCTTGCAGGGATAAAAATAAATGAGCTGCAAATAATTTCTATTTCTACTGATTCTATTGTTGTGATCTCATTTGTGTGGGATTGTGTCTTTATACACAATTTGATTCATCTGAAAGATGCCAATCACTCTAGAAAAAAAATAAAATAAAAAATTACAAAGTAGTCAAGGCGGGTTGAAAGAAAGTAGTGCAGTAAAAGTAAATTACAATTTCAGAGAAAAACTACTCAATTATCGTAAGAATATATGTTGACATTCCATCCAATGAACGGACCAACTCCAAAAGCTCAGGTTAAAAAGATGAAGTGCTCAGAGTGCGTGAGAAATTACACTCTATCTGTGACGCTGGCTTGGAACAAAAATAACTTGATGAATGAAGAAAAACAAACAACCTCTAGCTTTGGAGTCCCACAGAGCAGCAGATGATCATGTTCTCTGAGAGTTTTAAAAACACATGTACATTGAATTTGCTGAACTAGGAAATGCATTAATGAGTCTCTTCCCTCCCACTGACATGGATGGAGGACCTGCTGAGAGCATCTTCTTTCACTCCGTCCCTCTCATCATCCCCTTCACTCAACCATGATCTCGATCTGAACCTCTTTTCCGGCAACCGTCTTTTCCGTGCACACCGCTTCCCTCCTGCACACTTCACTTTGAAGTCTTGGTGCTCTTTAGAGAAGCTTGGAACTGTCAGCAGGGATTTGCATAACTAATGGGAGTAATTTGCACTCTGTGATTTGCCTGCAGCACTGGACTTTGTGGTGTGACCCAGCTTTACCACTGATCAGAACTATCTGACACATATATTCAGGACAGTTTGCTTCAAGAGATTAAAAGTCTTGCATCCACAAAGGCACACTTTTCTCTAATGTTGTAATTGTCACTGAAATACTCATTACTCATTAACCCATTAAAACTTTTCTGACCATTTCATTCATAAAATCCACAAAATACGAACAGTTTAGGGGGTTTTATACTCATCTAATTAACCTTTAGAAGTCTGGGGCCTTTTTGAACATTTTTTACTTCTTTACAATTTGCTCAAAAAGAATTTTCTCTAAAACAGTTTTTTTTGTGGCAATGCTTCATTTAATTTTTTTTTGTAATTATTTTACAAATATTTTTTTCACTAGAAACCTGAAAAGGTACAAAAATACCTCTCCAGTATTAATAATTTTTTTTTTTTTACTGTAAATATCTCAAAATTTGAGAACAAAACTTTTTTATGTTGCTAAAGTGTAAAAATGAATTAATCCTCCGAAAAAGGAAAAGACAATGTCAAAACAATGTAAAAAGTGTATTAAAAACCTCAAAGTATTCAAAGCACTTTTTTGCCAGGACTTAGAAAAACAGAAGCCATATCACAGGTTTTGTACTTCCAAGGGTTTCACCACTAGATGGCACTGATGGCATCGATTTGGTTTCTGTAAAATTAAACCTTTTTGAAACCTACACATTATATTTGGAATCAAAATACGTAAGACAATACGAAACAATAAGTAAGTCACGTCATTCCTACTGAATTCAAAACGAGCGGCACGCTATGATTGGCACACGCAGATTCTTCTGAGGGTTAATGGGGTCTATTAAATATGGCATATTGCATTGTCTTCAACAGTTTCTAAATGGAAGAAAACAAAATATCCCTCTATGAAGAACTCATCTGTCATTTTTGGTGCAGTGGTTAGAGCTAATAATGATCAAAAAACACCTAGTTCTAAAGATTTGTAAAAAATAGGTAGGTCAATAGGTCAAGTAGGTCATGTGACACATATATGTCTTGATATTTTATGTTGTAAATATAAATTCATTATCATTCTTTTTCTACGAGAAGGTCATACCAGAATGTAGAGTATGTGTTAATTCTCTAAACATACTTTCTCTTTCACTTTTTGCAGGTTTTCACCGATGGTCTTTCTATATCTGAGCACTGTTATTCCATCAGTCTGGTTCCTAGAACTAAACCTCCTCCAGGTCAATCAGACCAGCAACTCAAGTTCCAACGCAGATCAACTGTTCCTCTCGCGGATCCATCGAACAATGGTGGGTGGCCGTATCCCTCTCTTTGCTCTCCTACTTTTATTTCTGGGTAAAGCATTTGCTTAAACTGCTTTGGTGGAAATTGATTTATTCACTGAAAATAAAGCAAAAAAATGTGGCAATTCTTGAAATAAAATGAATGCAAAAGAATCAGTCGCATATTAAAGTACAAAGGCACATGAATAACCACAGCACCATAGATTTAAATAGACCAGCCTCCTGAAAAAAGGACGAATCCAGAGGTTACCCAAATGGAGATGCTAGAACTCACTTCAAGAGAAAATATATGCGGAAAAATTGGTATTGGTTGCCTTTGAAAATTTGAAAAAATAAAACTTTTAAAAAATATGATTATGATACGCATTATTTTTGACATGGATAATATTTTTTGTTTAACGAATTATGAGAAGAATTTCATCATTTATTGTGGCATTAATGGGTGCATTTTTTATCCAAATTTTTATTTTATGATCTTCGACTTATTTATTTGCATTTTTTAAAGATTTATTTTTTGCCCGTTGTGCCCTGGAACAGACAGGACAGTGGAAATGACAGTAAGAGAAGTGGGTAGAGAGAGGGGGGAGGCTGGGAAATGATGACAGGTTTGGGATCCAAACCAGCAAACCAGAAATGTGCACTACAATACACGAATACTATTGTATTTTTGACATCCAGCTGTTCTTTATAATTTGAACATATTCCACATTAAAAGATGCACACTTTGCTGTTTAGAAATTGCTCTAAAGTTTGTGAAGCTCAGCAGGTTTTCTACCTATTTCCACTCATCCACCTATGTTTATGTGCTTTTGGAATCGCAATAAAAAGTCCTTGATATATGTGCAAAAATTAAAAAAAAAAAATCACCTAAAAAAGTATGCTTATTCTCAGATATGAAAAAATGTGCGTAAACTACGATGGAAATACAATTATAGAATAAATCCCAATGGAATGCAATGGCAGTGCGTTTTTCTGTCGGAACTGGGGCATAAAGGGGTGGCATTAATGGACTAACCAACGGAACGGTTTTCAACGATACCACCTCCCAGAATTGCTTGACCAGCTGATCAGTCTTCTGCCTCCAAAAGCAAGATTTGCTGCACATATTACATTTTGTCTACGTGTTCTAAGAAACAAGTTAGTTTTTATGAACGAAAAAAAGTCTCCTAATACATCAACTTCCATTTGTCTTTTGATATTTGGCACCAGTTTATCAGGAAGCGGCGATTTTGTTTTCTTGGACTCGTTGGATGGAAATGGTGCTTTATTTGCATATATTCTATGCGTTTTGCGAAAAATTTAATTTGCATCTTTTTTTAACAGGGACATAAAAAGTGCTTAGGAATACAATTTTATCTCTGTAAACTACTTTAAAGTCTATCTTCTAACATATATTTTGTTTAAATACTCAGCATGCTCTTCCTGTCTGGCCTGTTACCATGGTGATTAGCCAATTTGTTTGTGTGCAGGGCTTGGACAAGCTGGATAATGAGAATTGGGTGAAGGCTCTGGAGCAGACTATGCTGATCATTCTGGTTATAGGCCGTTGGCTCATGCCGAAGGGCGACATGTCACGTGACCAGCTCTCACAGCTTCTCATGGTTTATGTGGGCCTTGGAGCTGATATCTTGGACATCTTTGACACTTTTAAGGAAGAACAAGTAAAGACAAACCAGGCTGTGATTATTGTTGGGCTCAGCTTGTTCTCCTGGGCCTTGATGCAGTTTCCCCTGGTGCTGACCCAAACCAGTCATCCCAAAGTCCAGTCCAAGGATGAATGTGCGGGTACCCAGCACAGGGAAGCTTCCTGCTGCTCCAGTGACGTTTTTAGCATTCTATTAACTGTGGGTCTGCAGGATGGACCATTCCTTATTTACCGTCTGTATCTCATGATTTATGAGAATGTTCTGAACCAGCTGATGATCTTCTTCACCTGTAAGAACATCCTCACGGTTCTGCTGGAGCTCTATAGGGTGGTTGTTGTTCTCTGTGAGCAGAACAATCCTGTGAGGAGAACACAAATGAACACAGATCCATCACTCAGACACTCAGAGCAGGGTGATGGAGAGACCGTAGAAACCATCTGTCCGGAGTAGATCTATCTGTCTATCTGCTTGCCAGAGATTTTACAGTATCATATCACTTCTCTTCTTTAAGTTGCTCTGCCTGTCTGTCTATCTGACCATTCATTCGACTGTGTATATACAGTACCTGTCTGTCTCTATGTTAGTGTCTTCCTGTCTGACCTTTCTTTCTACATATGTGTGTCTATGTTCACTTCAGTTTCATACTGTTTCTGTGTTTATCAATATGTCTACCTCTCTGTTTGTCTGTCTATCCATGTCAGTATGTTTTATTTTCTGTCAATCTCTGTCTGATAATCATATAGAGACAGGTCTGTCTGTATATTTATCTATGTTTTCTGTCTAACAATAATCCTTTATATCTGTCTTTCAGAGCCCAGATCTCTAGAAGAACAAAGCATCTCGCAAATAATTAATGTTAATTCATTTTATTCAAAACATCTATTACCGATAGGATGGACAGCACAATACTGCTGTCATTTTCTCCACCACATGAGCCCAGCAGATGGCAGTCTGAACAAATTGATAGCCAAGCCACAGCCATGGTGAAACTGGGCAGCTCTGGAGATCAGCGTGATTCATGACACTGTGCCTGAAGGACACCTGTCTGCACACAGTGGTTTGGGATATTTTAGCAGCCTACAACTGTATCGTCTCACAGTTTCTCAATGTACAAGCCTCCTGTCTCTTTCAGAACTGTGATATCTTTCTGACTGAGTTTTATTGAAGCAAAGAACTGAACACACTGTACACCTTAGAAAAAAGAAACATATCAATCATGGGATTAATTGAGAGACCACCTTTTATTTTATAAAAGAAACTTATTTAATTAGGATATCAGCAAAATTGAAACAACGTTAGGCCATGATTATTATTTGTTTTGACGAGTACTTTAAGTTGGCAAAAGTACAAGCGAGCTGAAAACCTGACAGAGATGACAAGAGAAAGACAGAGAGGGAAACACCTCAAAGAGAGCGCTGTCATTAGTGCTGTTCTGTCACTAAATCTTTCATTTCTGTGATGGATGACAGCACTTGTGTCAAAGAGAACCACAGAAACAGGGCAACAGTGTTTCTTTCTTTGATTTTATTTCTTCTAACCCCCCCCCCCCCATTAAAATAATTCCATAGCAAGTCTCAAATGATGAATGCTACTGTCCTGCATCGTCACCTCTATAAGTTTCCCATGAGAGCACATCGTTTCACTTGGTGTTTTCTAAATTTGAGAGACTCTGTACCACAGTGAGGATGCGGGGTGGGAGAGTGATGGAAGGAGAAAGAAAGGCAATGGGAGATGAGATTGTCGGAGGAGAGATGAACTGCATGCTTTAATGAGATTTGAACTCGTGGGAGGAGACACGCAGTCAGCTGATCAAGTGCTTAAACACCGACCTGCCCTAGATAGACATGAGAGGAGACAGGAGGACAGGGGAGAGTAGGATTTTTTTTATGGACAAGAAAAAGAACTTAAACTTCTACTGTATCATTCTTCTAATCAATAATCGAAAAGAAATAAAAAAATGTGTATTTGAAAGATGAAAGACCAAAACATCACTAGACCTTGTTATTGTGCAATCCACAATATGCAATTGTCCTTTGTCCATTTTTTACTTTTGTTTTTTACAAAAACCTCAGAAACAAACATGAAAATCTTGTGCAATTTCACAGCTGAACATTACTTTCTTGGGAAACCCCTTTCTTATATTGTTTTGGGTCATTGTCATGTTGAAGTACTATCATAGCCCCATTTTTATTGTCGCTGCTGTGGTCTCAAATACAAAAATCATATAAAATTATGAAAATTAATCATAAAAAATATTTTACGTATAAAATATATCCATATATACATAAAAATATATCTAAACAAAAAAAACCCCTTGCCCAATATCAACATTTTATATTGCAACTCTAACTTTCTTCAAGGTTTTTTTCAGGGATTTCATGGAAATGTCAAGATCAAATAAAAGGAATCCGCATAAAAATACACGAAAATATTGGGAAAAAAACATGAACATCTGAAAAAATTTCACAGTTTAATATTCCTTTTTCCCGCCAACTCCATTATTACTCTTTTGCAAGTGTGTTTTGGGTCATTGTCATGCGGTAGTACTATCCAAACCCTGTGGCTGTGTTTGCACCCAGTTCTCCTCTGAATCATTCAGATGCTCATAGCTTTCCTGACCAGATGGGCTTTGTTAGCACTGATAATTTCTTTCAACTGCTTTATTAGTGATAATGGTCCCAGCTTCTTGAGATCATTGACAAAATCTCAAGTTATGGTTCTCGGCTTTTTCTTAAAAGTTTCTAATTATAATTAAAACTCCAAGTCTGGCCCTGTAGTGTAGTGGATGGTGCATCAGACAAGTATGCGCTGTTGTGCAGGGTGACGTGGGTTTGAATCCTGAACCTGTTGTCATTTCCCAGCCTCCCCCCCCACTCTACCCACATCTCTTCCTGTCATTTCTATGGTCCTATCTGTTTACACAAAGGCAAAAAGCCCAAAAATAAAACTCTCAAAAATCATAAAAATAATAATTTCAAATGCAAAAGGTAGAATCTTGCACAAAGCCTCTGACCAAGGCTGACTGACTGTTATTTTGTGTTTCTTCCATTTGCATAAAATCACTGACTGTAGATCTACAATCTTCTCCCTGACATTGTTAAACAGCTCTTTGGTCTTGGCCATGGTGGACACTTTGAAATCTGAGTGATTGCTTATGCAAACAAGGATCTTTTCTGCAGGAAACAAGATGCTTCAAAGAGGCTCTCAACTAGTGACCAGTATAAAATACATGTGGCAGCCAGAAATCTTGCTGATTGATAGTGGATTAAAATATCTTTTCACTCAAATGAATTCAAATCTCTTTATTGTGTTTTTAAAATGCATTTTCCGGATTATTTGGTTATTATTCTGGATCTGTTGAAATATAGTTACAATCACAACAGAGGGTGTGCATTATCCTCTTTTCCATTGAGCTACACCCTCTTCATTAAGACTGAGCAATGCCGAGTGGCAAAACAAAGGCTCTCATGGCCCAGGTTAATATTGAAAAGTGCAGGTCTCCAAGTTCTTCTTTTTTTTAAATCTTTTTTTAAAACTGTAGCCATATTGCTTTTATTTGCACACAAAGGAGAGTGACAGATAGTAGGGCGAAGAGAGAGTGGTGAAGGATGGCCACGGCGCAGGAAACTGTGAGTAATTCTGATGATTACATGTTTAAGGTAAAATTATTGGACACAACTGTGTGATCCTCATGGAATTTACAGATGATCAGCTTTCAGTGGACATTGATTTGGCCAGAAATTGGTTTCCTGACACGTATACATTCCTGATTTCAACACTCAGCTGAACACTTCCACTCCAAATGCACTTCCTGGAACTTTTAAAACTTAGTGGATAAAAGCCCTTACAAACATTAAGATTTGCGATAAAGTTAAAGTTAAAAGTGTGTTTAACAATTGTTTTGATTATTCAAATGCGTTGTTGTCTCTCTACACATTTTCAAATAAAGTCAAAACACGCACAAGTGTCGATTTAAAGTGACGAAGATGATTAAGTATAATAATTTCTATTACAAATTTTGTTACACTAACTCTTACTTCCAACTACAGTGATGTCATGTGCATATCCTCTGCAGATCATTGAGCTAATAATGTATAATAATGTGCAAAATAAATAAATAAAAATTTAATTAAATAAGTTAAATACTCCCTTCACCCACTGTGCCCTCAAGTTTCATAATGGATTAATAGAATCCAAATAGAGATCAAATTTGCACACAAAACTAGAATAACACATAACCCCCCACAGATTATCTTTAAATTAACAGCTACTACACCTTGATTCTATGAATTTCCATATCTCTCACAAGGAGCCTGGAAGTGAAACACAGCTTGCTGCAGCAGACTCACATTTAACCATCGGTGTGAAAGTAGCCAGAAATATCTCTCACTAAACCCATCTAAAAAGATTCCATAAGCTGTTGGTTTTGTCAGTACACAGAGGGAATTGTCTTAAGTCAAACTACTTTGTGGAAAATTCCTGAAAGATTGAAGCTGTGCAGCTTCAGGAGCACCAAACTGGGGCGATGTGGCTTGTACGTATAGACCAATATATAAAATGATCTGATGGAAAAAGCTCCTGTTTTTTAAGAACATTTATTTCTGGCATATAAAGTAAAATGAAACTTTCTGCTCCTTTCCTCCCTCGAGCTGATCATCTGCAGTCACCACACATGTACTTTGCATAATATAAGGCTCATGCATCATGAGCTGTCCATCACTCTCCCCCAGGCTTTTTATCAGATGATTCATATGTGACTATGTTAACTTTCTTTTTTCCACCCCCTCTGCTGCTCAGCAACTGAACTACAATCACCAGCTGCCACGGATAAAAATATGAATCTGGATATTGAAATGAACCTTTTAAAAACACCACATTTTTATCCTTTTTGTTGTCACAAAAGTTTCGAAGCTGACCACCATTTCAGCTTCCCCTACAATGGAAATCATTGTATTTGATTTGTAGAAGTTTGTAGAAGCAGAGATTAACCTAAAAAAAGGTTCGCAGCCAGTAATCAATGCAGTCACCAAATGTTCATTAGCGGGTTTCAAATACAAACTTGGAAAAATTTAGCACTGTATCGTAGCTCTCAAGTTGTCTGTGTTACATTCTGTTTTCCATTGTGTTCAGCAGGATAATTACTTTAACTGATTTTTTTTCAATGCCCAGAAGACATTGGAGGTGATCGTGGACTTTTGGAACGTGCTAGCTCCCCCTCGGCCTGACAGATGCACCCATCTCCACAGTGGACTCCTTCTGTTTTCTGGGCACTACCATCACCCAGGACCTAAAGCTGGAGCTGCCCATTGTCTCTCTCATCTAGAAATCCTAGCATTGGATGTTCTTCCTGCAACAACTGAAGAAACTCAAGGTGCCAACCAGGATGATGGTTCCACACTCACCTCCTCCACTACCGTGTGATATGTTGGGGACACCTGGGTGAAAGACGTATCAACCAGAAAAAAAAATATTAAATATTTAAAAATGAAAAATCACCTCATCAGTTTATTGGACATCCATGATCGTTGTAAAGTAAACAACATCCAAGTTACTAAAATGTACCAGACAATTCACTAGCAGGTCTTAAAAGTTGAGAAATATTGAAATATTTAATAATAAATGTCTCTGTCTAATGGAGGATTTACAGCATGGTAAGAATTGATCCAAATATGGCATGAATCAAAATGTTTTGATTGCCTAGATACGGTTTAAATTAGGCGATTAATACAGTTGTACCCATCCACAAGATATATTTGGTTACTTTTTAATACTTATTTGTATTTTCTTCCTACTCTGCTTTTACCCGTCAAAGATGTTAAGATGAACTTCCATCAAAAACCCCAGGGAAGGTCATACCCAACACTCCTTTATTTTTTGACTCATAAGAAAATTGAGCGGCCATTTAAACTTCTAGAGATGTGAAGGGACAAATCACTTTTACATTCTGAGGAATAAAAAGCATTTCCCCAAACTCCCACAGTCTTGCCACCAATTTTCATGGCTCAGGCTCATGTGTGGAAGGTCTATAATTTCCGGGCAGAGAGCAGACTCGTGGGTGGACAGTTTCCTGAACCTTTTCACATGAATTACTAGAAAAAACACTGAACAAATTGAAGCGGTCTCCCAGATGACACCTGCATAAGATCATTCAAGAATAATGGTGATGACTTTGTGATGAGCTGAGAAATATGACGTCATAATTGACAAAGCCTCTTTAGCAGGAATCACATACTCTGATAATTTGATGTTAGTGAAAAAATATTTGTCATTTTAACCTTTTTCTTCAGCATCTGTATTCCACTGTGAATAACCTTGCATTTGCATATTGGGAGCCTGATAATACTATGTCTGGATATTTATTGGCTTAATTTTTTTCTGGCCTTATTTGCTTCAGTTTTCGATGCTAAAGAGAGCAGAGGGGCTTTTAATTTAAGCAAAAGAAGCGCATCATGCTGGAGTATCTTATTCTCTACCCTTACATCCGCAGGTAAGAGACTTTGGAGATTTGGAGACTTTGGAGTTGTCGTCAATGACTCGAATACTGTGTGTTTTTATGAATTCAAGTCCGAGTAAAGATGCTCAGTGATCTGCTGTTTTATGTCCTCTAGCAAGTGTCTGAGGAACGCTAACAAGAATATATAATAACAGTGAATTCAAGTTGTGGCTGTAGAGATTGGTAGGAGCAGAAACCTCACATTTGCGTGAGTGACTGAAATTTCCTGTTCCCCAAATGACATTTGAACCAACCATCTCTAGTTTTAATTACTCAGAACAGGACAAAGTTGTACTTTGCTTCTATAGTTCTGAGGCATGCAAGTAACTGGTATGAAAATCTTGAACAGCAAGGCTGGAAGTGCTTTCATGAATTGTTTTTAAATTAAGCTGTGTCTATTTTTAATATTTTATTCTTTAATCAATAATAAAACTGTTTATCTCTTATCTCTCCTTTTGAGACACGTCTGCTTCCTCCAAAGATTGTTATAGAACATAAGTGATGCAGATAACATTATGTTAGAGCACACATTCCAGAGAACACAATAGAGCTTATCTGCGGATTTATCAATGCTATAGTTTAAAAACTGGCACAAGTGTTTAATAGACCATAGATCTGGTTTATTACTCTCTTCCATCTCATTTGTTTTGTTTTCCTTGCTCTCCTCAGGTAGACAAGGCCTGAATATTAAAATATTGGTCAATTAGGGAGGAGAGATTAGATTGTGGTTTGAGATCAGATTGTGGGAAAGTAATTTTAACTAATGAAAGATTTGAAATAATAATACTCATATTAAAGAAACAATAGGCTAACATCTATCATATGAAGACGGTTCTTCAGTACAAATCAATTAAGCTGATTGTGTCAGCTCAGCCCTGATCATAGTTCAGTCTGCCTCTATAAGAATGCAGTTGGAGAACAGCTTCATTCGCTCTTTCGAGTATGTATCTCCTGAACTGAGTGAGTAGTGTTATCAGCACTGTACACTCGGCCTCCAGACAGACTCAGTCATTCTGTCTCGGTCTGAGAGCAGAAGGGCTTACCCCAGCCTTTTCAGCGGTGTTGAGTCAGGGATGAAGCTATCTGTGTGCAGCGCTTGGGAGTTTTCTTAAGGAAAGAGTGCGGCTTGAGAGATATACAGAAGTGCACACAGAGAGCACACACATCAACCTACAGAAGTTCACACATCTTTACTGGCAAACAGGAAGAAGTGAGTGATGATGTGACTTTAAAAGCATGCTGGCTCCTGAAATAACTGGAAATTTGATCTCTCAGTAAATTATGCTTTACATTAATAAGACCTGGAGGAGTTTATACAGTCCTTCACAAGTTACGATGTAAGGTTGTTCAGTACATTCCAGTGAAATATTGATATTGAAGAAGTGGAGGTTTTAACTAAACTTTTAGAGTTGAGCTCTTAGTTCAGCACAGCATTTCATCTTGTGATTAGAAGCAATGGTTATGTAATTGATTATGGCTGACAGATTCTGAGTTTTAGTGAGCCGGCTCTCTTAAGTGAATCTGAAGAATCACCAGATCTCACTCTCACAGGAACTGAACCAGGTTTTTTTAGTATGAACAAGAGGATTTTAAGAAGATGCTCTGTTCCAGGTCGTACTGCTAAAAATATCTGTTGCACCTACAATCAAAGACTATTTTGAATAATGACTGGTAACAAGGAGTGAGCCAGTGTCTAGAAGAACACATCGGTTTTTCATCTTCATTTTACTGAAGATTTCTTTTTAAAAGGGTACAACTGGACAGTGGAATTGCTCAAAACATGGCAAGAAGCAAAGCCCTTCCCACAGGGATAACCTTGGAGCCAACAGCCAAAGAAATGCATTTATCAATGCTATGTTTTTTTTTTTTTTTTTAATTGATGAATTATACCAATTTTAGAGGGAAGTGTCAAAAAACAGTGTTTGAAGCCAATGTTTTGTTCAGTTATCAGAGCTGAGTGCGTTGCTCAATAGTGTTGTTTTCGGAAGCACTCACAGGCACACACGTTGTCTCTCTCTCTCTCGCTCTCTCTCTCTCTCTCTCTCTCTCTTATTCATTTTCTCTCCATCGTCACTGTTTGGTTCGTATTCATTTTTGATTCATTTTAAATCGAGAAACAAACCAAAAATTGCTTTCCTGCACACTTTAGGATTTTGAATAAAACTAATTTAAGCATTCCTGCATAAATGTTCTGATCTCTGGTGAGCCTTATGCCTTTTAAGTTTTGTGCTTTATTGTGTATGTTTTTTCACTTCCAGTTAATCCATGCACCTCCTCAGTTGTCAGACCTATGGTTCACACCCCTTGAATCTCCATGATCCATTCCTGACTTCTTGGATCTCCAGAGTTTTACTCCATTCACCCATCCATCCATCCTTCTTTGGGCAATTTATGTTCAAAATTTAGCAATTTGACTTAAAAAAAAAGCATCTGTGGGTGGTTGCCATGAAATGTTGAGTTTTGTTTTGGCTTCTATTTGAAACTTCGAAAGCTTTAAGCTTCATCACATACATATTTAGTATGTGTTATGATTTTGTCCATGATTTATATAATAATTGTTAATTTGCCAATAAATTGCTGCCTCTTTTGCATTCAAGCTTCCATAGATAAATTAAACTCAACTTTCTTAATTTATTACTGACAATTTCTAAAATGCAACCTTTCTCTGGTTAAAAAAAATCACCCACTTTTTGGCATTTATTTTGATGTAAATTATATAGCAAACAACTATTTTTTTTTAATTTTGTGCATTCATGAATCTACATTAATTAATGCACATACTTCATTGAAATCATATGCTAGTAAAAGTTGTTCCAGCCTAATCAGTTCTTAAATAACTGCTTTCCAGCCTCATGATCAGACATTGTTTTGAACAGATTGCTGTTAGTTAATTTGACCAGTGAGATACAATAGAATTAGACATTTTCAAGTAAGGCGTATAATCTGATAAGCGCATTCAGATTCTCTTGGTGTCCCCCTGCCATTACCAGCTGATCTGCGCACACACTCAGTCACAATCATTTTCCATAAATTTAACAAAACATTGTGATCGTCATTGGATGAGATTTTCCCAGCCGACAATCAGACGAGCAAATTCAATTACAAACCGTTTGTAGAAAAAAAATCCCATTCTCACAGTGACTCAGACAAGTTGTGTTGCAGGGATGGACTTGTAGGGGAACTTTAGCTGCTTGATAATTGGATTTTCAACCTTGAAAAACAAGGATGAGTGGTGATGAGGGCCGGAGATTGCAGGAAAATAGTTAGATTTTTACTTTGTTGAAGTAAATGGAAATAAATCAGATTTCAGAAAAAAAATCTATTTAGATGTAAATCAATGCTAAAACGCTCTCGTAACCATTCATCAGACTGAGGAATATCTACATGCTTTTAGGGATATGAAGGGACATTTTCTATATTTCAGCTCCAGTTTGGGGTCTTGCTCCATTTTGGTTTCCCATATGCACTCACTGGCCACTTTATTAGGTACACCTTACATGGGATAAGGGTATCCTTGGTATGGGATACATTTGTGGAATAGATTCAACAAAGTTTTGAAACCATCCCTCAGATAGTTTTGAGTTGAATCTTGCATTTAGAGTACAGTGTAATGTTCAAGAAACCAGTCTGGTGCATTATCATAGCCATCAGAAGGTCAGCAACAATACTCAGGTTGGCTCATGTGGGTGTAATGATTACCCAGATTATTACACCACGAACACCGGCCTGAACCATTAATGTTTGCTTTCATGTTGACAATAAATTCTGACCCTGCCATACAAATGTAGAGATTTCATCAGACTAGGCAACATTTGCTGTTGCCATGTGATTGGCTGACTAGAAATTTTTGGTAACAAGCAGTTGGACAGGTGTACCTAATAAAGTGGCTGTTGAGTGATAGATTCATTGCACATTTAATGAGTCAGGTTACTTTATGTTTGAAACAGAAATCTCGGCTTCTGAGATGTGTATTTTGTGCATTTAACACGTTGTTTTCTAACCCCGAGGTTATGAAAAGCATTTGTGTCATCTGCACGGTTGTCTCTTATTTGACTGTGGAATTACATTAGGCTTTATGACCTTGATTTCTTAAATGAAAAACTATTTGAAAAGAGGGCATGAGCAACAGTTTATTTGTTCATCACCAGAGCCAATGTAAGAGGCTCGAGAGGATGTCTTTGGTCCAGAAGTTGCTTGACATGAGGAATGCATCATTTGGAACCCACGCCCGGGATTTTTCTGTGCACAGTGACTCTCGATGTGCTGACTCCAGCCCCAGGCCACTTCTTTTGAAGCTCCTCAAATGGATTTGGAATCCTCTCATGGCTGCCGTTGTCAATTTTTTCCTTCAAATTATCTTCAAGCCAAAATGAATGAATGCGTAATAAATATATAGAATATACTTTGACTTTTTGGAAACAGTGCCCAAAGATATTGAACTTTTGTTATGTTTTAGTGTTATATAAAATATTGTCATTGCGGAAATTCTGTAGAAGGTTGGGGTTGATGACAAACATTAGGATTGTCCGGGAAGAAAAACCCAAACAAGATCGGTTTAAAGCTGCCTTTTATGAAGTGTTGAGAGGAAAAAGGTTAATAAAGGAATGTACCAGATGACATCATACCCCACCTAACAGGAAACGACAAAATAATTTGTGGCGTCTTCTTGGGTTAGCTTAATGATTGGTTGATATTAGGAGTACTTTGCATGTTTGCATAGAACAGAGAAAGAGGTAACAGATACAACATGTGGACCTCCTGCAGCTGGTTTGAGGCTTTCGGGCTTCAACAAACAAATTCCACTACAATGTGATGTAAAAGTGTGACAAGTATGCAATATTTTGGAATGTAAATACACTTTATGTGACATCTAATCCTATTTATTCATAACAAAATGATCCAGTTGCTTTTGAAATTAACCCACTTCCTGAAATAGATCATCCCATTCACTCTCCCAAGTGTTCCAAGGAGAGCTGTAGCTTCTAGCGGCCAGTGTCCTACATTATGTCATTATGTAAACTCAAAAGATCTTAAGGAGAAGAAAACAAACTCTTAAGACTATTAAGAAAAGACTAGTAAATTTCATTTTAGACATTTTTATGCACCCGTAGGTTAACTGAATACAAACGTGTTTTATTGGTGAGAAGAGTGGGGTGTAGACGGCTTTGTCTCTGAGTCAAAAGGTTCCAAGTTGCTTTGTTCATCCCATGCTTGATTGGGTTCCCTCCAGATGCCATTGTTTTTCATTCCTGAATAATTGAGTGAAAAACAGAAAGTTAAAAACAATGGAAGCCCATTAAATCATGTGATCATGAAAGGCGCAGAGGTGGAAATGAAATGGGAATTATCATAATTAATTATCATAAATGCTAATGTAAAGTTTTGTTGAGAAGAAGCTTTTTTTGAAATTAGAATAAAAACACAGTATATTTGTATAAATTAGTAATATTTTTGTAGGATATTTATTTATTAAAATTGGACATTTAAGCTTTTTTGAAATTAGAATATAAAAGGCAATATATTTTTATTGATAAGTTTTAGTTTTGTTGGATTTTTATTCATTAAGTTTTTGTTTTGTTGGATTTTTATTCATTAAGTTGTAATAATTAGATACAATTATGTGGGATTTTTTAAAATAAATTAAACATTTGAACCTTTTTTGAAATTAAAATACAAAACTCAAAATATTAGGAATATTTCTTTTATTTATTAAGCTGGATGTTTAAGCTTTTTTGAAATTAGAATATAAAACATTCTATATTTGCAACAATATTTTTTGAGGGATAATTGTTTATCAAGGAAGTTTTAGGATTTTTTGAAATTAGAAATATATTAAAAATAATTTGTTTTGTGGGATTTTTATTAATTAAGTTGGACATACAGCATTAGGCTTTTACAAGATTAGACTGAAATACTGAAAATTGATATATATATATATATATATATATATATATATATATATATGTATATATATAAAGGTAAGATTTAAAATGATTTTAAAACACCTCTCTAGAGTCTTTGAAAACATTGTTAGAATCAGATAATGCCAATTGAATACAGCTCAACAGTCTGATGCTAAGCATAATAAACTTGCATTGATTTATTTGCTCAATACTTTAGTGAAGGCAAAAGTGGCGACTGGCTGATAATTTGTGTTTCTTTTCTCAAACTTAAACCAATTACACACATTCTTTTCCTGCACTTCTCTATTTCTATCTTTAACACAAGCTTTTAACAAGAACAGTGATGGCATCAGCTCAGACAGTGAGACCTGAACAGTATCAGTCACTGTCACCATGATTGCAGGAAGTGATACTCAAAACAGATATATTTTCATGCTAACACCACGGAAGGTCTGATCTATTAAATAAATGAAGATTCTTAACAAGCAATCAAATATTTACAACTTAAGAGCAAATCTGTAAAAGTGGGATTTACGTTACACTTGAAAAAAGAAAAGCAATTACTCCATCTGGAATCTAATATCTCTATTATTGTGGCAAGCCATGTTTTATTTGTACTGCAATGTTAACGTAAAGTTGTGATTCAATGTGGTTTAAAATTTGATGAAAAAATTTGCGAATGAAAATGAGCTTCCCCATTGCAAATGAACAATTTTTATTCAGGTCAATATAATATAAAAATTTAATTTTAATTACATATTTAATGTGTAGGTTTCAGAAAGGTTATTAGCTTTTATATTTTGGTTTTAAACAAACATTACAAGAGTTATGACACGTAATTTGCTACTACTTTCAGTTTCATTTTAAAGACCCCAAAATCAGTGTCATCAGTGGCATGTAGGGGTGAAAAAATAGAATACCACTTGGAAATAAAAGACTTGTGAGATAGCTTGTGTTTTTCAAAGTTCTGGCACAGAAAAGCTAGAATTTTTGCAGAAAAAAAAAAATACACTTTTTTTGTACAATTTCAGCTTTGTTGTGGGATTATTGTGTAATCTAATGGAAAAATGTTTGTAAAAAAAGAAGCTGGGGTTGTACAAAAAATAATATCAAGAATTGGCACAAAAACAGTTTAAAAGTAATGTTTTTAGAGCGAATAGTAAAGTAGTAAGAAAAACATTCAAAAAGAAAGGGTTAGCTGGTTCGGGATCATAGGCTGCTTGTGTAAACACTCTAAAAGGCTAATAAGATTTCAACTTAAGGTTCAAAAAAGAAAAAAATGAGTACTATATGCTGAAGAAACAACATCAAATAAATAAAAAGATTGTTTTTATGTATTTATTCATTTATAACTCTATACTATGCATTTGCACAGAGAGCTTTCAATTTATCTCTAAACAGAACAGTGATCTCCCGCTGTCATGCACACTGAGCAGCTACTCTAAACTCATAAAAATGCTTTGTTTTGGCTTAAAACAGCTTTGAGTCTGCTCAAAAGCTTATAGAGCATGAGTGAAGATGGCAGAGTGATTTATTTAATTATGACACTAATGCTTGAAGAGTTTAGTCCTCTTGAAATGATTAAAAAAGTGCAATGCTGTGTTTGTTGCTTTGTTTCTGTCTTCTTTATTTGTTTATCGACAAGCACGTGCCTCAGCATGACACATCTTAATTGGATTATTGGTCTTTTTAGAAACAGTATCCAAAGTAGAGTGCTATTATCGACTCTACAGCATAGAACACAAGCATCGACCACGAAATAACACATTTAACCCGAATAAGTCAACCTATAGCAACATTATTTATGAAGCACATTTAAAATACAGTTCATATGATTTATAGATCAAAAGATTTATCCGTTTGCCTTGGAGAGAAGTCTACAGAACTAGATAAACAAAAACACTTTTTTACCCTTTAAACGTTGACATTTGGATTAACAGCTTTGATCTCTTCTCCACAGATTGAATATTTTGTGGGGAAATATTTTGATGGGTTGACAGCATTTTCAAGGTGCGTTGGTGAAGTCAGTGCAGGCCTCTTTGCAAAGCTTCCGTGTGCTATCTTCATACGTTTGCTCAAACAGCCGTTTAATTCTGCTCCTCCATTGGATTTCGCCATGGGCCTGTCCTGCGTGATCTGTCATGATCAATCACCCCTGCCGCCGAAGGGATAATGAATATAGTTAATGATGGGGATGATGGTGGAGTAAACTGCCTGCCTGTTAACTTATCTAATTAAAACATTGTATCACCAGACAATTACACCGGCATCGCTCTTTCATTTCTCAGGCCACAATCACAACCATTATAGGATTACGTCTAATTAGAAAAGGTATTTTCTGCACCATGGGGTGTTCTGTTGCGGTGAAAACAAATAAAACAACATCGATCTGCCTTTTTTGCTCTTTTTGGTCACTCCATTTAGATAAATGGCAAGCGACTAAGAGAAAAGACACAAATGAGAGGAATACAATCCTATTAGCCAAAGAATGGAGCCATTTTTTTCTTGCTGTATTTTTATACACATTTACTTACAAGACTTACTGACAGGGCGCGCACACACACACACACACACACACACACACGCACACACGCAAACACGCACATATATATTTGATTTATTGATATATTTGAGATGTTCCAGTTATTTCAATGGCCAGAGGTGCATAAAATGACATCCAACTCACGACATGAAAAGAGCCAACTTTCATTGATTGAATAACCAATAAAAAAACCAATATGACTCTTTTTCATTGGTGTGTGAGCTCCTGTTGGTGCCAATGGTTTTCAATTGATGCGCAAAGTTGCACGAAACTTCGTAAAGGAAGTGCTTCTGCAAACTATTGTTGGTTTACATGTCTTACCTGCTTTCTCCTCTTTCTTATCTCATCCGAAATCAATGTTTTCTCACAAAAAAGCCCAATTAAGCCAGTCCTCAACCAAACCCATTTAATAATAAAAAAAAATACACATCCTAGTTTGAAAATGAGCTCTTCCTGTTTGTGCACACATAGTTCAAAGCAAGTTCTATGCAGACATGGATGACCGCAGCCTTCAACATCTTTCTGTAACTTCATAAAAGTGTTTCTGGAAGGAGTTTGTTCTTTCTATAAACATAATCCTAAACTTTGCCCCTCCCCCCCTCATGCATCCTTCTTTGTTCTGAATCCAGCATTGTTTGTTTGCTTAGCAAATTTCAATGTGTAAACAAAATAAAGTCATGTTTTCTGTTATATCTTCTTAAACCTTGCTTCCAGAGTCTTCTGTAATGGGTTATCACTTTCTACTCTATTTTTGCATGGGTTAGTTTTGTGCTCTTTTGTTTGGTTAAGGTTTATTTTTATGGAGTGTAATGGGACAGTTGCAAACTATTGTCATTTTGATACGTTTCCACAACACAAAGCAGCGCATTAATAAATGTGTCTAGACTTTAGTGAACAAATGTGATTGGCTGAACCATTAAGAAGCTGCCAGCTCAGGTTCTGCTGATGTCTGACCTGTAACTCATGGGAACTTTCGCTGAGTTAAAACCTGAATTATATATTTTACACTACAGCATGAATATGAGATGACCAAAGTAGGAAGTGTAGTAAAATACGACGGATTGCTTTAAAAATGTAGGCAAATAATTAGACCACTCAATGTAATTTTAATGTGTTGTGACAGCAAAGCTCAGACTGAAAAGCTTGAATTCACACTCAGCTGGTCTTTTACCCTTATTTTCTACAGCTAATTCTCGCTGATTTCCCAACTGGTTCTTTTATTATGTTTATTTGCCCCCCCCCCCCCATTTTTCACCATTTGAAAGCTTCTTCTTCTACTACTGTTGGCATTTAGATATGTATTCCTGTTTCTACTCCTATCGTGCAATATTAATGTTTAGCCTGTAACCCCCTTGTAATATGGTGGCAAAACTTTTAAAAAGACTACAAATAAACAAATATAATTAGTAGACACTTTGCTTTGCTCACATTTTCTTCCAGCTGTATAGTTGCCATGGCAACTGCTGATGCCCACTTTAACTTCTGTGTTACAACAAGTCTATTTGAAGCAGACGCAAGGTGTCACACGTGCAAAATGTGAATAACAATGACTTCCATGTGTCAAGGATCAAAGAATAGTCACACAAATCCAAAACTTGTAAATTGGCAGCTTCTACGGATTCCTTTCTGACAGCGGCAAGCTTTCATAAAGTTACCTAAGTGAGGGAGATGCAATACCACCAATGCTGATATGTATCTTTCCTGGAGGACTCTGTACTTCATTACTGCTGATATCCATCCTGGTGATCTTTAATTCCTCAAACCAATAAAGTTGGTTCATTTCAGCAAATTGAAGGATGTCATAATCTGCACCAGATTGTAAGATTCAAATTTAACGATTTCTTAAATACAGTCATGGATGCAATCCTCCCATCATCTGATGCACGAGGAAGAGTCAGGCCTGCATGGATACCCTTCATTATAAAGAAATAGAGAGAGAGCTGCATTTTGTGAAACGTTCCATTTGTCTCCTAGCATGATTTTTTTTTTTTACATTCCAGCGTTTATGTAATTCTCCAAAGTGGTGGCACGCATTGCTGGCATGTGATGTAGTTTTCAAGCTTGCCATGATAAAACATTAATGTTGCACATCTTTTTCCCTGGGCTTACAGGCAGCAGGATCATAAATTCATTACAGAAATATTGTGCACTGGAAAGAAACTTGGATTCTCTTACATTTGTCATATTCTGTTAAACTCTGAAGTTGTGTTTTCTTATTTGACATATTTCGTCATTTTGATGCACATTTAAACAGAACCACACACAGGTACAGATGAACTCGTATGTAATGTTATTTATGGTGTAGAAGCAATGGTTGTAAAGCCCGCAGTGACCCAGTTGGGTGTCAACTCTTTGGTGATGAATTAAGCAAAAGAGCCTTAACGACAATAACTGAGCTGGTGAAAGCACCGAGGAGTGACCTGTGGAACTGTGGACCACATTTCAGGGAGTGATCATACCAATCTTTTGGTGAAACTGAATCCTTTGAAAATGTACATTGAATGAAAACAGAAAAAAAAGAGGTTCATTGAAGTTTTGCAAACAATCAAACCTTCTGATCACATCCGAAATCAATGTTTTCTCACAAAAAAGCCCATTATGCCAGCAGTTTCGTGTTGAAGAGTCATATGTCCTTTGGAGCATTCCTTCCTCAACCTTTTAGAGTACAAGTCTACATGTTGTTTAGGTTGTCTCCTCCGTTTTTTTTCTCATCTGAAAGTCATGTCTCTTCTCCCACAATCCCCAAAAAAAACATTTAGTCAGAGCTCTGCAAACAAAAACATAACATGTCCAACAGTTTCCCGTTAAGGGGTCTAGGAGTCCCATGTCCTTGGGACTCCAAATTTTCACTTGGTCAAACTTTGTCCATACTTCCTGCTTTTGTCAACTACAATGATTGACGATACATGTTCAGACTAAGTCTTGTTAACAGAAACCCCAAGTTTTAGCCAAACTAATAACCCACACTTAACAAAGGATCTCAGGTCCAAGACGTCTGCGTCACCACCTGGATATTTGCTCAAACAGAGGATTAAACCCCATTGATATGCATTTTCCAAACTTTTATTTATTTTTAACAATACATTTTATATATTTACCTATTTCTCAACCACCATAGTTTGTTTTTGTAACCCCACACCCCCACAAAGGGACTTCATCCGATGGACCTCCAACTGGAAGATTTGCTGTAGGGAAACCCTCAACATGTTTTTATACCCTTTGTTTTCCAAAACAGAGAGCGGCATCTTGTCAACTGCAATCAACAACCCAATAGATCTGGAAGTGAGTTAATGTCTGGAAGTGACAAACGACATTTAAAAAAATGGAGTCAATATTAAAATGAGCTTTTGGACAATACTTGATAACACTTGCGGATTCCTGCTCTATGTCTTTATTTACCTTTATTTTTTAAGCACAATACTTCCATTCAGATCAAGTCCATTGAGAAATGGAGCTGCGATTGATCCTCCTATGGAAAATTCGTTGTATTGTGTTGGATTTTCCAGGTGAACCTTTTATTTGCTAAACCATTGCGGACAGAAAACGTAAAACCAAATTATACGGCTCACATTCACTGGTTCATCAGTAGTTAGTTTAGCCTGCGTTTACAGTTTGATGGAAGTAATTTGTAATAGACCTCTGCATACAATATTCCATTACACCACACACTATTATATGGTACATTTCTATAACCACTTCACAGAGAGGAAAATGACTCTCGTATTCCTTAGCTTTACAAGCCCTGGGTTATAATAGTTCATTAAAACCAAATGGAATTTCATCCTTCGCTTGCAGACAAATCTTTGGCCCTGAATTCTGTTACCTGAGTGTGACTCAAACAGAAAAAGGTCTTTTTTATTATTCATCTGGCAGCTTGGAGATGACCATAACCTCAGTGCCCAGAAAACACTTCGGGTTGTTTTAATTTCTTTGTGGCTTGCACTAATTAGATTTCCTGCTCCTCTTTTACAGAGGCTGTAGTGTTTGAATGGCGCTTTGAACTTGGCTCCTCTCTGAGGTGGCACAGCAAGGCTGAGACGATAAGAGGAAAAACTCACAGAGCCGAGCCTTGGGAGATTAGGATCTGAGATGAGCCCTGGATGTCTATTTTTTTCAACTCTGTGAATCTGCTGAAGGGGAGAAGGGAAGGCTTCCTGGGCTCTTAAGAAAAATAACAGAGACCTGGCTTGGATTTTGCATGTTAGCTCATGTGTGCTAAGCTGCTTATCAGAAAGGTGTATTTATGGCAGATATGGGTGTGGGCTGTGTAAAATCCCAATGGGGTTGTTTACCTCAAAATGGAAAAGTAACTGACTGGTTCATCTTCAAATCTGCTTCTAACTCCACTTCACATCAAGCAAAAGGTAGAAAATGTAAATTAAATCTGAGGCATTGTGTTCATTTGAATCTGTCTCCCATAATCAATAAAAAGACCATTTATTATTTGGTCAAAGGAGGTGTTCATCAAGTTTTCCATGAAAGTCTTAGGTACTTGTAGATGCTGTGGTTAAAAGTGCATTATACGTCCATCTTATATCAAACAAAATTGGATAAAAAAAAAAACCCTCACTGATACAGCAGTTCCATCAATCACATGGAGACAGCTAAACGTGGAATTAGATATATTCAATATCAATTCCATTTTCAATTCAATACCAGTGCTCATCATTGTGTTTGCAGAGCACTGTGAGCTGACAATTCACATAATTATTTGAGCACGGTTTTAAGAAAAACTGATAATCATATCTATTTCTGTCATTGCATTAACCTGCTTTCTGCCTCATTATTAAAGTGTGTCAGAGAGATAACAGTCAATAACTTGTCCTCATAGCAATCTGAACTGCAATGCACCGCTAACACAGACTCTTCCCTAATTGCATCTGAGAAATGATCCAAACTGGTTTGTTCATTTGCAGAACTTTGTCTCTCAAGCTTTTTTTCAAAGTACCAACTCACAGAATTACATTTACATTTATATATAAACACAGTTTGGGAATAAACATAAGCAGTTTGTTACAAGGTCAGATTTATCATAAAACATGCACATAGAACATGTTTGAGCTGATACAGAGTAAATTCAGTGCTTCAGGGAACTTTTATTATTATTATTATTTTTTGAAAGAGACTCAGATTTCCAGATTGTGACTGCAAGAGAATTCCACCAGCCAGGAACTGTGAAGCAGAAAGTCCTGGTGAGAATTTTTTTTTCCACTCTGAGATGAGACCACTAGAACTTTTTGCAGAGAGCCAGTAAATACATAAGACTTCAAGCGACAGACACTTCTGATAAAAAAAGCCAGGTTGCATTGAAGAACATGTCTCCTCTGGATTTAGAGGATGAACAAAGTCTTATTTCAGTCACAAGCAAAAGACCAAAGTTTAAGGTTCGTACAGTTGCCTTATTTTGTTTCTCCAAACCTTTTTGGACACAGTTACATCTGGGGGAAAAAAGTGTAGAAGGTGGTGTCAGTGTTTTCCAGGTTTTTATTTTACAAACAGACAATGTTTGCAGAAGTAGTGTGTTCCACTTACAGCCAGGCTTTACTTTTAAAGGTCTCACAGTAGCTCCACGATACATATTGCAGATTTTATTTCTCTTCTATTGAGATTTGCTCAGTGTTCTTTATATGTAGCAGCTAAATCATATCACGCACATCAGGCAAAAAATGTATGGTTGATTTTAATTAAATACCACATTTTTAAATTTTAAATCAGAATACTGTTTCAAACAAATGATTTGAAATTAAAAATATTGTTTAAAAGCTTTCCTTTCCCATCTGCGTCTCTCTCTCTCTCTCTTTCTCTATCTCTCTCAGTCTGTATTTTCCTTTTTGGGTCTTGCGAACTTCACGGACCATAAAATCAGCAAATTCATTGCTAGGCAACAAGCATTCAGACAGAGCGGGATGGAGGGGAAGCTTCTCAGTGCTGTTTCTAATGTAGTGTGTGCTTGTGATTGTTAATGAAACACAAAATATATTTAAATGGGATAAACCCTTTTCTACCATGACTTCACACAATAGGATTTATATTCATAACACTAGAGTGTTTTTGTGTTTTCTTTTACCGCTGAGCAGTTGTTTAGCTCTCATAACTGAGCTTTAAATATAAGAATTGTCAAGGCCATTTCTGAAAAGTGAGTTACATACTACTTACATTACCCAACGCTTTGTAAAACAACACTTCTTTATTTCCTGTAATTAAAAAATACAATATATTTTAACCCCTAGAAGTTTCTGCACACATTGGTGCGTGTGCCGATCACACCAGTGGTTTTGAATTAAATGGAAAGAAGCGACTCACCTTTTGTTGAATTTCAATTTCACATATACTGTGTAGGTTTCAAAAAGGTTATTAGTTTATTAGTCTTATGACACATATTATGTTTCAGCTTCATTATACAGACCTCAAATTGGTGCCATCATTGCTATCTATTGGTGAAAAGAAGGGATAACTCTTAGAAGTACAATACCTGTGATTTGACTTGTTTTTTTTTCTTGCAAAGTTCTGGTACAAAAAAAGCAAAGTTTAAGGAGAGGTAACAGGTTTAGGCCTGTTTTTTTATTACATTTTCACAATGTTTTAACATTTTCTTTGATTTTGGGGGTATTTATGAATTTCTATTTTGTCTCAACACTTTTGATCTTTGTTAGAAAACATAAAAAAACTATTTTTTGTAGATTTCTGCACTAAAATGACATATTTATACTTGTATTAGAGTAAATTGTAAAATAGTAAAAAATGCTCAATGAGACTCTGGACTTTTAAGGATTTCTGAGATCTTTCTAAAAACAGACAATACAATACAAACAGGAAGTTACTTCACAAACAGGAAGTTATAAGCTCTTTATACCTCTCTTAATCCCCCCTCCCTCTCTCTTTCTCTCTCCTCCACCTCCCTTCCCCTTCCTCCACCCTTGCTTTTTCCATTGCAGTGCTGTTTTCAGTTGGTCAAAGTTTAAGCTAAATAAAGCCACATTTTCTGTTAAATCTTCTAAAATCTTATTTTGAGAGTGTTCTTCCCTGGTTCTCCGTTAATATTCAATAAATTGATATTCAATATTCTCCTCCTCAATAAAACAGCAAGTATCTTTATTTTTAAAGTCTGCCACAGATCTAACCCCTTCAATCAAACTATCTCAGTAAGCTATTGGGGGTCACTTACTAATGTTAGGTTCACCTTTAGACATAACAGCACATCACCTTGGCAAACACTATTGTTACTAAAATATTTATCATACCCAGGCTCTGGATGCAAGGTTTAAGAAGGTAACACAGAAAACACAGCTTTATGTAGGTTAAACACTGAAGATGCTAACAGCTAAAAAAACATGCTGCATCCAGAACAAATGACGATTGGAGGAGGGGGGAGGGGAAGACCATGAGAGAGCAGCTGTGTGTATCTCTCAGGGTCTCCAGAGCCATAAGGGACGAAGAGCTGTGCTGCCTTAGTCAAACAACTATATGTTTATGTACAATAATTAGCTACATTTCTATGAAAACGGAGACATTCATCTGCGGGTCTCCTTAAGACAAATAGTAGAAGTGTCAGTAAAAGAATTAAAAAATGAGAGTAAAACACAACGTTGTTATAAGAAATTGAACTTTGAGCAAATAAATCTGAAATGGCTTGTCTGAAATGTTTCTCCGTATAATTAGCTCTGGGAAACAATCCTTATGTATGTGTTGAACTAAAAAAAAAAAAATATAGAAATAAACAAAAATACTTGGAAATAAAGCAGTGAGTTGATGTATTTTATCAAATATGCTATTATATTTCATTTACGTAATGCATTGTTCACTCAGTAGTTCTAACTGATTTGCTGAAAGATATTTAGTGAACTTTGACACGTCTCTCAGGGCTATGACGCCTCTGCATTTGATAAACAGTTATATTGAACAGAGAAATACATTTCCAGCAAGCGGCTTGGAAGTGCATTTATTATTAGCACAAATAAATAATTCACAGATTGTTCAAATGGAAGGTCTGCCATAACCAGCTGGATAAGTAGAACCAGGATGCTGCAGATGTTTCTTCTCTGGATAGTTTTGTGTGCTTTTTAAAAGTGGAAACAAATGATTCAGATTCTCACTGTCCACAAAAATGTTTAATTAATTCATTACAATTTTTTTCTTAACATTTACTGAAAGAAACGTACAGAACAGTGTTCATGCACAAGTTTAGTAAAATGAACAACATTCTGCAAAACGTCTGACAGTGTCGCACAGTAATCCATTGTGGTTTAGCACATGAGAAGCCACAGCTTCAAAAGTCAGTGTGATGTCCTCAGGCCAAAAGAACTGTGCTCACATCCTGCCATCAATTGAACCGTTGAGGACACAGTGAACATAATTTGTGAATTCATGAAGGAAATAAATCAACTTTAAGCTGCACAATTTATCTTGTTCCAGTCACCTGCATTATTTTTCTCTATAATGTTATCCCAATATTGTTATTTCTTTTCTCTTTGTTCCCTTCTTGACACAACACTGTGTGCTTCTAAATCAATTGTAATTTAAACAAAGCTGCAAAGTTTTTGTCATATCTTCTTAAACCTTACTTCCAGAGTTTTGTATAATGGGTTATGAACAATATTTTTAAGTAAATTTGTGATTTATTCAGTGTACAGGAGTTCAATCATTCATTTTCCTGTCCGCTTATCATAGGGTCACCGGGGTCTGCCGGTGCCTATCTCCAGCGAGGTGCACCCTAGACAGGCAACACATTCAAATTTAGATTATTCAATTAACCTAACTGCATGTTTTTGGGATTGTGGGAGGAATCTGAGTACCTGGAGGAAACCCACACAAGCACAGGGGGAACATGCAAACTCCAGCCTCAAACCGGCAAACTTCTTACTGGACATCCACAGTGCTACCCACTGCACCACCGTACTGCTCCCTACAGAAGTTCATTTGATGGTTTTAACAACAGACAGTTCTAATAACCTGAATTTGCTGTGTATTGGGTACGGACTCAGATGATATATAACCCCTTTTATAACAAAAAAACACTCTCAGTAACACTATTCTTTTCCATGCAACGAAAGCAGATGACTTTGCATGATGAAACTCAACTGTATTGAAGTAAATGGAGTTCTCGAATTTAAGCTAAGACAAAAATTGTGGTAATCTGGTAATATATTATTTGTTTTCAGTATAAAGGTTCATTCATTAATTTGTGTACAGCGAATGTGAATGTGCTGATCTGGGTTGATTAGAAAGATATGTGAGCGTGTGTGTGTGTGTGTGTGAGAGAGAGAGAGAGAGAAAGAGCGAGCAAGGCGCAGGATGAAAGATCATTAGAGGAGGGAAAATGATGAGTTGGCTCTACATTCACCCTACTCTGCTCCGTTGCTGCTTGTTAACTCCAGTTAATCTGCTCCCGGAGAGAGAAAGAGATGAGTGAGGCTTGAAGGAACATAAAACAGCATGTACAGTATCCTGGCCACCAATGACTTACAATGATCACCAGTAACTATCCAAACCCATCAGACTGGCGGTGAACATCTAGAACTACTAAAAAGAGTAAAGAAGTGATTGATTGAAATGGTTTCTTGTGGGTAAGTCATTCTCTCACACTTCTAAACGAATAAAAATGCACTTTAGTTCATATTCTGGCAGAAAAATAAATTGCACACTCTGTTTGAAATGATAGACTCGACACAGAGCAGTACATTTCAAACTGGTTTGCAGATGAATAAACAATTTCTCAAATGTGTTTCAAACATCAGTCAGGATCATACAAAATTTCTTCTGGGAATCTAAAAATATTCCACTACTTTGGCCTGAGCTGCACGGTGTCATTCAAAGGTTGGAATTTTTGGGAGTCACACAAATTCAGGAATTAATTATATGCCAACGCCGCTGTCATTGTCTCCTGTGCCCTCAGGTAGGATTCAGACACTGACATGACCAGCAGAAGGAGGTTGGACTGTTGAACTTTGATCACTGTGTCATTTTGCTTGTCGAAAATGACCGAAACATATTGTATTTTAATTACATTGGACAAAAAAATCTGTGCAATAACATTCCAACCACTGTGCAAAAGTATTTGAACCCCAGGCTCTAGAAGAGGTTAAAAATGTACCATTGCCTTTTACTGGGAACTGAAGGAAAATATCTTACAGATAGACAAATGTGTGTTTGTTGATGTTAACCATACTAACAAATTCAAATTCTTATGGCATCGCTGACAGCTCCCTAGTAACCAAACTGTTTACCCTAGCAACCAAATTTTCTGGACTCTATCTCAGCTTTGGTAAAGACACAACTTATAGGAAACATTATACATAGCAACCTGACTGTTTATCAGAGCGACCATTTTAGAACATCACTTTCTCAGCTAAGAAAAAATCATAAAGACGGGGGTTTGGTTTATACTGTATTACTCATACTGGCATATTACTCATATTATTCACCTTGACAACCAATACTTTTAAATTACACATTTACAAGTCAACATCAAAGTCTGTGCACAAACTTTATAATTTCATTGATTATAATCTCATTGATTTAAAAAAGTGAAGTGAAAGTGAGATTAGGACTGATTATGGAGTATTTGTGCTCTGCATTTAACCCATCCAAGTGCACACACACACAGACTGTGTCCCAATCCAGAAGTGTGCATCCTCCTAAGTGCGCATTTTAAGGCCACGTAGGTCACAAGGGTGCGCCATGGCCATCTCGTTTCGGCAAAACTCGAAGAGTCCTTATAATGCACCCTTGAAATGCGTCCTGCTTTCCGCTCAATTCCGAGGATGCATCGCAACTATCCTTTGCGGCCTCAGATATCCCACAATGCTTTGCAGTGTTTTTTTTCCCATTACAATCAACATAAAACCCACTTGAATTTGTATTTACATCTAAGTACACGTTTTTTTTTTTAAATGAAAGAACAGTGTAAATTTATAAAACCGAATGAAGCTAGAACAACATACTGGTTTAAATTACACACAACATGAAATAGAAAATAAATGTGTGAAATGTGACCAATGTAATCAAAACAAAAACACAGACCATGTTTTAATACAATGTATTCAAAATAAACAAAAGACAAAAAGAAAGAAAGAAATAGAACAATTAAAAATAAACCCTAGAAAATAAATTAAGCAACGAAAGAACCATCAAATGTAAGATCTTACAAATTTATTATACACAAAACAGAAATATAAAAGAAGGACTTAAAGAAAAATATTTCATTCATTCAATTCGGGATCCAAACTGGTCCAGCTGGTGGCGCTAATGCACCATAAAGCAAACTGCCAAAAACAACAGAAGAAGAATGTGAGGCTAGACCATGCTGCTTACCAAGGGGTTTTGCAGCCTTTGGAGGATCCTCCCAAGCCGTAGCCTTAAAGGCTGGGTAGGAACGACCCTCCGGAGGCTTTTAGAACCTGGATTGGGACACAGCCACACACACAGCAGTGAACAAACACCTGGAACTGGAGATCAAACCAGCAACCTTCTGATCACTAGTCAATCTCCTTATCCACTAGGCCACAACTTACAATGAGAATTTACAACAAGTAGGTGAGACTCATTCTACAGGTTTTCTCTAAGTGAAACACCCTCTCGTGTGCTGATTCCCTTAAAAAAGGTTTTAACCAGTGATACTGATTTTGAGGGGGAAAATGTTATAATTGATTTCCATCAGATTATATGTTATTGTTGTGACCACATGCTGTGTGTGAGATCTGGTGAATGATGCTTTTCAGTTTGTGGTCAACGGCCTCTACCCATCAATCTGTTTTAAAATGCAGCCACAGCGGGTTTGTGTTTACGTGTGTGTGTGTGGGTGTGTGTGTGTGTGTATATCCCAGTGGACTCACACTTCACGCACTAGAAAGCCGTTAATTTCCTGGAGCTTCGTTTGGTGAGGGTCGTGAGCTTAGAGATGGGCCTATCCATAGTTCACTGCCCGAAGAGAGAGAGAGTGAAGGAAGATTTAAAGACAAAAAGGGTGAGGTGAGAGAGAAACAGATACAAATGTTTTTTGATGGGTAAGGATCTTTGTTAGATGCTATGTTTCTATCTTTGTATGATGGTATGTTTCCTCCCACAGTGCAAAAATATAGATGTCAGGTGGAGAGTATGTGAGAGTGATGGCAAGTTACTGTAATGTTGCCCTGCAGTGATTTGTGTCTGGGTGTCTGTGGGTGGTTGACATATACATATTTTTTACTTCAAATATCATCTCTGAAATATTTCTTGTGTAATTATGACTGTTAAATTTCCAAATATATGTATGTCCTATTAGATGCTGTGTTTAATATATGCATTTTCTCTCAATTTGCTGCACCAACATCTTAAATTGCCGTATGGTGTGACTTTAAAGAGTTTAATCGTCATATTTAACATTTCCATGTGAAAATTTGCATGTAAAAACTTTTTTTCTTAGCCATCATGCATGAGGGCATCACTCCTCAAATAATTATCAAATAATTTCAATAAATTCTCTTATTACAACAGTCGACACTGTACAATCAAAATGAATTACCACTTTTATGTTTGGATCCAAGTAAAAATCTTAATATACAGACAACACCTTAAAAGCATTTAGTACATCTTATCAGCGGTACTTAAAATTAAATTAGGTATTTAATTAAAACTACTATTTTTAATGAGATGTGTGTAATTTGTCAACCTCAATTAAAGCTCCAGAAGTACCCACAAACCCCTTAAATACATAATAAACTGCTATACTTTAAAAAGAAAAATGTTTCGATTGTACCTTTAGTTGTGCAGCTATAGAAGGAAAGGAGAGGCCTGCTTATTTCAGCGTGCTTATTTAACTTTTATAAATCTGTTTTGTGCCCACTTTTTTGTCTGACCATTTTGTTGGGTTTTATAGTATGAAAAAATATTGATTTTTTTTCATGTTTTTTTTAATGGTGTTTTGTATTATATTTAACATTTTAATTGTCCTTAAGTGGTAACATAAATAAAATAATATGATGCAAATATATATAAAAATGTAATATACATATATATATATGTGTTTAAATTAGTAAAACTAGTTTTAATAGAGAAACTACATCAAAGTGAATTGGAGGTTTGTTTATATTTACAGCTCCCTAGCATTGAAACCGAAGAGAAATGTTTTTTTTTTATGACTTATAGTGACATTTATGCGACAACATTACATTTTGACACGGACTGCTTGCATGTTCTCCCAGTGCTCGCGTAGGTTTCATCCGGGTACTCCGGTTTCCCACACGATCCCAAAAACAATCCCTGCCTCTCGCCTAATGTGCGCTGTAAATAGGCACCGGCAGACCCCCGTGACCCCAAAAACGGGAAAAAGTGGGTTGGAAAATGAATGAATGAATGAATGAATGAATATCTATAATATATCTCTTTGAGGAACTTTTAGTCATCTTTTTCATTTTTCCAGTCCGGGTTCTATTTTTTGCATGTCCACATCCCTAGATTGGGATGTAACAGAGGTCACCAAGGTGTGTCCACATGGTGGTCTCTATTGGACAGAAGTTCCATCCTTGACGTGAGATACTAAACCAAAACCGTAAACATCCTGAATGCTCCTTTTGAATATCTATTCTCACCAAATGTTTCCACCTAAGTCCTCCTAATATGTCTACTAATCACCAGTATGGCAGAATGGAATATAACACCCCCCCCCCCCCACCACCACCACCTATCAAAAGTCAATTGCAAACCATGCCCTTTATTGCGTTTTCTGCTCAATTACACTGACAAAACATGAACTCTCTTGGTAGAACGGTCAAGAGATGTCGGATTTATATATTTGATTCTTGTCTCAGCAAACTACATGTCAGGAAGAAGAATCAGGTCACGTTTTCTAATTGCTTTCTCATTTTCCTGGTTACATGTGCCACTTTACAGCAGTCTCCGGAACTGCATGATCTCCAACAGACTGACAGAGCTCCTGATTATCACACTCAAACGTCGATCACAGTCTATCCACAGGGTGACTTTAAGAGCAACCTGTCAGAGATGATGCCCGAAAACACTCAATGTTCTCCGTAGAGCCACGTTCTTTTAATAGAACTCCAGATATCACATATACTGTACACCTCTTACTAGATTGTTTATAGCGTTGTCTCCTGCAGTCAAGCATGGTGCATAACGTATTAAGCTGGTTTATTTTACGAGGCGTTCTGCAAGTTTCCCTCACTCACAGCACTATGGAGGCTTGTACATAGTGTCCTCTGTTGCAGTCATGTTGATTTACCAAGTACCCTGCTGTGTGCACTCTGAACATTCTGCTCAGGTTTCATATGCAGCAGTCATAAATTCTGGGGCTGATTCCTAAACAGCATGTATGGTGTGCAAATATAACAGTTCTGCAGCGGTTTTGGAGTTACTGTTGTGATAACTGCTCTAATGTCATCACAGATACACACCAGTCTGGCTTAAGCCTTCCCTTGTATCCATTAGCATCTACTGATGCAACTTTTGGAGAGTGTTTGGACATAAATGTGTGTATGAACGATGTAGACTGGTATTAACACATCACATTATATATCTAAATAACGTTTAGAAAAATTTCAACAGGAAACGGAATCTGTGGCCAACCACAATGAAAGAGTGTGATTCCCCCGCCCAACAGCATTGATTGACAGGCACTTACATACTCTCGGTTTGCTGTTTCCCACCATTATGTTATTAACAACTTCCTGTTTATGGCGATATTTCAACTTTCAAAGGCTGTTGAGGAAAAATACAGTTTAATAAAGTCAAAAAAGCTTCACGATTTAAGATAAGACTGATGGAGTTTGGAGATGAGCAGATACTTGGAGGAGTTTGTTCAAGTATAACAAGCAAAAGTTGCAATTTTTATAGGTTTTTACAAAAAAAACTGACTTCCTGTCGATTTTGAAAATGTGATCCATGTTACTAATATTTAAATCTTGGTATCCTACATATATGTGCCGAATTTCATCCACCTACAACAAACTGTTGGGGCACCATAACCTAAAATGCATTAGGTGGCGCTAGAGAGCTATTCCTTAACAGTCACTTTTGAACCCCATTCAGGCGCCCACAAACGGGACCTAAAAGATCGGAATGCACCACGTTAGTCTTACCAATGCACTGTTCGAGGTGGTTTTAATATTTACATATCAATATTAAATTATTTCTATGTGAATATTTTATACTTTTCGAGACCTCGGTTGTGAAAAATCTGACTCCAATTAGCTTTTTTGAGGTCATTATCTCAAGGGTTCACAACTAGAAGGTTTTAGTTTTTCTCAACAAAGACATGATCAGGTTTATTGTATTATAAGAAATATTATGTTTGTCAAGACTTGGAACGAAGATCAGATCACCGTTTTTGACTATAGTTATTCAGAAAACAAAGAAATTCCAAAAGTTTCAAATCCCTTGACTTGCCAATGTAATTATCTTAGTACGCAAGCGGGTTAGATGGTTAGACACGCTATAATTAACTCATTCGCACTCCACCTGAAACTAGTTTGGCAAGACCTCCTTTTCTCAGAAATGCATGAATTGATTCTGTTTCTGGTGACTGTACAATTCAATTTATACAATAATAAATTAAACAAATAGACGCAAGAAATACTGCCCTACACTCCTAACAATCTGGAGAGTTTCGAAGAGATTTTAAAGCCTTTTTCAAGGTTTCCATTGTTTAATCATGCAGTTGAGAGATCACTGCCAGGAGCACGCGTATGTATGTTTGCATGTATCTATTTAAATGGAAATCATAACACTCTTACAAAGAAGACTTTGTTAATATGTATAGCAAATGTGAAAAAGATGAGCCTTGTCGATGAGCGGCAGAGTGAGAGAGGAAACCAAGAGCTTTCACTGCGGTGATGTTGGAAGGCATCCCATGTTCTGTTTTGCTTTTCACCAGCGGGTGAGAAAGAGAGATTGAATTGGTCTGTTATCTGCTGGCAGCCCTGTTATTTATTCCATGCTAATTCTGGCCCTCCCACTCAATTCTCCTTCTCTCTCTCTCTCTTTCTATTTTGTGGTATATGAAAATGATAAGGTCACCCATTTAGAAGTAAACTCCCCGGCAGTTCTGCAGGCACAGGTACAAAATGTCTCATTAAAATTTCCGTACATGCTTTATGACGACTTGTTTTCATATTAGTTAAATTTTCTGATTGACACAATTGTTCAAAATTGAGAATCACTTAAAGTTTGAGGACTAAGGAATTTTTAACACAAACCACTTACAAAAATTTCTACCAGAGGCTGAACTGCATAAACACAAATGTATTTATGCTTACAGTTCATAGAACATTAACACTAGGAGATGTGCAGAGGGAGCTTACTATGCTATTACATGCTATAAACTAAAGCAAGTCAGGCCATCAATTCTGACACAGACGGTCCAGGGCAGAAAACATTTCAAAGACTGGCCTGAAACTGGGCTGAATTGTGATTGGTTAAAAACAGAGTGGTTGCAATAGAAGTCAATGCAAGTGAGGCCATGAATTCTGAGACTCCAAGAAGGTCCCAGGCAGATAACAGTGGTATGACTAGACTGGACTGTAGCTCAGCTGAAATCTGATTGGCTAAAACAGCTATTACAATAGAAACTAATGCAAGTGAGGTCATCAATTCTGACACTGAAGATCAAAGACAGAAAACATTCCTATGTTGGGACTAAACCAAAACTGGCTGAAGTCTGATTGGTTAAAAACAGAGTGGTTGCAATAGCAGTCAATGCAAGTGAGGTCATCAATTCTGACACTGAAGATCCAAGGCAGATAATGTTCCTACGTTGGGACTGAACCGAAACTGGCTGAAGTCTGATTTGTTAAAAAGCTGTTGAAATGGAAGCTAATGCAAGTGAGACCACCAATTCTGACACTGAAGGTCCCTGGCAGGTGACGTTCATATGACTAGACTGGACTCTAGCTCAGCTGAAATCTGATTGGCTAAAAACAAAGCTATTACAATAGAAGCTAATGCAAGTGAGTCCACCAATTCTGACACTGAAGGTCCCCGGCAGATGACATTCCTACGATGGGACTGAACCGAAACTGGGCTAAATTCTGACTGGTTAAAAAGCGGTTGAAATGGAAGCTAATCCAAGTGAGGTCATCAATTCTAAGACTGAAGGTCCCGGGCAGATAAACCATTCACATGGCTTGACTGGACTGAAATGACTGAATCTGATTTGTACAATAAATAAATAAATAAATAAAATAAAGAGAACCGACTGCTGAAATGAAAGGAGGAAGATGTTCTGAACATTTCAATGTTACAATTTTGATTTGGTTAATGTTGTTTAGTGCTTCTGAAAATGCTTAGACCACAGAGAAGATCCCGACAGCCTGCAAATGCTGAGAGTAGAATGCTCAAGAGGAAAAGCTTTGAAATACATTGAATTCACTTTGTTTATTTTAGCCTAATGCGCATTCCCCAAAATGATCTTAAAAGGATTGGTAAAAGATGTTTTGGTGTGGACAGCTCATTGAAAGATTCTACAGATTGAAAAAGAGATGAAAAGGATCCGTGTCTGTTTTGAGGAACAAATGTGTTCCCCGGGGGAGAGCATAATGTGTCAGACATCTTCTGTTCTCTTTCCCCCTCTGAGAGCTCTGGACACATCAAAAGCCGGTTGTTCTCTCAACCTTTCACATTTATGAACTCAGTAAACAGCCTCTTCAAGTCCCTCTGACTCTTGCTCTTCAAGAATAATGAACTCACTCACAACTGTTTTCTTCCAAACAAACAAAACGAGACACCAAAAGCATGATGACCATGAGAAGAATTTATAATGCGGTCTCATAAACCGCAAAAGGGTTTGAAATATGGGCTCATTGTGAGGAGACGGGTTTAATTGCAGCTCATCAGCTCAAAACAGCTTCCTTGTGAGCTGCTGTAAATCAAATAAATGTAAAGCCTTCAGATTAAATATTAAAACAAGTTACTGGTGTGGATAATTTTAATGTATTGGAACAAAAGGTCAGCAAAGGTAATATATTCGAAGAGCTGAGCACGACACGTTTACATTTGGCAACTGTACTTCACTTCAGATCAACGGTCTGCAATCTGAATTCACCGCCTGCAGATATCTTGATATTTTTAGAGCAGTATATATAGCCTCATTATTGCTTAACACTTGTGGTGACAGGTTTGCACATCTTTAATAAGCAAAGTTGCAAATACATTAAACTGACTTCTACGTTTTTAACTTTCCAATGTCAGTGTTGAACACACTTTCATTCATAAATAAACAAATGAATGTACGGGATTTTACAGACGTACACTCCTGGACTATTGTTTTAGACAGGCATGAAAATGCTTCCAGAACTATAAATTACGATTCTGTATTATTTTAAATGCATAAAATCCAAAGTGAACAAACAAAAAAAATGCTAAATCAAATATTTGGTGTGGGTAGGTTTTGCCTTCAAACCAGCACCATTTCTAAATTGAGGAAAATAATGAGTAATATAAAATCAGCCAACTTTGACCATCCAGTCATGAGCTAAAACAGAAACAGCTGTGTAGGAGGCTTATAACTGAGTTTGCAAGTTTTTTAACTAGACCTGCCAAATATTGTGAGCCGGAAATTTCTGTCAATGGTAATACAAACTCATTTAAACTAATTGTGGCTTACTTAACTCTGGCTTGATTTTTACATATTAGCGAGAAATGGAAGAACCCTAGGAAAAACAGCCACATGATAAAAAATGGTTGATTCAGTGCATGTTTTTTAAAATGATTAAACCCTCCTCCAACAGCTTCAACAAATACATAGCTTAATCTAAAAAGTGCATAAATGATACACTAGTCACGGTGATCTATTTCCCCTCGTCGACAATCCTGACAACGCCTCAAAGAGGAATCTATTGAGATTCATTGAAATGCCATCGAAGAGTTTGTTTCCGACACGTTAAGCTCTTGGCATAAGCTGTTAAATGGAGAACGAAACAATGTAAGAACCTGCAAGTATAATAGAAGTGTTGAGTATTCTCATAAATGTCAGATGGCCACCTTCAGGTCTGTTTTTATGAGGCAGGGAAATATAAAGGTTGATCTGTTTTTTAGCTTCACTCAATCTTCTTCCCATGGTGCTCCAGAGCTTTCCCCTGGAGTTTTATTTTATGCATTTATTTTAGTGTGGCCTTGTGTCTCACAAACTTCACAAAGCAACCATTAGAAGATAATGTTATTGGAGGAGAACAGAGAGTGCTCCTTCAGGGTGAGAATGCTAAGATGAGTCTAAAAGAGATGCCTCAAAGTATTCCCGACGCATATATGTAGCTGTTATTTTATTTTGTATTTATTTGTCGAGTTAGACTCAGGAAAAGTAGATTTTAGAGGCAGCTTCTTTTTTCCACAGAAGCTCAACACCGTAGAAGATGAACACCGTGAGAGTTGGAATCAAGTTGGAATTTATAAATGGAAGAAGTTACATTTTCGACATTCACTGTAAGCAGTATTTCAAAAACGAGATAATGGCTAAATATTGAAAATAATAACAAAACATTTTATTCCATGGCCGCCATTCATGACACACAAGGACACTGGGAAGCGTTGACTTGAAGGTGTGGAGGTTTTGGTGAGTTGTTTGTTTTAAAGTTTGTAAAACAATACTGTTACATTGAATCATCACATATATGGTGTGGAATCATGTGGTTCTGATGATGTGAAATTCAGCCAAGGCTATGGGAACAAAAAATACATTGTAATAAGATATGGAGGAATATCATACTAAAGTGATTTGGATCCTATTTCTAAATAACAAAAAAAAAGTAAATATATATATTTATATGTACTTCTCAACACATCATGATAATCTGCAAAATTAAAAATATAAATTATATAATTATATGCAAATCTAAATTGTTTTTGTATAAATAACTGTTGCAACAAGCGATAATTGCTAGAATGCAATTAATTTAAATTAAACTGGATTCAAATTACTGAAACAAAGTGGAGTAGAGTAATTCTGAACTGGGTGCATTGTCTCTGAAAGTGTGAAAGTGAGTGAAATAGTTCCAAGGGAATTTTTCTTAATAATCAGTCTGTAATTCATTTCAACATTTTATTTAGTAGATTTTGTAGTGCATTTACTTTTACAGCAAAAACGGAAAGCCTTAATGTAACTCTTTATTAACCACAATATAAAAGAGCCTATGACCAACTGTATGATTATTAAACAAGTAATTCCTTAATTTCTAAAGATCGAGACATTTTGAGGGCTACACAGGGAAAACATTCCTTTTGAGCCTTATACACATAACATCATCAAAATCATTATCTCCATAAATACTAGAAAGTTTTGTGGCGCTTCAAGTTCGTGTAATCTGGTCCTGCCTTGTGTTTGAAACCGTGAGTGACAGGATACGAACGCACAGGTAATCTGTTAAGCTCAGATTAGTCCGAGTAGACCCTAAGTCGCAGGTTTGGACTGAGTCTGTTTATACGAGGTTGGATTCTCTTATAAACACGTGCAAAAATGGAATAATTGAGACGGTGGCACGTCCAAATAAACTCAAAACAGTCTTTCAATTTGAACGAATCAGCTGAATACAGTCTGGCACCAACGGAGTCCATTATGAGGTTGTTTATAAAACAGCGTTGTTTAAAAATTAAATAATTCACAATATAACTCATTTAAATTCTATCAGGGTGCTCTCTAATCCACTTTATTGCAATACTAAGGTCCTAAAAAAAATGAACATTTGCATTATATTGAGTGATCAAAAAGCTCACGCATCTGACCTATCCAATCTTGTGGCTCAAGCCTCACCATGTGATGCGATATCAAGTGGTCAAAGTAGGCAGAAGCTTCCAGTTTCACATTTTTGGATGCCATTCAAGTAAATCGTTTTTTTTTCTGCACGCTTTCCACTTTTGTAGCACTTTTAAGACCAATTCAAAAGACCAAATGGATCCAATATTTGTGAGTGGATGGGTCAACAATGTTATTACAAAGGTGCTTCAGAATTTTTGTTTTTTTTCTCATATGAATAACATGTGTTAGCCATCTGCAAATATTTGCTGGAGCACCACAAAATATTTAAAGCATCAATGAACCTTCATCCAGCTTAAATAATTTAGATTCGGATCCACTAATGACATCACTCCTTCTCTCCTCAAGTCTAACAATGATACTGGGTCATAAATGATTCCCTCACTACATTTTAAAGTTCTGAAATCCAAAAATAGCCTTTCATTTCCAATGTTCCTTGTGATCAGAAAGCTTCTGGGCAGTATCTTCAAATCTCCTGACAAGAATTTCGAATCAACACTGTGAGGTGAAAAAGCATTCTTGATAAAGGCCACCCACAGCATACGGAACTGTGACCCTAAAAATGGGCCTTAACCACTTCTGTTATTGCTAAAAGAAGCACATGGTGATGCCACACACGTGTTGTGATGTGAGTGGGCAGTGTTCAGTGTTTTTAGAGTGTGTGTGTGTGTGTTTTGTAGGACCCTGAGTCTCTATTCACTGAACATCATGTGCTCGTTCTTTCACTCTATATGTGGGAGTGAGTGGGAGTTCTCCATTTTTCTGCGCTCACAGCTGCCAGAATTTCATAGATACGCATTAAAATGCAGGATTTTCTTTCTGTTTTGAGGTAATTTCTCTTTTCTCTGGGAAGCCAATAGAGCTTTTGTGTGTTGGCCAGGGACTGAGGAGGTTATACAACATGTGAGCGATGCATGGAAGGCTTAAGCTGAAACTGATAAGAGTCAGTAGAGGAATCAACTGAGCTCTTTTTGTTTTTGACACATTTAAAAACAGTAAAATATACTCTTGGTTTTGTTGGGCTTTATTTATACCATGAAAACCTATTAGAAAATAGATATAAAGTTTTTAATTAAAACATAAAAGTTGGTTCAGGAGCAATAATTAGGGTGTGACACTAGGGGTGTCCTACCTCACCATTGGTGACTTTGTCCTTCCTTCCCATCTCCACTGGGGGGTTTAACACAGATTTAACCCACATCCCGACAGTTTATGCTTAAACTACAAGGCAGGCTCGGGTGGTGAATTCATGAAGACCAGATTGGTCTACTGGATCTGGATTTGGCTCGTAAAAACAAACTAGGCAAGCTGTTCAGGAATGGATAATCAGTGGTTGAACTTCTTAATAGAAGATACCTCTACCTACTGGTTCATGTGAAAGATTGAATCAATTTTGTTATGATGCCATTAAAACTTCAAAAACAGTTTAGAACCTTTTAATGTTTTAGTAAATAAACTTTATTTCTGGTGTTTTGACTATTTAGTTTTTTAGCGATCATATGCTGCATCTACAAAGACATAATAGGCTCAATTTACAGCGTAGTACACTTCTCTGGTGCACAAAATGGACTTTATTAGACCCTGGGCGCCTTTTGTATTAATGGAAAAAAAATAAACGAGGACAAGAACTTTTTAAAGGTACATCCATTTCTTTTGCCCTGATGGAGTACTTTATATCAATTAAATTCTGACAGTTAAAATGTCTCTGGGCAAAAGCTATCAATCTAGTGTCACTGAGTGTAATGGCACAGTTGTGTCTGGAAAGTTTATAGAGGAACAGATCTTCTTCTGCCGCTGGTTAGAAGCATTTCTCTTGTTTTCTTCAAAAAAGATGAAAAAAAAGCCCAGAAGTTTCCGTTCTATGTCATGTTATAAAAGCAGACACAAATGTATTGTTAACCTTACATGATTTAAGATTTCAGAACGTGGCAGGTATTTCTTAAAAAAAAAAAAGAGTTTCCTATATTTTTTTTACTCTCTGTGGCCTAAAACAATTGGCCTAGTACCCTGTCCTCGAAACAGTTTTACACAGTGATTAATTTCTGTGGCATACTTTGGAAGAAAAAGTTTCTTAGGGCTGTATTACTTTAAATAATGCCATTATTTGTTGATGAACTATATTTTCTCAGACAATTATAATCTTTTGATATATATATATATATATATATATATTTTTAATCTTGGGGTAGGGTCATTTATTTGTAAATTTGGCAGTGTTGTGCACTTGCAGTGGCACTTTTTTCTTTTAGTTTTTCTATGCTTTAGCTTCATTTTAATTGAAATGTACAACTGCTAGACTATTGAGAAGGGTAACAAATATGATCATATCACCCCTGCTCTAGCTTTGCATGGTTAAGCTGCATCATATATCAGTCAGTTACTGACTCTTCTTAAAATCTGTAGAATTCTCCATTCACCTGACCTACTAGAATGAAAACAAAGGGGAATTTGCAGTAGTTGGCCCCAGATTGTGAAATGAATTGTCACTGGAAATATGCAATTGTCCAAACAATGAGAATTGGCAGGACCTACTTCACCAACTAAGCCCTGTCAGTAGGTGAAGTAGGTACATCCTGATAGATAAAAATGGGGTTGATAATGATATACAGCATAATAAATTAATAAAGAGAGACAACACACACACACGCACACACACACACACACGCATATATATATTTTTTAAGTTAAATTTTATATATTAAAATTGTATATTTGACATTTTTTAACTTTCTTTTTATTTTAAAATAAAGGCATTGCATTACATTTAATTTGAAATATTAAAATAAAATAAATATTCACAACAACCCAGCTATACAAAACTCACACATTTGATTGTATTCATTTGAAACACTTAATTGAAAATAAAACGATTTATTTTAAATGTAATTATTTAATTTAATTAAAAAAATATTCATATAAACAATTATATGATGCAAAAACTCACACATTTTATTTTATTAATTTAAAACACTTTTATTTTAGATTAAAACAATAAATATTTAAATAATTTACATTTAAAAAATATTCACCAAAAAATATTTTAATTATTTTAATTTAATTTAATTCATCTTAAATTTATTTAAAGTATTTTTGTTTTACATAAAAAAATGAATGAGAAATGAGAGAAATATTTGTACAAATGTGTATTATACATTTTTGATTTTTTTTATTGAATCTTTTGGAATTATTATCACATTCACAAAGCACTGCATCATTGGCTAGCCATTAAGAGTAATGGACACAACACAATCACAGATCACATGACACCATCCGATGACCTTTGTGCCTCAAGCACTCACTCTCCTGACACAGCACGTGTTCCTTTTAGGTGTCCCACTTCTCCCAAACACTCCTTCCCTTTCATTCAAAAGCCTTATTACACCTCCAGGAGAAATGAATTGAGAGGCAGCCTATTTAATAGTCTTTTGTTCTCTTGTTCCAAATATCTATATTTCATATTAAACTTAAGCGCTCCAGAGGGACTCCCTGAGTCACCGACGCTTCCTTGCAATCTCGTTCTGACTGCCTCCTTGCAATTAAAGCAGCTACGGAGGATAGCTATGCTAAATTAGCTTGTGTTTATAGCTGTTGGTGTAGCTGCAATGTTTTGCAACACACAACACTTAGGGACTCATTAAGAAATGATGTAATACAGCGCAGTCTCTCCCTATAAATCTCCCAGCTCGCTCTCTTACTCCTTGTCTCAAGAAAGCCTCTTGTTACAGCTCAGATATTTAAAAGGTTTGATGCATCCGTCTCCCTTAATTTCCCCGTGCCCTCTAGGAGACTCTGTTGAACTCTATTAAGATCCGAATCAAGGTAAACAGCAGGCCGATGCTTAAAAAGAGACACGGTTAGCCTCATAGCGCTGACTCGTTGAAAGTCTCGTTGACTTTTAGCACTTCTCTTTTGTTGTCGTTTTATCGTCAATACGAGTCACACTTTGAAAAAACACTACATTCTGATGATGTCATTATTGTGTCTTGTCGCCAGGACAGATAAACGTAAACGGTGGTTATTAGATTACTGAGAGAACGTAACCTTAGAGGAGATTATAACCTCAGTCAATAGTCATACGCCCCCCACCCTCTCCTCCCACACTAAAGTGATAACTCATAATACAATGCATGTCTCTCTGTAGCTCGCTCTGGTGAGGATGATTAGTGCTTTGTGAATGCAGTTAATGAGCATATTTAGATTGGAATATTCCTGCAAGAAGATGTTTGCCACTCGCCTCGTGTCTGTGACTGATAGACGAGTTTGAACCTAATGAGGATTAATTGGCTGAAACCTCTTGGTATTCATTTGAGAGTTGAGGAAATCCAAACAAAGAGGCAGAATTATGGCAGGGAAGAATACAATGGAACAGAACCTGTCTTGGTTGAGTTGCTTCAGTAAGAGTGACACCATATGAATACAAATAATTGCATTAAAATATAAATGCAACACAAAAAACGGTTGACTTTTTGACTTTGTGGCTGAGGAAACAAGTTAGCTGCTTCTGACCAAAACTTCATTTAAATCCACTTCCCCTAAAAGGTTCTTTATAACCAAAAATGTCTTGACTTTTTATGATATTGTAATAGTACAAATATTTATAATCTTATTGTCTGGTTGACAATAATACGACAATAATGACAGAAACACAAAACACAACAGGAATTTACATCACAACCAGTTACAAGGGAGATTTGTTCGGTTTCTTCTTTTGTTTCTCTCTCCTCCCCCCTCATCTCTTTCGTAGCAGTGCTTTGTTTTAGCTGAACAATGTTTAAGCTAAATAAAGCCATGTTTTCTGTTAAATATTCTTCAACCTTGCTTTTAAAGTCTTCTTATTTGGGTTATCTCTAATATCACTAATATTTCAAGGAACATTTTCTCTGCAAAATTGTCCTCGTTTGATTTTCCTCCCACTTTGCCCAATCATTAACATCCACACCTCAGTCAAAAAATAAAACATGACTCAATTATGTTAAACTTTTCACTCTATAATTAAAAAGAAGTACTTTATTTAATTTATTATTTTCAGAAAATGTAGCTTTGTTCTCTAATGTTGAGATTTTTGCAGTAAATTAAGACAACATGCAATACTCTGAATTGTATTTTTTATTTTTGTTTAATTTCAGATATGTTCATTAATGCGATGAACATATTTGTAAAAAAAAAAAAAAAAAAAAGATGGTTCTGTACTAAAAAAATGATGTCTAGTATTGCCACAAAACATGTTTAAGGATAATTGATTAGAGCAAATTGTAAAGTAGTAAAAATGCTGAAAAAAGGGGCTCAAATACAGGAAAAAAAGAAATGGACCAAAATTATAGTTAAAGTAAAACAAGGAATGTGCAAAATGAATGGATTTCCGCCCTTTCTTACAAAATATCTGTTGATGCGGCCTTCTTAATTTCAACAGAAGAGTGTTCTATAACTTTGGAACAACTACAAAAAGCCCAGTCCCAAAATTTTGATTTATGCATCACTAATTAGTCCAGTGTAGAGTCCTATAGCTGGTAACCTTAGCTCAGCCAGAAACTGCAGTGCCAAACCATGCACTGCCTTAAAAAACATAAATTGTATTTGATAATAAGCTTAAAAAGCCGTTCAAAGACACTTACTGCTTTGAGTTCAATTCAAAAGCAATGAGGTGTGATGACAGCACTGTGGGTTGGCTTGATTTATGGCGGGTGATTGCAGGGGATGCCAAGCAACTGAAATATAAAACACTGAAATGATGTGGAACACGATGTAACCGGTCCGATCGAGGCTCCCACCAATGCTCAATAACGTCCATTAAATGAGAAGCCAGCCTTAGTAAAAATGCCAGGGCTTCTAATATAGGGTGTTTATTAAGTACGTCTTTCCTGAAAAATAACATTTCTTATTAAACTCAAGGCTGTAACTGTCAAATAAACTGGCTGTGCATTCATCTTTATTCTCTCATCACAAAGGTTTGCTTTCATTTTTTAAAACCGTCTATTGGTTAACTTTTAACTATTTGATAATGTCTAAAGCATTTCATTTGCTTTTTGTTATGACACGGACAGATTGAGTGCTTATAAGCATACATTTGCAGTGTTTGTCGAGATAGATGACCTTGTTTCAATCTGGCATAATCCATGTGACACGTCTATAATTGCATATTGCCATTTATCTGCGAGAGGATCTGAACATGAGTGCCTCAATATGAACATTAAACACCCACTCCAATTCACTTCCATCCAAAAGATGCTTTAAACCCCTTTTGCAAATCGCAACAGTTAATTTATTTTCTGAGAGAGGGGAATTTTTTTTGTTATAATGTTGGGTTTAACAGGAAAATCTGGTTGAAAAATAGGTGAAACTAAGTCTTTTTAAATGTGTTTCTTAAATATGATGAATCCTTTTGACCATCTTCCGATTAAAGGCAGGGGTACACCCTGGACAGGCCACCAGTCCATCGCAGGGCAACACACACTCACACATTCACACCTAAGGGGAATTTAGATTATTCAATTAACCTAACCGCATGTTTTTGGGATTGTGGGGGAAACCGGAGTAACTGGAGGAAACCCACGCAAGCACAGGGAGAACATGCAAACTCCTTCCAGGAAGGTCAACGGCAAGCCTCGAAGCGACAACCTTCTAACTGAAACGCCACAGTGCTACCCACTGCGCCACCTTGCCCCTCTTATTGCCAGTAATATATTATAGTATTTTTTTGAACGCATTATTAAGAAAAACTAAGAAATGGAACCTTTTAAGGTGGATTGACAAGCATCAATAACATTCAGACTTATATTCATATTAAAATGTATAAAAGTTTTTTAATATTTCTAAATGCAATATAATAGCTATAAACATTTTAAAAGTCATTTATTATCAATATATAACTGCTAACATTTCTTGATAATTTTTTTTCTTTTGAGTAAACGGGGAAGGGTGCCCCTCTCTGGCTGGTTGGTGCCCTACTCAGACTGCGTACTCAGCATATAGGGAGACATGCTACTCAAATATGGTCCATGGTGGGAAAAGTTGGTAAAAATTTGCATGGGTCTACATTTAACAATCTCTCATGAGTGACCAATCAGTGAATTGCAGTTTCAGTTTCTTTCATACTACTTGGGAGACAGTGGGAAGTTGCTGCTTGGGTATTGGTGGCCACACATTAGTTTTTCCACATTTCTTGATTTTTTTCATGAAATTTACAGATGATACAAAAGTAGATTTGAAGTATGTTGAAAAGCAAAGTTCATTCTATAATTCAAGCTATGTTCGCTAGCCTCAGCTCTGAATGTAAACATTTCTGTAAGTCTTTCTTCTGGCCCATATGTGGGCCACACCCTGTAAGTAAAAGATCCACTTCTCAGCCAGAAGCAATGAGTATTATTGACAAAAGTTCCACTCACAGCACACCTAAACCCACCAAAATGCCTGGAGTTTATAAAACCAAGTTACTAGAGCACAAACTAAGACTTCGAAGTACCCAGAGCACTAGATGTTCCCAGACATGAAGGTGTGGGCTCATTCGTTCAGTCAGGCACTATTAAAAGCCTTCATTTGTACAACAGGTGTGCATGGTGTGAGCCTGGTGCATATAACAAACCTGCTGCTCAGACACCACTGCGCTTGCTTGGCCTGCAGGACAGTGACAGAGCTCTGTCTCACACACACCGCTCCTTTCCCAGCATGCACTGCGCCCAAGGCCTGACCCTGCCCCAAATACTTTATTTAGCACTCAAAGCACATTTATCTTTATTCTTTTCATCCCAACTTTCGGAAGTTGATTTTAGAGCTAAAAAACATTTTTAAACAGCTCGAAAATGATCAAAAAGCGGCTGTTGTCCATTTGAATGCATTAGAATTGCTGACAGGCAAATTAAAATTGATTAGGTGATATAATATGATTGGGTGATATTATTCATTTCATATACAAAAATAACAAGAGTGTGCACAGTCATGCACACCGTTTTTAGACTGTTTTTAGACCGCGCACAATGAGCAAAATGGAGAGTTATTTGCCACAAAACAGTCACCTACTTATCACTGAAACGTTTGCTAAAGTGGGTAATTTAACCACCATTCTGGTAAACCTTAAGCTAATCTAGGCATGCGAGAATTCAAGCCAAAAATCAAGCGAGAAACGCTGGCAGAGTCCACAGTAAATTCACAGATTAAACTTTGATTAAACTTTTACAATCAAGTGTTCAAACAATATTATTCACTTTTGGTTTAAAAGCAAGAGTGTCCATTTAAAATATAAAAGTGGATGGAACAATAAAGCAACAGGGAAAGCTTCAGGACTCAAAATGTTGCATTTTATTTTAAAAACCCTGCTTTTATTAGACTTGACATTAAAAACACGTCACATGCAGACATTGGATGCTATACACACGGCTTAGCCTTCACTCTCGCTAGCCATTATTTGTCAAACAAAGACAAAGCCACAGCTAGTTTTACAAGAACTAAAGACATTTTTTGAGTTATTTGAGCTGAGTATGCTGCTGAATGGTTTCATTTTCAGATGCACCGATGCGTATAGACTGTATCTTCCTCAACCGCACTCGTATCTCTCACAAACTCACCGATCACTGCGCCTATTATAAAATAAAACATGAACTTATTAATCCATGTTGTGGTGTGGCTGAAAGGCCGACTGCTGAAGAGAAACCATCAGGTAGGGAATGTAGAGAAATCATGCTGTAATTCCAAAACTAGAAAAGATCCACCAAAAATTGGCATCCGCTATTGCTGCCAACAGATTCTTGCTTATTTTTCTTTCTAGTTACTAAAATGTTTTATTTGTCTCAGTGAAACACGGCGAAGAAACGAAACCTTCATAAACTGCCCAACGTTTTGTTTACTGTTAAAATCACTATATCCATAGTATTAGATATCCACGCACATTACAGAATTCCTGTTCAAAGCCGTGGTTTATTTTTGAACAAAAAAGAGCTCTCCACATATCTGTAAACTGGTCTCATTTTAAAAAGTGTGTCCATGATTTTTCTTCTCATGTGTTGGAAAAGGCAATACATTTGAACACTTTCGCTTTAAGTTGGTTCAGTTTAAATGTGTTGTCAATTAACAGTTTTGAAATTGACTGTGTGTTCAGAGGCAGAAGTGCAAACTACCTTAGCAACACATGATAAATTTAACTAATTAATGATATATTAATATGAGCATTTGAAATGTTTACTGAACACTCACATTACACTTGCACTTTACTGCAAATACTCTTTGGGAACCTGCTTTTGAAATTTGGCGGGAATATTCTGACCAGATTCTCAACAAATCTGGTATTTTTCTAATTACTAAAAGATTTACTCTCATTCTGTTTCATTAAGTAGATCTGGAGCACATAAATAACAGTTCTGCACTTCATAAATAATTCAAAAGCATCGGTGGACATAATATCTCCACTGAATGTAAATTGTCTGAAGCCAACAGAGCGAAGCAAGGAATCAATAGATCAAGAAAATATAGTGTTCAATAACAGACCTCCAGCTACAAGGAAGTGACAGACAACAGAGATTATGTTCAGGTCAATAGAGATTGCAGGGGTCATTACAGTCTGCTGACTTGCTTTTGGTGCTTTACGTTGAATATTTTGTGAGCAAATGAAGGAAAGCCTCAATTAAAACATCCCCATCCAGGCAGGACTATGCTGCATATAAAATAATTGATCACCTCCACGTGATGTATGGACGCAAAAGCATTGACAATCAATAAATTGGAGCAACGATAAACTGAAGGAGGGACTGTTGCTCACTGATATGACAGCTGACGAACAGAAAACCTAAATGAATGCTGGCATTTGTGCTTTAAATAAGATTAAAGTCACATTCTGAATGGGACGAGGTTGAGGCTTGCTTGTTTAGTTTAGTATAGTTAACAAAAGTACCAATAGTTAGTGTTCAAGTATTTGTCTTAAGTCCTTCTCAAAAAACATTTATAGTGGATTTATTGTGGAGACGTATAATAAGTAATTTACAAGGTAAAATAAAAAGTTGAAACAACACAGAATTTCAAGACAACCGACTCTAAAGGATTAAAACTCAAATGTCTACAGTAAAAGCTAATACACACCGCCCTGAATTTTCATTGTGAAGATTTGTGTGATGATACGCCTCGATTTAAACCATGGAGCCAACAGACATCACGCATCAGACCGAACGATTGGAGCCAACGAACATATCGGGTTAGTATAAACAGTACAAAGGCTCATATAAAGTGTTTTTTAATATGGGTTATCTGGCGTTATCTTCTTTTTTCCTGTTTACGCTTTTTGTGCGGTGATCATCTGTTTTATCACAAATGCCATCTTCAGGCAGAGAGCGTCATTGCATCCATATCTCCTTACCGCAGACTGGTGTGAAGAGCACTTCATTTTTTTTTACTCAATCAAGTTCAAATCATTCAAATCATTCAAATCATCACAGGCTTCGCTCCTTCATACTCCTCCAGCTCTACGTCCCCTCCAGACGCCTCCATTCAGAAAATGAATAGTGTCTGGTGGTCCCATCTCAGAGCGGCAAAAAATCTCTCATCGGGACCTTCTCCTTCACAGTTCCTGGCTGGTGGAATTCCATTGCCGTCCCATTACGGAAAGCTGAATCTCTTTATACCTTCAAAAAGCAACTAAAAACTCTACTCTTTCGAGAGCACTTACTATCTTAAAAAAAAACCCCTCTGAAGCACTGATTTGAATTCATTTTAGCTTTAAAGTGTTCTATGTGTATGTCTTCAGATCAATCCACTTTGTACCAAACTGCTTGATGTTTACTCCCAATGTAAATCGCTTTGGACAAAAGCGTCTGCTAAATACATAAATGTAATGTACTCAATTCGAAGCCACGTCCCCCTGCACAACCACACATATATGTCTGGGGGAGTACATTTAATAGGAAGCTTGTACAAACTATCTTCCTGATGTTGGTATAGTCAAATTCAGTTGGGGTTATCAGGACTTGCCGTCAGCCTCATCAGTTATACCTAACCAACCATTATTCTACCACCTCGGCACCTCATTCGGGGCTATCAGTCATGGATCTGTTCCCAAGCAGCTTGCCTAGTACATTTGTACCGGGCACTCATGCTCATGATACTATGCCGGTCCAGATAATGAACCCTTGATTTTGGTCGAGTTGCCACAAGAAAGCCATTACTCAGCTCAAACAGCTCAAAGACAAGCCTAGAAACTCCACAGTTATTTGGAGCAATGAGACCTACCGTAAATTGAAATATGTGCACCATAAATGTTACAATGGGAGAGGAGTCAACAAGGCCTTTGATGAACTAAACACCATCCCACTGTGAAGCACAGAGGATTTTGTGATCACTGATGTTTTGGGGCTCCAAAGGCACAGGAAACTTGATGGGAAGAAGAATGAAGCATGTTATCCAAGATACTGCAGGAAAATGAACACTGATCAGCCCAGAAGCTGTGCATGGGACAATCCAATACACATGGTCAAGTCATCTCTTCATTGATTCCACCAGGGCAAAGTGAAGGTTCTGGAGAGGCCTTCTCAGTCTCCTGACCTTATTATCATTGCACCACTCTGGGAAGAACTCAAACGTGCAGTTCATGCAGAACAACAGCCCAATAATTTACAAGAGTTAGAGAGAAGAAGAATGGGCTGCTGTACAAACAGAGAAGATAAAGAACCTCATGGACAACTACCTCAAGAGACTTCAGGCTGTCATTGATGTTAAAAGGAACAGTACAAAATACTAAGAACTTTAGATCAGGGTCATTTGAGAAGTTTCAGTTGTTATTATGGTTTAAAAAGAGCAATTTTCATTCATAGTTTTTTCACTTTGAATGAAAAAAAAGCACAACGGTATGCGTATGTAGAGTACACTTCACAACAGCTAAAATTCATTAAAAGCACTTTTTCATTCAGTTCCACTTTTATTCACTATTTTCAAAAGTTTGACAGGCCTTGCTGTTAATGGTTCTCGACTGGTTTCTTTTTGGCAGCTATTACAAAAGAAAAACGCAATACCTTTACATCCTATTATAAACTAATATCAGTATCTATGAAGGTGTTTGAATGGCTGCCCAGGAATCCAAGCTCTAACATTGAAAAACCTGGTGTCAAATAAAAATGTGTATAATTTGATGCTGTGTGGCTTATTATTTCTAGGCATTCGCTCTTTTGAGAACAGAAAGTCTTATTTCCTGTCATAGTGGAAGTTGATTTCCTGTAAAAAATGACTGAAGAGTTGTTTAAATTGTTTCCACGAAATTAGACATTACATAGAGCTTCAATCATCTGGATACTCTGCGCACTCACGGTTTCTTATTTTCACAATTCCTAATTTATTTTTTCGTATGGAAGAGAAATCTAATTTACCATGGTGTGAAATCGAACAGTGTCCAAACGGCATGGACATTGTGACTGATGTTAATGATTTTGTAAGGAGAAAGAACTGTTTGTGCTGTGTCGAGATGAGTCAGATTTCACCACAGGTCCTCAGGTACACCAAGTGGCAGACACAGATTTAGAGGAAGGAATGAAGGGAAAGAGCAAGAGAACGAACAACTGATATGATGTTGTAGAAGGCAGAAAATGGCCTCTGTTCAATGAAAACTTGAGGGACTTCATCCTCAAGGCTAATTCTGGCATGAATTGTACCAACCTATCTATTAAAGTCATTTTATTAAGACACTTATTTTACTCGTCACCTGAAGCTGTATTGAGAACCTTGTACTGCGTACTAGATCAAAAGGTCTAGAAAGGGAATTCTCTAGCAAAAACTAGACTCCTTAACCACATAAGACACTTTTTTCTGGGAATGTATGGTTTACTTTGCTTAACTGGAACGTTTTGCATTTTTTCACAACAGAAGTCTTGTCCCTTTAAGGATTGTACAATGCTCTTGATGATGGCTAGCAGGGACTGATTTTACCAGGCATTGTTTGTGGTAGTGTACCAGTTTACTTGTTTTACTTGTGTATTTACTTGTGCCTCTAAGTACAACCCCCTTAGGTAAGACATCCTGATAGGACATGCTTGGGGATCCAGGTGCCTGACAAAGGAGACAAGTGGGATCTTCTTCATACCTTTCTCTAAGATTTTGGGGGGAAAGTAACAGATAACTGGTGACAAAACTTAGTCGTGGTCCCTCCATCCAAAAGATATCATCTTTGTCTTTTACAAGACCTCCTAGTTCTTCCATTTCCCCTGGACGACCACAGAGACAGCCCTTCCATGTCCATTTTTCTCTCCTGCCTCATGACTTTTAGCACTAGCTGTCTCTTCTGCACTGGTTGTATGAATCCGATATGATTCCTGAACCCTGCCCTTCCATACTGTACCTATCCAACAGTCACTGACACTACTGTGATAGTTTTAAACAGTATACTTATCACATTTGGCCTGTTGCACAATATTACGAGCCATTGAAAGATGAATATCTAAAATAGCATTTTCTCTTGCCAATTAAGAAAAAGGGTTTTTTAGTGTCTCCAAAAAGAGCTTTCACAGATTCCCTGAGCAGTGTGTGTTTATGCATGCTGCTTCGAGGTGTGTCTTTTAGGTCATGCGCTCTTCGGCTAATTGGACATTAAATCAAGTGTCAATGTTACAGTGGGTGGCTGTGCTCTTGACTGTGTGTCCATCACTAAACCTCCACCTTGAGGATCACTCACCCAATATAAAATTATGCAAATGGTGCATTGGTTTTTTGAAGTAACTATTTGTGTTTTATTAGAGGCAGAGGTTGCAATTTCTGGGAGAATTCACCAAAAGGAACCTGCTTCTACATGAAAAGTGCCTGCATTCACGCAACTGCAACAATAGTGGTGGAATCCGGAGTGGCAATAAGTGAAATCCATGTGTGTTACTAATAGACGTTGCTTAGGTTGATTGCTGAGTGACTATAAATGTGCCCTATTTGTTGTCTATGGATATTTACATTTTCGAAGGGTAGAGTAGTTTTAGGAGTTACAACTTACGGTTACAGCTTTTGAATGGATCTAAACTTTATGTAGAGGAACTTTCATGTAATATACATAAAAGTGTAGTTTTAATAAAGATTGTAGATGTGATTTTTGTTCCATTTGAATGGAAGTACTCCCAAATTTGTCTTGAATAAGTAATGATGTAATGGCTAAGTATGGAGAGAGCCATACTTTTGTCAGGGATTCCCAGAAGAGACTGTCAATAATCAAGATAACTCCAACAAATTCATCTCTATGAATACATCAACCAATCAGAGCACACTTCCAATCCATCTCCTACTGTTAAAATGCTCATCCATGAACCACTTCATATGTTGGATCTACAGTTCACACTCCCTGACACCCCACGATCGCTTCCTGCCTTCTTAGACCTCCTGAGCTATTAGCTGTGTTTCTTCTGGGTTCACCCTTCTCTCCATCTGCTCCTCTGAAATACTCTGGTCTACATCACCCATCACCAATCTAAATCCCTGCAACAATTTCACTTGCAATCCCCCTGATGAATGAGTCGACCAATCAAAGCACACTTCCAATTCATCTCCTACAGTTAAAAGGCTCATCCATGCACCGGTTCAGATTCACACCATCTGACTCTCCATGATTGCTTCCTGCCTTCTTGGATTGCATGGGCTATCAGCTTTTTGTGTTCTGGGTCCATCAAACACAGAGGAATACTCTGGTCTACTATGTACACGCTAGTCACCTCTACTCCTGTTTCTGTCACAGCTTCTCAGCTGCTTCCCGCTGTCAACTTGGAGAGAGACTGGATACAACGCGGAATTCCGTTGCTTTTAAGGGTTGTGCTTTTTCTCTGCAATGACCATGCATACACATCATGAACACTCACATCGATAAGTTATGCAAAATAATCCCAAAATAAACCGCAATTTATAAAAAATGTGCTAGATAAAAATAAAAGATATGCTTAAAACAGAAACTACTTTAGTCTCATGATGTTGGCCTTTAAAAATAATGAATTCAGTTTCAAGCAACACTCTTAATCCAATTGATGTTTTTAACAGTAAAGTGATGAAAGTGTGACCCTTAACTCTTCTTTTAGTGGTGTCACACATAGCACAACCCAATTTCTCAAAAGGGTCAGCCAAACTCAATACGGCTTGCTGTAACATTGATCCACAAGACGAGAGTGTTAGAGGCACATTAGAGGAATGCTGTTAAAGAAGTGTTGTGTTGAGGGAAGCCAGTGCTGGTATTGATATGGTCCTGGGGTGTAAAAGTGCAGTGGATGAGGAACTGGAGATTACAGTATAGATTTGCACGCACTTCCACAATTAACACTCCAGGAGAAATGAGAGCAGAAGCTTCCAGAACCTCTGCACTGCACAATTACCGGAGAGCCTAGGACATTAACATGCAAACGAGGGTGCCTCTCTAGATCTCAGTGTAATTTCAGGAGCAGACAACCTGGCCTTCTGGTCTTTGATCTGAAGCTTGCAGATAAGATTGCACTTCTTCTACCTGCTAAGTATCTGTGGAGGTCTAAAGGATGAGGAGATGAGTAAATCAGACGTATTCCGTACTTAACTTTAAAATATACTGATTTTCTGTCAGATTAAGAACAGTGAGGTACTGCTGAAATTGAAATGGAGCCTAAACTTATACTTTAGGTACAATTTCACTTCTCAGTGATCCTAGAAAATGGTTAACGTTAATTTCCCATTTGTCTCTCAGAAGCAGCACAAGAATAATCACAACAAAAAATAGAACTGAACACACAAGAATATCTGTCGGAGTATTTAACTACCTATGTACTCCTGTTTAATTTAACTAATAAGGCATTGTCAATAATTATTCTACACAAACTGCTTCTTTTACACGGCAATCAAATGAAGTTTATTGCCCAGCATTAGGCCTCCATCAAGCCGTGATGAGAGCATTAATGCAATTCTGAAATATGTTTATCACCGATTACATGACACATGCTGTTAAAGGGAATCTCATACATGGACTCAATCAAAATGCTAATGATGTCTAAGTAGAGACAAGCTGCTCCGGCAGTTTTTCATGCACCTCCAAACCATTTCACCTGCAACATGTGCTTCCTGTTCACTACATCCCTTTTAATCCCTACACATGTTAATACTATTATTTGTTTTTAAGCTTTAAATTTGGCTATTTGTTAGAGCCCAACTGCAGAAAAGCTAGTGGTGCATTCACGCTAGATGTTTTGCATTTAGTTTTTGCATCCATCAAATGAATTTGTTTACTTCAGTTTAATTACTGTCTGATAATTTAAAGATGCAATTTTGAAAGATTTAATGGCCCAGATGTGGGTAAAGTATCCTTTGAGATATTGGAAGTTTATTTATTTAAATGAGTAAAAAGTTATTTCTGAATTTAGTCTTCACACACCTCCATATAAAAGTCTATTTGTTCTGTTAATGTTGTCAAAATAAAGTCACTTCTAAGTCCTGATTGGAACAGTAATATCTTAAACCTCTGATTTAACCCTTAGAAGTCCCATTTTTAACAAACCTGAAATTGTACAAAAAATACATTTTCGAATAGTATATTTTGTTCAGATATCTCAAAAATTGACAACAAACAGTTTTTATGTTTCGAAAAAGTGTTAACACGATCTAAAAATTCACAAATCCATCTAAAAAGCAAAGACAAGCTCACAAATATGTGAAATTGTATCTAAAACTAACTTCCCAAAAACTTGTTCCAAACACTTTTTTTTTTCCATTGGGCATTTTTTGTGCCAGAACTTTGAACAGCAAGCCCATCTCACAGGTCTTGTACTTCCAATGGTTATCTCTTCTTTTCACCACTAGATGGCAATGATGGCACTGATGGTCTGTAAAACAAAACTGAAAGTCTTGTGATTTTTGTTTAAAACCAAAAATATAAAATGAGTAACCTTTTTGAAATCTACACATTATATTTGAAATCAAAATTAAACAATACGTAGGTTGCGCCTTTCCAAAGTAATCTCATACATATAACGTTGTGATAGATACATTGCTGTTCAACAGATAAATGGTGTTTTGATGATGAAATTCGGGAGGAACCAAGTCATCAATTAGCTGCCCTTCTGCTGGCACTCTATCTCATGAGTCCAGCTGCATATTTAGAGCTCCAAAAAGCTCCCCTTCGCCACACTGGAGTCTCTGGGTACAGGTCCCATCTAGACTGCTCACCTGGTACCCATTCAATGGTCACCAAACACAGGGTTCCCCAACATGGTGAACTAGTGAAATAAATTGAAGGAGGAAGACCAAACCTGAAACTTAATGGCAGTCTTGTGATTGCTTGCAAAGTGCTGAAAGTGATTAAATACATTTTTAGTAGAGATGAATCAGGCAAAGCCCAACTTTCACACTACATTTGCTTGGAGGGACGGCATATATCAGTAATAAAACGCTCTTTTAACATCTTCGAGTGAAAACAATGACAGAACTTGTCTCCAAAAGCTTCCGCATGTGAATCTTAGGATTAACTTCAGCTAAACCCATGCTGAGTTGCTTCTCATCAGTAGACAAATATGTTACGCACATGTGTACATTTAATTAAATGCTACAATTGATACATTTTCACTCATTTTCACTCACACACTAATTAAATCTGGTAATATACTGAAAAACAAAATGTAACTTAACCCAAAACATCAAGTAGCACTCACTCGACATGAAACCCAGCCCAGAAAGCCGCCTGTGAAGTGTCCGGGGATGTGACAGATGATAAAATGTGAGCTGAAGGAGATGTACAGCCATCTGATATAGTCTCTGTGAGAGGATTCTGGGCCCTGGGCCACAGATCCGTGTGAATCTATGGTCAGATCTGACAGTTTTTGATTGCCTGGGGTGGAGACAGAGTGATGGCTCTTCTGCACTGTCTGTGTAAAACAACCCAGCCCTACAGTTTACCACGAGTTCCTCTACATGTTAAGCTTTTTCTTTTTTTCTTTTATAACTTCCCCTCCACCCCAATATCCTTCCCTTTCTTCTGCTTATCCCCATTTCACCCTGACACCCGTGTGATTAATGTTTTTCATTTGATGTCCTCCTCTTGCCTCTTCCAAGTAAACCAACAAATAAAACTCCCAGCCAGAGCGTGCAAATGAACTCTCAAAAGAGCTGTAAAATGGAGAGATGAACAGAGGTTGAAGAAACTGAGAGAGAGAGAGATAGAGAATGCATGTGTTGCTACATTCAGGAAAATTGAGAGGTTGAAACCTGGCCTTTACAGGAAACAAATGCGGGGGAATGTGACGGAGGTGTTTCTGTGTGTACGGTTCGCTTCCCCTAGAGAAATTCCCTCAATGCTAATCTGCAGTTATTGCGATTGCCCGAAGCACTTTCCAAATTAAAGCAGGAACTCAGGGAGCATTAACCCCCCCACCCCCGCCCCTTTACACCAATCAAACATCTTCGTCATTTCTACACAGCTGTAACTCTCTCTAGTCTCTTGTTAAAGTTAAATCATTAGTTCGATGCTCTTTGCTTTTGCTCTTTTGAGTCTTACCAATCATTATCCAACATACAAAATATTAAAAAAAACATTGAAACCTTTAAATCTGAAAGTAGCAAGTCTGACCATGAATTGGCTACACTAACAAGTTGCGGGGGGAGTTAATCTGGCAGCCACTTTAAATATTCCATTAACCCACAACCTTATAAACTTGTCCTGTCCTTCTCCTCAGTCGGAAACAACTTCATCCCTCCCACCTTCCTACCCCTCACTACTTATGGACTGGGGTTAATGTTAAGACAACAAGCCTGTATGTTCGCACCCGTCACACATGCTAATGAACTTAGAGCAGGTCCTGATGATTGAACGCCTGAAATTATCTAATTTACTAGTCCCCGTAATTTACTTGTACCCGTACATCCACGTTGTTTTAACTGCTTCTTAATGAACAAGACGTTAAACATTCTGACATTGAATGTTTTCTGGGTTTATTGTAAAAATATTGCCATCATTTTTGTTCCTGCAACACCAGTTAATTCTTGCAGAACCTCTTTATCAATGTGTACATGAAATGCACAATTGTAATCATAAAACTTAATCTCCTTACATCCACAAAGATAAATTGTGTGGAGGAGGAAGAAACTGGGGAAGAAAATGCAATGCTGCAGGGAAAGGGTTGTAGTCGATCTCAAAACATGTTCACTCATTATGAGGGCAGCAGAGGCTAATGATAAAGTAACAAGACTATTTATATGGTGCAACATAAAGGTGATGGCGACTAAAAGCCAGTAAAAATGAAACAGGATGAATTTATTTTGCAGAATGACCTCTATGAGGCAGCTCCACAAGAATCTCAGGTGTTTGCCAAATGTGTTGCATTTCAATCACAGCTGCAAATAAACGCCGTCGCTTGTCTTGTGCACTCAAGCATTAGCAGGAATCTATGCAATCAATTTCAGCAGATGTTTTATGCAGCTACTCTTGCACATCAATGTCTAACTTTCCAGCAGATGAATTTAGTCCACTTTGGTTCCCTTTCAAATTGTCCAACAAACACAGTGTTGTAGGGTGCTCCAATAGGTTTATAGCTGCATTTCTACCACACATCTTGAAAATGTGTCATTTTAAATGTTAAATGAAAACTAGATCTCTTATCTCTCATTCACTTTTACTAGATTGAGCTAGATTCATTTTAGAGACTCATTATCGTTATCAGTATTCACAGGTTATCTTCATTCAGATCCAGAACATTTCAGAACAAGGACTTTCATTAAGTTGTTGAAAGAAAAGTCGGATTTTCAATCTCTGCGCTAATAAAATCAGCAAAATCTCAGAGTGTAAGAGTCTCTTTTTGAATCAGGAGCTCTTGCTTTAAATAGTTCCGCTCATATCAGGAAGGATAGGTGATCCGCTGCCAGTTCAAAGTGTTTTGCTCATGCCTTAGATGTTCTCCAAGTTGCTTCATTCTGTTCTGAGTCAGTGTTAATGAAAAAACGCTATGCTCATGCACATAAACTGCACTCGGCAGCACATCCTTCTGTCATCCCTCCATAGCAACAGCAGTGAAAGCGCAAAGAGGGTGGGCTTCACATGTGTAGCTTTCAGAAGCCAACACTTTCTAGGATGTCTGGTCTATTTAAACATGCAGACAACACTTATTGCCAAGAAGTTACTCAAAGGGGGTCCAGTTGAACAATCACTGGGATCTGCACTAGTTGTGGAACAGACACACATGATGAACATTCATTGAAATCCACTGCAGGGCAACACAGTTACTAGAACCAACAATCAATCTGATGTGAGGGTTATTCTATGAAATTGGTTCCTTTGTGTCTCCTCGGGTCAAACCTGTAATCTTAAAGCCAACCCCGTTGCTGTAGCTTTTACAAACACTTTTTAACTAATCAAGGCGCTATCACAACAGGTCTGTCAAAACAAAACGCGTTTTATGAAACGGCTCTAAAAGTTTTTACTAGGTGGGAGGAAGCTTGACATGGTACAGCTTGGTTCAGATCCTTTCAGTTCGGCCTGCTTGCTTTTCTAATAGGCTTTAGTGTTGAATCAGGGTGTGTTTTAATAGTCATCGTCAGAGTATTTTCGCGCTACCCCTTCCATGGCGTTTTAAAGAGTGCGACATGAGATCGGGAAATATCCGGAAAACCACAATGGAACCTCAACGTGCTGAAAGACTGTTGTGTCTAGCTCCAAACATTCCCTAAAATATTATTTTTTTTTAACATTTTTTTGTTTGTGTTCATAATCCCTTGTTTGGCATTTAAAAAATAGCATTTGTGGGTAAAAATTGAATGATGATATCATCTTGCAACTTTTGGGTGAGCCACTAGGGATTTTTCTTACTGTGGAGTTTGCAATAGGTAATAAAATGGGCAAAGCTGAGTTTCAAATTATAAATTGGTGGTAAAATGTATATATATTATTATTATTTTTTCCAAAATAAAAAACAGATTATTTGACAATTTATATACAATAACATTAATGTCACATACACTTAAATGGCAAATTATTCAATTAATTATGTACAATATTTTTGTTCAGTCAAATGGGATGTTGAAGATCTGAGCATTTACTTTTTATCTTTTACTAGTTCAGTAGTTCAATTGAACAATTACTTTTCAATGAAAAGGCATGTCCACAGACCTCCTAAAGAGACACAAACAGCCTAAATGTGTCTGAATTTCAGTAAATGGTTCCCAGACCCAATTATTTCACAAGGGGCCAGTACATTGTGATTTCCTGCTGATCTGACATTAACTTCACCCCATAGCCTAGGAGCTTGTCCTCTTAGTATATCACTAAGAGCCATGGCTCCATACCCCCTGCTCCACAAGAGCCCTCTTAAAACAATAGGGGTACAGTATTGAGCGGACCTGTACAGAAGAGTACAGAGGATTTGACCTGACCATGGTTTAATCAGAATTGTTATCTTTGCATGATGGATTGTTTTACTATTTATCCACTCCTTAACTTTTATTAGTGAAATCTGCTCCTGTCCACAGGGATACTTTTCCATCTCAATCTCTGATTAATAGTAAGTACATTTAAATTAGTACCTGGATACGGTTAAGGAATTAATCACTTTAGTCCAATTTTATGTTCACAACAACAAATATTACAGCCTTTGGCATCCACTTTTAACTTTTGGAAAATGTTTTAGTGGTGCCGCTATTAATTTTATTTTATCCCAAAGAGCCATGAGCATTTCTCGACAGCACTGTGGATTCTTAATCAGGGAAGTGCTGGCAACTGCGGCTGGTTTTATTTGAACAAGACGGGAACCAATACAGAGAGCGCATTATAAATCAGAAGCATCAGTCAGTGTGCACTCTTAGGCAAATCAATCACCTCAGTGACACTTGAACCCATACACACGATGCTCCAGAATCCAAGGGCGCTGCTCTGAGATCAGTTTCACATCACTTTGTTCATTAGAGGGTGGCAATGAGCTTGTTTCCCAGCAGCAATTTTAAAGTGTGAGATTTAACACAAATAACTGGCAACTGTTCCTTCCCTGCTTACTGGAAAAATCTGACTTTGATGTGCACAAAACTACGCTGATTTGAGCAATGATCGTCAATGATCAGTGTTATTATGTTTTGTGAGCAAAAGTCAAACTTTTCACACCAAGCCATTTTTAAATAGTTGACATTAATTTCAGATACTCTTGATTCCAAATGTCTCCGTATTAAACAGTTTAATTCCCATGTTTATTATTCGACAAACCAAGAAGTGTTTGAACTAGTCACAAAAAAGGAACTGGTGGAGTATTAAAGGCCAGAATTTAATTTTCAGAAGTTAATTTGGTTTCCTTTATTGAAAAAATAAAATAAAACAAATTTCTATGTAGAGCAAACTCAATGTCTAGGTTGTAGCAATAAATATAAACATAATTAAATATACGATCTAGACAGTTCCTGGACATACATTTAAGGCACGTATAGCAATAAAAAAATACATAAAAAAAAGTTTTGTCGACCAGACGAGGTTCGCACAATAGAGAAACCTGACCACATGACCTGTTTAAAAGACATTGTTTTAGAAATGTAGCAAGCATTTAGAAAGTTAGAAAAGGTGCAGTTCTAGTTTGGAGGGGTCCAACTTTGATTCTAAATGCTTCGAAAATGGTATTTAATTCATGTGATAGCTCTGGCAACACCACTATTCCTTTTAGCCATTGCTTGGAGAAGAACATCCGCTTACACCATTGGACTCAAGACTAAACACTGAAGCGCTGCTCTCTTTCTTTCTAAGTTTTACCAGGCTGTGCTGTTTTTCAGTAGATTGTTGAAGTGAGAGAAAGAAATTAATTTCCTCTAACTGAAATAAACTCAAAATTTTAATTTTATTCACAGCTTTTTTTAATTATTTATTTTTTTATTTACAGCTACTTAATGCATACTTTTCACTCCAGCTTTGTTTTTGTTAGTTCTGCGTCCAATCAGAGTAGGTCTCTGGTAAAAGTTGAAAACAGAGGCCAACATTGAAAACATTTTAATCTACATCTAGATGTACAGTTATATTGACTTTGAACTATATTAAAATGACTTTGAAATCATAATGCATTGAATTACTGAATTTATAAGAAAGTAAAACAGTATCAATCACAGAATCACAAAGAATTTTCACTATCAAATAACTAACTAAATAGGAAAATACTTAGTAACTACTTAGTTCTCATCAAAATTCATCAAACACATTTAAAATAATATATGTACACAGCCACCATCCATCACACTTTGCAAATGGATTTATTAAAAATCTTTCATATCTTTACACGTCAACCTGAAGGCTACAAAGAAATTTGTAAGGTTTTATTCGATCCCTCAATGCAATTTAAAAAACTTCTCGAAAGACAAAATGTAGTGAATTATTCAAGCAAGTAAAAATATCTGAAAAGCGAACAGCTGAACTTATGTGCAAAAGCTGTCTCTCTTAAAGCTGTGTATGAGAGCATTGTAAACAAACAGTAATTAATGCATAAACCCAAGCACAAAACACAAACGCCTGAAGAGTCTCTCATGTTTTATATTAAAACTCAGTAGTTCAAACGGGTGACTTTCGAAGTAAACACTTCTTTGGATTCCGCCAAATTCTGAGACATTTAAACCAGAGACTGAATTCCAGGACTCTTTCTTCCTGTCAGGGCTGGCACATTTTTCATTGGCATGAAAATTGGGTTTTCAATCCATTCTGTTTTTTTGTTTTTGAGTCATACTCATGTCTCTTGTAACAGCAACTTTTGAACTAAACATTTCTTAACCTGACTAGATGGACATGTTAGTCTCTGGCAGAGTGTTTCTTTGAAGCATTTTACTTAAATCAAATCTTGAAGTTTGTTTCTTACCCGCTTGCTACCTTTTGGGTTCACAGGGGTCTGCTGGTGCCAATTTTCAGCCCACTTGTGGAAGAGGTTTGTCCACACCTGGACAGGTCGCCAGTCCATCACAGGGCAACACACACATTAACACATTAGTAAATTAAGGGAAATTTTAGATTAACCAAATGTTTTTGGGATTGTGAGGGAAAGCAACACACACATTAACACATTAGTAAATTAAGGGAAATTTTAGATTTACCAAATGTTTTTGGGATTGTGAGGGAAAGCGGAGAACCCGGAGGAAACATGCAAACTCCATTCAGGAAGGAGTTTCAACCTTCTAACTGAAAGGCCACAGTGCTTCCCACTGCCTCCAGCTTGAATCAATTTTGACTTAAATATACATGGACTCGAAGAAAAGAATTAAGAATGTAACTGTTGACATTCACTAAACGTCTTAAGATACCGTACGCTACATTTTTAAAATGATCTCATGTTTGTTTTGTTTGTTCTCCTTATTTGCCTCTCTGAGCTCTCTGTCAAAGTTCAAACGGGCCTGGACATTGAGAGAGCCACATTCAGGGCAGTGTGATGTTGTGCAAGAATTACAAAAGCATAGACGGCACTCACATTTTTGGTAATAATCCCGATCTTGTGCTTCAGTCTGGCACATGTGACCCTACTCTGTTTATAAAACATCTCTCACGAGTGTTTGATTGTGAGACGCTCTTTTAGAACATGGACAAAGTCTCTGCGATTCTGTCTGAAGTCGTACAGTGTGAAATCCTCTGTCACTGTTCCATCCTGCTGTAAAAAGTCAGCCTGACTGGATGCTGCTCCAGACAGTCCTTCAATGTGAAAACATCTGCGACACGACAATCCTGCAGCCTGAGCCCTGTGAATTACTGATAGTTGCCTTGGAAAAGGTGGTCCCTGGCATAAAACAGCTCCTTCCGTGTAGTTCTGGGCTGATCCTTTACCATTCTTAGAATCATTGATACCCTACAAGGAGGAATTTTCGTGGGGCTCCAGTCTGAGGGGCATTTCAAGCAACTGTTGTTTTTTTTTTCTCCGAGCTGCTTGGCGATTGCTCCCCTGGGTGCTTTCCAGCTTTGTGAAGGTCTACAATTTTGTCTCTTGTGTCTTCTGTCAGTCCATTACATCTTTAAGACTCATCAGATGCTCAGAGGGCCCAAATTGTGGAATATGTTGGAAATCAACTTACAACTTCGGTGTCCTTTTTTTTTTGATCATCTCTAACTAAGTCTGCAACTTACTGTCGTTATTGATAATCCTTCCGCTAAATTTGCAAGAAAATGGAAATCTTGATTATTGGTTCTTAAAACACTCCATTAAAGTCCAGCAAATGCAATATTATAGATGACTCTCACTCCTTTACTCCATCTAGTCAAGTTAAGAGTCTCATTAAGTTGCTAATATGCATTATGTTTTCTTGAGCTCAGAAGAGAGTATTTGAAGGCGTCTTCAGAGACATAACAGAAAAATCGAACAGCTACCGTCAAAAGTATTGCCAAGTCGTTTCAAATAACAACTACTCGCATTTTTACCATGAAGCTAATTAAAGTGTGCCATAGTTAAGCCGGAAGATGTTAACCAAGTTAGAAAATAAAAAGTTTTGACTATTTTACCCGCAGGTGCTTTTCAGACTAGCAAGATAATGTTCTGAACGATTCATAAAAGCAAATAGGAAAAGGATTTTGTCAATATATCCTCAAGCGTGAAGCTCAAGTACAGATGAAATGTCAATGTTTTGCCTCATCACATTTCAGTTATCTTGAAAGGGACATTTTTAATAGAGTCGAGCATTCACTGAAAATAGTTGATGTAGAAACAAATTGACATTTCCAGCCCAAGACCTCCTGAGGCATTTCTCGGTCTTTCCCTGCCCATAGATTTGGTTTACAGCAGTGTGTCTTGCTAAGACAAGAACATGCTTTGTTAAGATAATCTAATCTGAGGGTTAGGTGTAGAGTATAAGGAGTGGATCATTTCTGATTAACCCAGAAGCAGCAGAAAATGCTCTTGTAATAAATCTTTATGAGATTCTAGGCTGGTATCACTCTTGTAAAGAGCAAAGGAGGGTCACGCAGTCAGCTTGTGTGGTAGTAGACTGGGTTTAATACTTATATAATGATATTTTAGAACTGGATTTTTGCCTTTTTGAGTAAGTAATCCAGTCCCCAGCCAGAAGTCAATAACGTTTCCCCTGTAGCCACTCCCCCCCCAATCACTCACAACCAATCAGAAGCATCGCCTACCTTGATTTACTCATCTTGTCTGTGGCTTATTCTACTACGGACTCTCTGTCTTGGCAGCATGAAACTTATGGATGGAGAAAAATGGTTTTTAAATCAAATGGAATGCAATAAGGGATGCTTTTTGCTACTATAAACTCCACCCACCGCCAGTGATGAGCGCCAGCCCCATACTAAACTTGTCTCAATCATTGAAGGAGTGTCTTTAATAAACATACAGTCATCTGTCTATTGATGTGATTGTGATTGGGACGTACCTGAAGAGATATTAATGCATGAGGTGTCTACTTTTGTTGGAAAACGTAATTTTTTTAGTAAGACAACAGTCTAATCTTTATTGTGGTCAAGCCAGGGGTTAAACGTTAATTTTCTTTGTTTTGCTTGTCGATTTGTTTATACATTTTCTTGAATGTTTCATCCATAGATACAATAGGGAGAAACGATTGTCAATGATTGTCTCTAATTTAAAAATTCTGGCATGCACTGAAACCATGAATAATCAAATCTGTCAGCCAATCAGTGCAGTGAATGATTCCTGCTGAAGATTCACTCAGCACACCTACTGAAAAAGAACATTCTGAAGATGGCCTACAAAAAATGTTGTCATTTTCATTAAAAGTATTAAAATAAGTGCTTTATTAGTCCTGATTAAAAGTTGACTTTACAAAACTACAAAATTAATCCATAGAACATTGAGCATGGGGTATTTGTTTACAATTGTATTCATTAATTTTATTCAACTATTTAAACCGTTTGAATGACCCAGAAGGTACCTGCTTAAACTATACGGGCATCTTGAGGATGCATATTGCTGTATATTCAATTTCTTAAACAGAATTTGTTAAAAAGAAACTGAAAAAATAGGTTGCATCAAGGTTAAGAGTAATAGAATGAGAAGCAGACACAACATTAATACGTTATGTTTAAAATTACCTAATATAATTGATTATCAGTTTGAGCAATGGGATTTTGTTTTTTGCTACATTAGAATTAGGTGACATGACCCAGAACACCTACTGAGGGACTCCAGTAGGTTTAGCAAACACCTACTGAACCATATGAATGAGGCTGATAACACCTGATCATGGAAATAGGATGATTTGATAACATCTGAAGTGGCAGGTCATATCTTTGTGGGGTCCAACACATATAAGAAGTGTATTTTCAGCAAGTATTATACATTATATTCAGACATAACTAAACTGGATCTGTTCATAGAGACACCGCAGGCAGAACGAGGTGGAGGGTCATTCAGAGCCTGAATTCATATTAAATTCCTATCCCACAGGTCATACCACCAGGCTCGGCTAAATCATTCCCTGAAAAGCTATTAAAAATGTCACAGCACAGATTTAAGGCATGCTTAGCATGAACTTTCGCTTTAATTCCCCCTCTAGTATTCAGCCTTTTCGTCTCAATCTTTTTCCATACCATCCCATCCGACTCATTTTCACTCGTTCTTTAACCCCATCTTTTCTGAGGATGGCATTTAGAAAAGACTCTCTCTCTCTCTCTCTCTCTCTCTCTCTCTCTCTCTTTTGAGGGTGCATGTGTACAGAAAGTGATCATCTATGCTTCATAAATTTTGCAATGGAACTTATTCAAGGAGAGCACATGAATTTTTTACATAAAGTTTACACTGCTGTCTGTTTACATAGACAACCACGTTGTGCCCGAGATACTAATGTTTCCATTTGCTTGTTATAATTCCACTGAAAGTTAACTGGAATATTTAGTACTGAGATTACTGACTAGACTGGTGGCATCCTAATTCATTAAGCTCCTTAAGATGGCCCCTTCTGGGATTTTATCCACCTGTTACCATAGAAATGTTTGGGGCATTTATATTCAGTTATTTGGGTGGGTGAATGAATGTAAATATAAAGCCGCTAAATTAAACTTTTATAAATTCTGCGACTTAATTTTTATGATGTGTAAAACTTTTTTAACAGAATTAACTCTCTGTGTTCTGGATTAAAATGTACATTGAAGTAAGCTTTGATCAATTTCTTCCCCCCTAAAAGTTTGGTGATACCTCTCCTGGTCCAGTTCCAGTGGTCTCTGTCCTGGTTACATTTGTAGACGCCCTTCTGCTTTGTTTGCCAGCCAATCAAAGGAATGCAATTATAATCCTACGCCCTTATCATAATAAACCTTTGTTCGTTGTGTTCACTACAGTCTGACACCATTCTCTATTTCAAACATATCCAATGGAAACTGATTTCGTTTTAAACTTTGATTACGATTTATAAAAAAGGGAAATACAGCTTAAAAGAGACCTCTTTCACCTGTTCTCACACACTTGAGAGACCCCATCAAGGGGTTTGCCTTCCGTTGCTTTTAAAGACTTTCCGAGAACACATTCACTAGGATTATGAGAATCTGTGTGTTTGAACGAGTGTTACATGAACTGTTCTTTTTGAAACTGGACTTTGAAATTATTGTATAAACGATATCCAGACCCTGACAGTTGGATGCTTGGATTACCAGCTTCAGTTGTTTCCTTAAACATGCAGAATGTGAATTGCACTTTGGTGTCAGCACTTTGGTGTCAGCTGTCGTTGTACTTAAAGTGCTTTATAAATAAAGTTGGTATGGTATGGTATGGTAGGATTACAACAGTGACTCTTTGCTAAAACATCTACTTTAGTAGTAATTTGCTTTTCACTGACAATTCATGCATTACTTAAGGGACTTTTTATTTATTGCACAACATATAAGTGTTTCTCTCGAAAAAAAAAACTATTTTACATATATTGATTGTTTCTTGATCATACATCTCTAAATATATAAATAGATCTTTTATGTTATTTATTCTTGTTTTAGTTATTAGTTATTTTCTTCTCTTATTGTTTAAAAAAAACAATGTTCTGCTGATGGCGGTCAGAACGGTGTTAATGGTACAGTAATCCTGCGCTAATCAGCTGTACCAAGTGACCTTGCAGGATGAACGGCTCCCCGTCTGACCTCAGCACACCCTGTAATCCACCTGTTTTTTTTTATTTTTCCCTTTTTTAGCCTTTTCTCTTTAAGGTATTATACCTGTTTCCATAGTGATGACTTTCTATCCCTCTGCATTGAGACCCTTTCCAGCGAGACCTGTGCAGCACTACAGACTCCTGGGGCCTCGTCAGGAATCTTAATCGATGGCAGCATCAGAAATCGAGCAATTCAGATGTCTGTCACCTCAACCTGAAAACAAGATTATTGAAATAGTCTAGACCCAGAAGCCCACTCAACAAGCATCTATTTGTTCTCAGCTCTGCTTGTTCTTTAGACCTGATCCGTGTACCTCAGTACTAGTTTAAATACAAAACCCAAAAGCATGAAGCTCATATTTCTGTGCTTTCTCACGCTGCCTCCCTGTCTATAGTCTTACACCCGGCTCTTGCATCATTTTATCACCTCTGACTCTTGCTCTTATCCACTTTCTAAAGACTCAAATTACCCAAACAATATGAAAAATATTTTGAACCAATCATAAAGTGTTAGCTAACTAAGAGAACAGCATTCAATTGTTTGTAGTTTCCTAGTATGAAAAGTGTCCTCTGGTGCATTCCTTTGTTCACCTTATATGATCCCATACTTGGGATTGCCAGTCTTCTAACCACCAGTTACTTCCTTAATTAGCATCTAACCCTTCCCTTGTTCCCAGTCTACATTTCAAAGCTCTGAATTCACCTGTTCTGGTCAACATCCAGTGCTCCCTGTTTTATCACCTCTGACTCTTGCCATTATTATGGAAGTCTCAAATTACTCGGACAAAGCCTGTGTCGAAACATCCAAAGAGTTCCTAATTTGCTCCTGTCGAGTTCCAAATTTGAAATCAACCATGACGTTTTGGCTAAACAAGAAGGCACCATACAATCCTTTAGTAGTTTCCCGGTAGGGGAAGTTTCCTCTGGTGCATACCTTTGTTAACCTTACGACCAAAAAAGTATGACCCTCATATAGCTGAGCTTTCTCATGCTCCCTCTTCTGCTGCCTATAGTCTTACACCCATCTTACATCATTTTATCACCTCTGACTCTTCCCATTTATCCACTTTTGGAAAACTCAAATTACCCGAACAAGGCCTGTGTCTATCAAATATCACGTCATTGTGTTTTTGTCTGAAGTGTGAGGTCCGTGTTGGGGCTTATTGTGCACAGGTTAAGATAAGTGGCTGTTGAAGCGACAGGCTTACTGTTAACAAACGGCTAATGTGAAATGAGCTTTCTTTGAGTTCATGCAGTTCAAACTCAAAACATTTCAAATTACATTTTTTTTCAGTCTGTTCTTCAGCAGAAAAGGCCTGAATGGGTTTTCTGTCTTCTGCACTAAAATGTGTTTTTCTTTCTATATCACTTTCGGTGTCTGATATTTGCTATAATGGTAGCTGTAACCTCTAAATTGCTCACTAACAGAGTGAGTGTAAGAGGCAGCTTGAGTTTCAATCCTGTGGTGGTCCCAGCATCAATGATCAGCTTCAGTCTGGAAATAGCATTTTTTAGAATCAGTGTGGTGGGAGATACAGGTAGGAGCTGAAGGATATCAAGTCAGACTTAGAAGAGGTCCAGAGAGAAGACATTTGGGAGCCCAAGCAGTACAGTTTGTTTTTTTGTGTAAAATCCATCCACTGGGATTCATGCTAATCCATATTATTACAATGTGTTTGTGAGACTATTGACCCTAGAACAATCCAGGAAACTCCCGCTTTGAAACTTAGATGCAAACTAGCATTGTTTTTTTAAGTAGGCCCAGAAAAATGGAAGTTGATGCCAATGTGGTCAATGAATTCATCCACAGAGATGGTTGCAGCAGCTTGAGGCATGTGGTACAAATGCTGGGCGTGTTTGAGTTTCCTTGGGACAAAAAAAGGCATTCTTGAAAGTATTTTGTGATTTTTTTTTTTTGTGGTGAAACAAACGATAAGTTCTACAAAAATATAAGTTCTACGTTTGGTGAAACCCTTTGCTGTTTTGAGCGTTTTTGTACTACTTTACAGTTTGTTCTAATAAACTACTTTTAAAATTGACCTTTTTTTCATATTTATTCATTACGTTACCCAATAATTTAACAACAAACCTGAATATGTGCAAACTTATAATATTTAATTTAGTAATTTTTTACTGCAAACATATCAGAAATGAAAAACTGTTTTTATGTTGTATAATAAAAATCAAAAGTGTTAACACAAAATAAAAATTCACAAATACCCCCAAAAATAGCATAGGTCAAAACAATGTGAAAAAAATGTGTATAAAAAAAAACAGAAAAAAAAAACAAGCGAATACCCCCTAAATCTTATAAACTGATCCATTGTGCTTTTTTGCGCCAGAACTTTGAAAAACACAAGTTATATCACAGGTATTGTAGTTCCAAGGGTTATCCCTTCTTTTTACCACTAGATGGCACTGATGGCACCTATTGTAATGTTTGTTTAAAACCAAAAATATCAAAAATAATATATTTTTGAAACCTAAACATTATTTGAACTCAAACAAATAAAATTAGTTCAAATTAAACAATAGGTGGGTCGCATCATTCCTTTTAATTTCATTTCAGTTGATTTCATCCCAGGAAGGCAAATTCTTTCTTTAGCTGTGCTTCCATCTGTACTGATTCTGATTTTTAGCAGATGCTCCTCACTGATGAAGAGAAAACACTGAAATATTCTCGACAATAATTCATTAACTTTAAAATCACAGAGAAACAACCACAATCTGAAAGAATCTCCGGTCCATCGAACATTAGCTCCAGAGAGTTAAGGTTTCACTGCAGTGAATTAAAAAGCAAACTCATGTGCAGGCCCATTGTCCTGTTAACACAGTCTTGGCCCCTCAGCTGAATGTTCTCAAACAGGTCCTCTTGTCTCCCTCCTCTGTATCAGATCGCTCTTCAGCCCGGTTGTCATGGTCACGGTCATTGTTGTAGCAGCTATTTTGTATCTCATTCCGTGTTCAAAGTGATCTGCAATTATTCCACCTTTCAAGGGGTTATTAACAGCTGTGAATGTTAAGAATATTGAGCACAAACATCAGAACGTATCAATGAAATCCAGGCGTGTTCTTTAGTGTGAGGGCTAAAACACGTGCAAGTTGTTATTTTAAAGTTATTCTCTTTACCAAAGATAGGATCCTCCTGGGGTCGATGGCTTTTGGAATTACTAGTGTTGCACTTGTGATTCTTATTCATAAAGCTTTTAAAAACAGTTGTGATCTTGCTTATTGATCTGACCCCTGCCAGAACACTTTAGTGCCTTCAAGGTGTGGTCTAATAATTCACCGTGTTGTGTTTTAAGCTGAAGAATCAATATGTCATCATGCAGTTTTTCCCAGCTCTAAATATCAAGCATTGATTACCCCTTCGAAATTAACAGATGGTTGGGGACCTGAGGTCTGCTATATGATACAGTAAATTAGCTCCAGCTCAGTTCAAATCCAAGGTTTATAGTGGCATATATATGAGGTTTTTATAAGTGAGGCAGTGACAAGTTATTAACTATAAAATTGATTAAACAAGCGGTAAGAAGAATGAACCATACTGCTTCAGGTTTGATTGGGGGATATTACTCGAAGGCGCCTTTTGTTTGAGATACGTGGTTGGGGTGTATATGGTATATTTGAGTCCCTCTCTTGATGGCTATCATGACTAGCCAGGTGACCACACTGTAGTTCAAACTCATGTTTGTTCCAAGCACCACTTCGGGAAGTTTTCAGATCCAGATCACACTCCGGTTCCCAGACTCCTTACTCGGATAGCTCCCCTGGTACACTTCCTCTAAGGGCCTTTTTCTCCGGGAAAGTTTAGTCTGTTCCATTTCTGAAACGGTTGTTCCGCCCACCAAATCCTGTGGAGTTTTTACGTTCACATGGTGACTGTTTCAGAGACACTTGGGTTCTTCCGTCACCAGAATAACGCAGCATCGACAGTGGAAGAAGAAGACGGTCTCTGAAAATGTTTGTCTTGTCGAGCTCTGATTAAATCTCGTCTGGTTTTGGGGTAGCATTGGATTTCCTTGCTCCTCCACACACATGTAGATTTGTGTACCTCGTTTGTTACATCACGTCAAGCATAGGCAAATTCCCTTTTCGAGCCACACGACCCGGCCATCCTTCCACCTGAATGCTTGAACTCTTCTAAGACTACCTCTAGAAGAGGTTTCCAGGAGCCCAGAGGATTGCTTTCACACACACACACGCACGCACACACACACACCAAAAACCATTTCCTTGGGCCAAGTGTTCCTGGAAATGGAATATAAATGCCAGTATGACACCAGGGCTCGAATGCTCGCCAAATACAAAACTAGGCTGGTCTATACTATAAACTATTAGTAGCATTTCTCAAGTCCCAAGCAGTTCAAACTTTTGGTAGAAATGAAAGCGGGATATTTTGTGGTTGAACTGCGTTTTTGTCGTGCACAACAACTGACCAGTCAGTGATGCACAGGATGTTGTCAGACTTTTCTTTAAGATCAGAGAAAAGTATCAGAACCAAAAGCACACCAAGTCACGCCGTGCCATTGCAAAGTAGATTGGTGGAAAAGCGGTATTTAAAAAACTCCGTTAAGTATCATGGCAGAGACGGCCTGCAGCTGACATTGTTCATATTAACACACCGACACCGACTTAGTCTAAACGCCAAACATTAAACGAGCAAAACATACTGAACCCTTTAGTGGAAAGCACCATTATCTGAGTAAAACATAATTTTTGGAGGTGTCTAAGGACAATGGCGTTGTGTTATAACTTTAAGGTGGAGCTAAACATCTGCTTTGGAAGTTGTGTGGTAAACCATGGGCCTTTTCACCTTATGTGGCTGCTTAAAAATAATAATAATCTCCAGAGCGTGGCATTTTCTCTTTGAACATGAACACAGTATGCAAAAACTGAATCTTTTCTAGAATACTCAAGATCTTTTAGTCTCCCAGCAAACCCAGTCAGACCCCAAGCATCTCACAAAGATGCACCACACTGGTATTTGTTTACTTGTCTCAGATCCTATTTGTGTTAGCAGTAATTGGAATCGGCATGGAATAAAACACAATGGAACATTGATTAATTGCAAATATGCAAAAGCCAGTGGTACACACTCCTTTTTGTCTAGTATTTAGTCATTTTAGCTTCACAATGTCTTACTGGTGGCATATAATGGGAAAATTGCAGAACTTACATCCTTTTTCATAAAAGATCTGCACTGCAACTTCACAAGTCTGTGTTGTAAAGTAGTGTAAACCAAAAAACGAAGTAAACAGAAGTGGTGAAGTTGTTGGGGTTTAGAGCAGACGATGCTCTTCAAGATGTTGAGACGTTTCCAATTCAAATATGAATTTAGTTATGAACTCCAAATAGAGAAAGTAGAGCCTGGTTTTGGGGTGTAAAGAGAGGGAAAACGCTGTGTTGGAGCATTTCGAGCACAGCTGCAGTTGTGTGCACTGTGGTTTCCCATTGACTTGTCCTTTTCTCAGTTGTGCATCAGGCAGTCAGCGGATGTCTAGGTGGCCGACAGAGGTTAGAGGTTTGATTGATGGGATGCTGATTCCATCAACATGTCTGTGTTGTGTAAATCACATTGAGCTCCTAGATAAACAAAGCAGCGTGACTCAATATCAGCAGGCCTATTTTACAGATAAAAACTCAAAGATCGAAAAAATCGAAAGGTTTAACAATCTACGAAACATTCAATCATTTGCATAATGTTGCAAAAGATAAACCCCATGTTGAAACTTGACCTCTGACCTTTTTTTTACAATGTACACTAACTCAGCCAGGCCCTTGGTCTTGACCCTCAGCCTTTCAAATCAAAAGAAGCTTAATGAATGCAGCACAACGTGGCTAATTACTAGACACAATACAATCTGAGCTCTCTTTTATTTGCATATGATAATACAATTGTCTTGAGCTGAAGTAATGGCTCAATTACAGCAAGAAAGATAAGAGCTCACTTTCTTGACAAGTTTAACTAATTACAGTTATCTATTTATTGTAGGTTGGCAGAGTGTCCAAATTGTTATCGAACCTGGAATTGCTGGTCAGTGTAGATGACAAGAGTTAGCTTTTAGGGGTCTTTAGATAGGAGGCTTAAATCATGAGTGAACGGATTAAACACTAATCCTTTGTGAGTAAATAGCCTGAATATGAGACATAGTAATAGTGTGAAAAACATTCACAACCTTTAAAACATTTGAACATGATTTTGAACTCATTATATTAAAACGGTCTCACTGAGAAATCATGGATTTAACCTGAATTTCTGCTCGTAAATTATGCCTTTTATCTAATTTTGTGGTGCAAAACACCTTTGGTTCGTACCTTTAATGCGTCTGAAATCATCTTTCAAGTGGTTTCAGATGTTTAAATCCTTGGATTTACAAAGGTGATGTAAGTTTCTTTGCTTTACCTCATGCAACCTTCTCATAAACCTTTCCTTTTTTTCCTACAATACGGTGCAAAAGTGTTAGACATGTGTGAAAATGTAAATCATTGATTTTCCTCAGAGAACAAAATGCGGAAAATAAACAAAAGAGAAATCTAAATCAAGTTAATGTTTGCTGTGACCTTCAAAACTTCTAAGTGCACTGTTTCTTTAAGGAAATTGGTTTGGTAGGTGTTGGTGAAAATAATGATCGCAATTAAATCTCATTTAATTGAGTTTCAATAACTTACTGAGAGGAAACTCATCCGAGAAAAAAAAACGTTTCCAAGAAATGTGTTGTAAAATACACATTTAACATTTGGTCGTTTTTTGATGGCCAACTGCATCCACGATGTCTGAGAGACCTTATGTCTATTTGTGTCTTGTTACTGTAACCTCATCTTGTTTGCAGAGTTTGGCTGTTTTTAAATACAATTGCACACCTCCTACACAGCTGTTTCTGTATCAGTTCACAACTGCACTTCAATAAGCATTACACAGATGATCATTAGCATAGTAGATCATACACCTGAATGTAATCCTACAAATTCCTACACTTTGTGCAAATACGGTTTTTACAAGTCTGATTAGACTTAAACAGGCATTATTAATACTAATAAAACTTTTTCACAGCGCTGCATGTTTCTCTAGTTATTATTTAAGCCACTTTCACGCGATCACTGTCTGTTTGGGGACTCTTTGGTTTCACAATGAAGTGAAATGACTTCATAACCTATACGCTTTTTCTAGCAAGTGTTTTCTTCATCAGAGTTGTTTTCTTACCAACACACCACCTTAATGAGCTTTTCTGCAACCGTATGACAGTCTACTGACAGTTTCTATTCTTTTTAAGGCACTCTAATTCTCAAAACAGAATTCAACACCATTACCGTCTCTCTTCCTTTCATAGCACCCGACACCGGAGCAAATCAGTCATCTTAATGATTAAAAAAAACAGCTAGAGAGGGAAAAAATGTGGCATTGGATGCTGGTGTATTTCGGGGGGTTAGGGTCCTATAGCTTCAGTAAACCCAGGAGTATTAACCTTGGGATGAGGAACTGATCTCCCCCTGAGTGGAAAGAGCTCCACACTGCTTGAGCAGTTCATAGCCCATATGCAGACTGATTTATCTCCAGCAGCAGAGATTGGGATAGAATTGGGTTCGGATGAACTCCTCCGAGGGAAACGGTGGGAAGGATGTCTGAAATGTTACACATTTTACTTTGCGATGACGTCACGGGCTTGTCATCTAAAGCAGGACTGGCAGGTTGTTAGTCAGGAGGAGGAGGTGATATAGAGGGAGAGAGAAAGAGAGAGGGAGCACACGCACTGGTGATAACACTATCTATCTACCCAAATGACGAGCGTTGCTTTCGCGCGCTCCACTCATCACGGGCGTCCGTGAAGCGCCTCTCCATCCCTCACTCTCTCTTTTTCAACCTGAGAGAACTACCAGAGAGCTTCCGCTTCCAAAAGAACATGCTTTTGCGCCACGGGAATCTCGATGTTCTGTCTCGTGTGCTCATGTGCTCTTGGTCTCAGAGTGACAATGTAGAGAAAGTGCGCGGTGACCGCGAGCGCAGCGCACGAGCGACGCTGACGCCGTCTTCTTGTCGCCTGCTTCCCATAGCTTCTTGACTTTTCCAGAGGAATATATAGTGGGTGAACTTGCGACTGTAAAAGAAAGGTCTGCTGAGAAGCAACTGAAGAGCCCAGCTGCCCACGCTGCCTCTGGCTCCGCGCGCACTTCTGAGGAAAACAGCGAGGAACTAAAAAGCGGGACAAAGACGCGTCCTCGCTCTTGATTCAACGCGACCGTTTCTCGTTGTATTAGCGTCGGAGAGAAGTGGAGCTATTCTGCATCTTGGGATTTATCTCATTAGAATGCCAACCTTCGGAGTAAGGTGTCTAACTTGAGGTGACCATTGCTCTCAAGCGACGACGTCTGTTGGAACGGGCAAATGGAGGAATATCGGGAGTGATTCGGAATTGTTGTCTGGAAAAATGTGGCTCAAACGGTGTGTCACACGCAGGTAATTAATATCTATTGGCATCTCTCGGCTGAAAGATCAAACGCCCCACAAAATATTGAGTTTTGTGACAAGTTTATATCGTGGATTTGAGCTTAACGTGCTGTCTCGAAAATGGCAAAGCTTTGCTTTCTTAGTAATCACCGATTAAACATTTTAGCGAGGCTTGAGATTTTGTGAATAACTCGACGTCTCGTTATTAAGAAGATTGGGAGTGAGGTTATACAAGCAGCTGCCGCTAGGGGTCGCCACATAACCACAGTGCGACTCAACCCGCGCAAATTAGGTCGAGAAGCAGCCCATTCTCTCAAATGCCACAGATCAAAATCCAGAGCATTTGTATGGCTTTTTATTAGCCAGAACTAATTGTTAGAGTGGTCCAAGTAGAATGCAACCTGCCTGGCGCAAGTCACGTTGATTCCCAAATTAAAGCTTTGTTGTGATGACTTTTATGGTTGATATCTCGTCGTGGCACTGTTGGGGGGGTTGAATTTGAATAAAACACAAAAGCAGACATGGAGGAGACAAAAAGTATTTCACGGTTTAAAACTTTTTCATCCAAAGAGGATGAAATGTATGAAGTGCCTAAATTTGACTGCTGCACTTGCGTCTGTTTAGCAGCGGAGCTTGTGTAAACTGTGGGTGTAATGCTGGAATCAGGTGAGAGTAATTCAGGGGCTCAACTGGGGCACCTCAAAACCTACACAATAAACTATACACAAATAACAGAATATAGTAGAAATTTATCTATGTATTATTGTAAAAAGTACCCTTTTGACATAACTTTGAAACGTTTTTTTCCGGAAAATTTGGTTGTCAAATTCAATCTGTTAACCATGTTGAGGCTTCTCACATTTTATTTGCAGTCCCGTCAGGTCAATTTCGGATCTTATCAAGATCAATGCACCATGGCAGATGTCCTCTCCTCACCTACAAAGCTCATTATTAATTTAATCTTTTTTTATTATTACTCTTGGGCAAAACCCGAAGTGGATTTAAGTTAGGACACATTAGGGAATTTCCCTTTAGCAGTTTATGAAACGGCTATCTATCCCGAGTAAGCTGAACAGCCTTGATGAAGATCATTAGCAGCATCTCCTAATTGCTCCATCAACCACTTTAATATCTGCACATCAAGGTTATGGTTCCTCTCAGCGCTTCAGTGTTCTCACGGGAGCCTCGGTTCTCCAGTGAAGCACTCTGTGTATTGCTGATTCTCTCATATTAACCGTTTTAGTGAAAGCAACAGACTGGGCTTGTACCCAAGTGTCCAGTTCACTGACCTGGAAGCCGTTTGAAGGAAAAACAGTACTCTGGGAATATCAGTATGTGCTGACCTGAACAGCAGCTGGTTCATTACGAGCTCAAGCAATGGAAAGAATCAACCCCTTTTGCTTTGGCTAAATTTGAACGATTTGTACAATGCTAAACTGGTAAATTTAATCACATTCCTCCTTCCACATTCAGTCGACTGAGGTTCACTTAAAAGCATGCGCTGAACTCTTGTCAAATTCTTAAATGGCAGCACACAACTATCTCATTACCATGGACACTGTAGCGTGTAATAGCATGACACTTTTTTATTCCTCCTTTTTCTATCTGGATGTACTTTCGTTTGCTTGCTTGCTCAAACAGAGCAATGCACGGTTTGTTTCAGTGAGCAGTCTTTCCATTCGACTCTCCTGATGTTTGAGATAATGACAGATTTGATTGCATCCTCCCATTAAAATGGTTACGCAACATTTCCAAGGGACCAATACTACAAAAATCATTCTTAATGCATCAAATGCACGGATGTCAGTACTGGAAATATCTTAATGAGAATTCTTAACGGCCTTGAAAATTAGAGTCAGGAATATATTCCACGATTCCACTCACAGGAAAAGTCATTATAAGGTTGTGACTACTTCAAAGACATAAATAAAATTGAGACGCTGTTTAAAGTAGAGCTTGGCAAATTTGGGTTATGAAACCTTTTCCTTTTCACGTTAGGAAATAGCTGCAATTAGCATTCATACATTCTTCAAAGCCTTGATCACAAGTCTTCTGACTACATGAAAGCTATTGAGCAGCAGATGAACAGTGCAGTGCTTAAGAACGCTTTAATCAACACGACTTTAAATATGAAATAAAGAAATCATGCCTTGATTGGTGATACAGTTATTCTTAAAGTTAGTGTTTTTTGGTTAATTTTGTGTCACTTTAAATGCAGTACAGTTAAAAGCTAAACAACGTTTAGTTTGGCAGGTCTCAAAATGCGGAAGTGGCCATATATAGACACTAGGGGTGTAACGGTACGCTAAAATCGTATTCGGTTGGGTACAGTGTCTTGGAGAGCTCGGTTCGGTTAATTTTTGGTACAAAACAATAAGAGCTTACAAAATCTTTATTTGGAAAAGCTGCCAATACACAATAGAATTCTTGCATACAATATATAAAAGTAACACATTTGGGTGATATTTTAAATAAATTGCACTCTATAAAGAAATACAGATTTTTTAAATAAAAAATTAAATACTGCAACTAGTTAGGACCTGAAAACTTTTAACAGCTTCAGCTTATATATCAACAAAACTAACTATTCAAGTTTTAAGTTTTTGGCTAAAAGATTAACCTATCCACATTTTCTGAAGAGAGCACAGATCTGGTTGCAGTGACAATATCTCCAGCAGTAGAAAATGTTAGATGTGTTGCCTGCCCGATCTCCGTGGAACAATGTCGGCATACAACTTTAAATTTATCCACTCGTCTATCCCTGTTATGTATTTTAACAGAGAAGCCAAAGTGTTCCCAAACAGGAGACCGTAGTGAGGTGGGAGGGTCTTCAAGCTCTGGCTTCTCTTTCGCTGTTGCCATTTCTCACAGTTACTCGTGCAGCTCTACTGTGCGTCACTCAATAACGTCTGTGGGGAAACTCGCCTAGGAACATTGTTCCGCTGCGCTTAATATCGCGCTGATAATAAATTTATATTATTTAATAAAAAAAAATATACCGAAACGGTACGCAAGTGTACCGAACCGAACAGGCCGCACCGAAACGGTTCAATACATTCCCGTGAACCGTTACACCCCTAATAGACACTATATTTGCTTTTCCATCCACCTGATTCATGCAAATTTTGGAATATTGCTTAAAAAAAACTCCAAAATGCCAAGATGCGCATAAAACTGGGCAAAATAAGTTGAGCTGAGTAAGCGCTGAGTAACTGAGTAGGATAAACTTTTCATCCCATTAGAAAAAATATAGTAGTAGTGCATAAACTACAATGGAAACGCATTTACTGAAAACCCCATTGCAACGCAACGGTAGTGCGTTGTTCTGTCTGAACTGAGGCGCAATGGGGGTGGGGGAGGGGACTAACCAACAAAGACATCCTTGATCCTTGTTGCACATCCTTTTTTCAGTTATTCAAAAATTCCTTAACCAGAGTCTGTCAACAAAGTGGTAAGTGATTAGGGGTTATCACCTCAAAGAACTGTCTTGATTGGCTGTGTTCCCAAAGAGCAGTCTCCACCTCCAAAATTAAGATTTGCTGCGCATATTACATTTTGTCTACGTGTTCTAAGATGCTTAGAAGTTATTATAGTAATAGAATAGGCCTTCTCATAATGCAGAAACTATGATTTATGAGGAAATAACAGTTTATAAGGAAGTGGTGATTTTGTTCTCTTGGACCCATTGGATGGAAATGGTGCTTTATTCGCAAATATTCTATCCAATATTCCAGTTTTGCGCATATATTTTATTTGTAGTATCTTTGGAGGGAAACATGGCTATTGCCACTCCCACTTTTGAACTTTATGTAACCGGTAATAAGAATGCTAGTCAATCTTTGAAGATTCTTCTTTGGACTCACTGTATTCCTATTTTTCGTTGTAAACCTGAGCACAGGACATACTGCATCAACAAGCTGTCTCCCAAAGATTTGAAAGCAGGCTGGGGTTTCAATACTAATTTGCACCCTTACTAATCCAATGGGCCAATGACAGGAGGCGGTGACATTTTGTCCATATTTTTCTTAATTCACTGTCAATTACTTTTTTAAAATGTTTTAAAAAGAACCCACTAAATCATGTCAAAAGAATGTACAATATAAATATTACTTATATTTAAAAGCTTAGTAATTAGCTTTTTTTAGCAAACTATTATCATCATATTCAGATCACTATCTTTGGAGTTGTTCAGAGGGCTCTTCCAGATGTTGTGGATGTCTTCTCTAGACTTTATTTGCTCAGTATAACTATTTTGTTCTGCGTTTGAACGCTAAATTTGAATTGCTAAAGTATAGAACAAACATTCTGAAATTTTAATGCCCTTTCTTTTTATGAAGAGGCTTTGAAAGAATTTGCATTGCAGTTTGCATAAATTATGATCCAAACAAAAGTGGCGTGACTTCGTTCAAAGTATGCAAAAATAAATGGATATTTTAAATGCCCAAGAACCTTAGGAACACAGAAAAACACAGAAATCACTCATTTGATCTCCTTTATAATCCTACCACTAGTTCTGGGAAATAAATATATATGAGCTCTAGACAAGGAAGGCAGCTCTCTCTGTTGAGTTCTTAGAACTGTGACGTATCAGTAGATGCATCTCTCACAAACCTAAAGTCATATGTAAACATGGTTTTTGTGCAAGATTTTTCATATAATCGCAGATATCCTTTGTGTCTTGTCATTATTAAAATGTACAACAAATGTGCCCATCCCAGGTGTTTTTATAGCATCCATGTTAAGTAACCATGATACACAAGAAGCTTGTACCCCTCAGCAGAGCCTGTCTGTGCACAGAAGAACTCTCTCCCTTACACACATTCCATGTAGTGGCTTTGTTCAATCAATACTGCCTCTATAAAGCCTCAACTTTTATCCGTCATGGCACAAGCTCAACCATTCCAATAACCCTCCAGGGCCGTGTCTCTCCCCCTCTCCTTCCTTTCACACACAAATCTAAAAAATGAACAGTAAACACTTTTATATGAGGTTAAAAGGACTCTTAGGATTTTTCCAAACATCCACAAAGACTGAGGTGAGGAATTCGGTGCTGTAAATAAACTATACATTCGGAAATGTAACAGTTCCAGGATTTTATTCATTACGTGTTTTATTGAGCCTCCGGGTCATCTACATAACTATGCAGAGGGATTTTAGTAATGCTTGTTTAAACGCCCGTGGCGGTTCACACTCTTTTATCTGCAAACGTGAAGCTCCCTGCTCTAAAGAGACAGTGGATAATTTTTTCATTCATGATAATAGCTGATCATCTCCAAGCTGTTTGGTATTAGACACAGAAACTCCTAAAACCTCGATCAAAAAAGACAGATAAACCAAAGTGTCTTTCACGTGACAAAGAAATGATTACAAGGTGTTCCTCTAAACCCATTGACTTGTTTTATTAAACAGTTTTTAACTGTTAGGAATAGTAAACAACTTTGGACTAGTAGTGGTGCCACAGAGTTTGAGTCAGAGGGTCAGATTGGGTCAGATTACTCATGATGGCTAACTGTATCAGTGTGCCAAATTTCATAACTTTCTTGCAAGCGGTTCGTGGGGCTTCCATTGACAGAAACGGAAGAATAATAGTAAGAAATGGAACAAACATTGACATATGCATCAACTGTAGTAAACAGACTTAAAATAAACATGAATTTCTTATTTTGAGACTACAACATATCCAGCTCTTTGATTGTGCTCCCACGGCTAACAATGATCACCAGAGATTTTCGAGAAGCATCTGCACAAACCCCCACTTAAATGGTGCTCTGTAAACACTCTCAGTCACTATGTACCTGAGAACATGAGAAGTTTTCTCACCTCTTTTCATGCAAAAATGTCTCCTGCATTTCAATAACTCATGCCTGACAGAGGTATGAATGTAAACGCACATATTTGAAAATGACGGTCAAGGTGCGCTTGCTAGAAAACGCTGTGCAAAGCATTCTCATGTGCACATCGAAAATAGGGCTTTTGGGGGTGTTGTAGGTAAGGTTTGTCATTGTTGTCATGCCCTGTGTTGTTCAGCGTCTTCTTTGTTTACAAAGACAAGCTTCTGATTTGAGGATATGACTTCAGCTTTGTGCCATTTGTTGGTTTGGTATAGTTTTTATAGTTTTATGGGTGTTTTCATGTGGACATGGTCTAGATGTTTGAGCACCGTGGCAAACTCAGTTCTTATGGAGTTGCCTTTTGGAGAATTTTTTTTAAAGAAAATCAATATGAGGTATTGTGTGGGGGAAATAATTTATTCCAATTTAAAATAAGCCTATAATATAAATTGTGGAAAATATACATTGCTATGAATACTTTTCAGATGCACTGTAACTTTGACCAATCATCTTCATCTGGAAAAGAAAAGTCACCAAAGAGATTCTCAAAATGTCCTTCTCAAATTAACCCTAACATTAATTTTTATTGTACTGTTGCACTCAATTTGTCACATTTATTTGAGAGGCGGTTTCCATTTCAGCTGATTTAATCCATTCTGTGCTTTCATTCAGCCAATCAGCATAATTACAGCATAGCATTTCATCAGGGTTCCAGTTGGAATTTGCTGAGGTGTTCGCTGAATTGGATCTGAGCGATGTCTTGGCATTTTGGACTGAATGCAAGTAAACAAAATGAAGAAATATGACATTTCACGATTCAGCCAAACAGCTGTCCTTTGGGAGATTCTAGTGCCATCTATCTATTATTCACTCACTCAAGAGGAAAAGAAACCATTATGTTTATTAGAATCAAATTATGTTATAATTTCTCCACTGATCCGCTCTTGTGAATGGTGGCACCCAGCTCTAAAACCCAGGCATCTCTTATCTGTCTCAGTTTCAAATATGGCTGCTTCTCTCAGAATTCTCACTGGGTATTCAGAGCTGTATTCATCCACTAATATCTACACAATTGGTCACCACTATTCTACGCTCTTTTGTTCAAAAATATGCAGATGTGAGTTTAGGTGTTTAGATACAGTCGATGAGGATCCGAGCTCAAGTTCAAGCAATGTACCAGAGAGACAAACAAATCTCTTCCAGCCGGATTCGGGTAATTTCCAGTTAAAGGCATATTTTTTACGAAATTCTGAAATGTTATCGAAATGATGGATTGCACGGAAGTAGTTATAACCCTCCCATACAGTATCCGATTGGGTTTAAACTTGGCACGAGTGTTAAGATGACATGTCTGAACATATTGATATAGCAACCTACATAATTAGTTATAGCGCCACCATGTGACCACTGGAAATACAGAATTTATCATGGATGAGGTACTTCTTTTACAAATTTTGACAATTGTGGTAAGAATATTGTCCAATCCAATAAAAGAACAATATTCATTCTCCTAATAGCACCACCTGGTGATCTGACACTATTTTTGTGTTTTTATTACATTGAACCACTGAAAGGTTTAAGCACCTGAAGTGCGAGAGCCCTTTGATTGCTGCTTGCAGCTTTTGTTTCTCAAGCATTCATTTACAAAAAAATTGTGATGTCAGCATCTGAACCAGTAAACCAGTAAGAACGTTACCCCAAGACCCAACATTCTATCCGCTCTTTATTTTTAGTGATAATGACTGCTGGAGTCCCCGTAATGACACATCAGAACGAACAGACAGAGGAACTTTAGCTCACATGCTAATTACAAGTCTCAGATAGTTTAGAAATGTAATTGGACAGTGTAATTGCTAACTATGTGTGACAGCAATATGGACACCAGGGACACATAAACGGCGTGCCACAGAGAGTTCTGGAGACCCACTGGATGTTTTACATACACAGTGACTTATTGGGGTCAAGCAGGGATCGTTTATTTAGCGTGACGAGGCATTAATTTGTGGAGAAATGTAATATATCATGCTAGTGCAAACATGAGCCTATGTTGGTATATATGAGCTAGCAGGGGACATTAAAGACGTTGTATTTGCAGCTGTGAACCATCAGAGAATCCTGTTGACCCGTTTCAGAGCTGTTTGCATTGCCATCCATTGAAGGCTTCGCACACAGAGGATATGGATATGCTAATAAAGCCATTCAACACTGAGCAAACACAGCTAAACAGCTAAAAACGCAGCACACAGAGCACAACATTCACAGAATAAAGTGTTTTGTGATCACACTGATTTGGGATTATTTGAACATTCCTTTACAATAAATAGTTTGGGTACATTCTATCGAAAATGAAAGTGTTGCTGCTCAGATTGAATAATAAATAAACTACATTTCATTTTAAAATACACAGATGCACACACAAACACAAGCATTCATTTCAGACAGTTGCGAAGAAATGCAAAGAACAAAGAATGCTTTCAAATATGAAAGTGCTTGAGCTTCACAAATTTTCTTGGTTGACCACAATGCCTATGATCCATTCTTTTGGTTGGAAAAGCACATCTTAAAACCCCGGTCTGCTTTGAAATCGTTGTCTGGGATAAACCTTGTTGCTTTCCTCAATCTCACTTTTGTAACAGAGTTTGGCTTTTTATCAACCAGTTTTAAGCCTCCTACAAAGGATTGTTTCTGGATTTGAACTTCATGAAAAATTGATGATCAGTCGAATTCTGTTTTTGAAAAACTAAAAATACAATTGTTAATTAGAAGAGATGTCATTTTTCAGGGAGAGACTCTTTAAATGACATTGGTACAAAGCAAAGGACAAACATAGACTTTAAGAGTCTGTGAAATATCAAGTAAGGTTGTTATGTGCCCTTTTATTTTTTATTGTTTTAAACATGATATTGTGTAGCAACTTCTATTTTAAATGTGTGTCATCTTTAGAATTTTTAACACCTTGAAAGACACAACTTAGTACAGAAAAGGCATCACATTATTTATGGAAACTGTAACGCTTTTGATTCTGGCAGCTGTAGTGCCAGCCACATTTTACTCTATTATAACGAGCATTTTCTTATTTTAAGATACTGAAACATGTACTGCCAAACAAAGTGCATTTTTATTGGCTGAAGGTCAAAATGTGTGTTGAGGAGATCCACACACCCTTGAGGACAACATTCCAACTCAAATCAGAACGGCCCTGAGCTTGGAACCAAGCGGCAAACTTCTGACTGACAAGCAAAAGCTCCAGCCACTGCAGTGTAATAACTGTAAATGAGTTTATATTGTTTTCACAGAAATTTCAGCTTTATTTGATAGCAGAATCTTTAAAAATTAGACAAAAGGAAATTTTGATGCCAGTACGTTTGAAGTAGACGATCACATGTAACATAAAACTGACTTATGTTGTTATTACAAATTAAATTAAATCATACATAAAATTATAATGGCGTCGATTTTATCACAAAATCAGTCCCGCAATGCATTCAACGGCATTTTGCAGAATTGTACTGTATTAACAATTTAAAGTCTGATAATATAACAATATTGGTATTTTTTTCCTGTGCATGAAAAAAACAGAGTATAGTGGTACCCTGAGATACGAGTGCTTCAAGTTACGAAACGTTGGAGATACGAAAGCCACCCTGGAATGGATTCTTTTTGTATCTCGGTGTACCACTGCATCAAGAACAGTCTTCTTTTTCCTGTTTTAAGTGAAAGTAGCCACTGGCTGAAATTCCTGCGCTGCTTCCATATGGATATTTGATTGACAGCGTATTTGATTGGACATGAACATTTGTGACAAAGTGGTAAAGTGTTTGACAGATAGCGGTAGTGGAGGAGTCTATGACGGAGCAAAAAAGCTAGTCTACAGCCAGAGACTGCAGCTGATGCACACTTCTGAGGTAAAAACAGCTCGAGGGTCAGTGAGATTCTGACTCGCTTTGAACCGGCGCGTACTGATGGTCCATGCTCCTAAGCTCTAAAGCTTCTAAGTGTTGTAATGAATCTGGGCTCGTTGAAACTTGACGGTCGCTCAGTTAGAGATTCGAGTGTTGACCTTGAACGTGTGCTGAATTTAGGCAGGAATGAAGGTCTCTGAGCTCTGTGGCCCACACCACACTCCACATAATTGCCTTCGATGGGAAGCTTTCTGCTGAAATATGATCCCATCAAACCAGCTTAATGCTTGGTTAGGCGATTAATTTTCTACTGAGGACTTCAATACGAGGACGATTTACACATTCTCACATTGGCAAAATGAAATCTTTTCTGGTGGGTTTTCCTCGAAACACAAAGCAAAGAGAGCATTTCTCATGTTCACGCTTCCTGGAATTAGCTACATTTTTCAGATTTTACCAGCCTTAGATTTTGGTTTACGGTTAGGTTTGGGGTTTAGGAGAATAACAAATTATACGACGTGTTGGCTCCACGTTCAGTGGGTGGGGCTGCATTTTCAGTGGGTGGAGCTTAACCCGTCTGCAGTCTACAACTAAAGAAAGTCGTTTGAACAAAGATTCAGTTGTTTGAACTAAATTAAAATATGTAAACAAACTCATTGCATTTTTAAAGTAAACAGTAGAGATGCAGACATGCTAAACCCCTCCCACTGAATGTATAGCCCCGCCCACTAAACGTTGAATTGTGGTTCGGTTTTTTTAATAGGGTTAGGGACATGTGGGTGAGGCTTCATGTTCAGTGGGTGGGGGTTAATCCATCTGCAGTCTATTACTAAAAAACTTCTAAAGAATGTAAACAGGGTAGCACCACCAACTAATTGTGACATCACTACCATGCTAAACAGGGGTAGGTTTAGGATTACGGTTGAGGTTCACACTCTTTTTGTAACTGCACGACTTGGTTCGGCTTATCTTAGTTCCCCTTGTGTTTCCACTGCCTTCTAGTATCCGCTCTGAATGGCCTGGTCACGCAGCTCTCCACTACGTCCACTTGGTGACGTCATAGTGGATGTGACAAATATTTTAATTTCTCATCTAACATTTAAGACATAGTCATATCTCCACCTTTCCATCTGTCCATTGCAGAGAAGTAAAAACAGTACATTTTTTGTGGCTAATTTAAGCTATGTTTTTAAAAGCTAGCCACATTTTGGTGTCGCACACTGCAGTGATGCATTCGACTCTTTCTGGCCAATCAGTGAACTCAACAGCTAAAAAGTCAGAGATACAGAGGATGTTTTACCATGCTTTTTTCCCCATCGGAGAAACACTGGCCCAACATTACAATGGCCCATCCCGCCTTTAGAAACCAAATAGTTACAATAGAAAGAACTGCTAAAGGGGAACAGCGTCGAAAAGCACTTTTACTGTCTTTACTCCATATCATGAATACTTAAGCACCTTATTGCCTATACAACCGCCAGCACAAACCTTATTTTTCTGAAGTGTTTTTGAAAAACTGGAGCTGTTCCTTATTATTCTGTCAATCCATTAGTTTATACTTTCCATTTCCATCTTCCTATTGTACCAAAATAATGGTATTGTTTTACGTGGTCAGCCCAAAACTCTCTTTGGTAGCAAAAGGGCATGACGGTCATTGGAGATCAGGATCTAATCTGTCCATAATTTATGCATGAATCACATTTCAGGCAAGACAAATCGTAAATTGCTTTGACCATCAAATCTCATTGTGAGAACAGGGCACAGGATAAACATTCACAAATCCACACTCACCCTCATCTGAAGTGATTTCTGAGGTCAATAATTCCTCTTCCCCAATCGGAATCTGCGAACTTTTTCTTTTCTACCAAACCAGTGCCAAAGTGCAGTGTGGGCCTGGTGAGGAATAATGGCAGGATTAATCTTGATTCAAGGGTGTACAGGAGGCGTGGAAGAACTGAGGAGTCTAGCCCTGCACATAAATTGCAGTTTGCTTGTCTGGATAAGTGTCTTGCTCAGACCCAGAACTGACCTCAAGGTTTTAAAGTTTTGACCTCTGTCCACCAACTATTATTATCATTATTCTGGGCTGCTGTGCCTTAAAGGTACAAACTCTTATTGAAGGCAGAGAAAGAGCAAGTCAGCATTTACCAACCATCAATCCTTCTCATCCATATCGCTCTATTTTTTGGCCATTTTGCCAGAACATGTGTTTTTGCCAGAACATTTTGATTATGTGGGTAGAGAGAAGAGGGAAAGTTGGGAAATGAAGTCAGGTTAAAGATTCGAGCTCAATTGTTGCATACATGTTCGTAATAGAAAAACATTCATAAATCTATTTTCTGATTGATTTCTGAGGAAACACACCATAAGCAGCAAATACATCACAACCAGGAAGTTTTAAAATAAACTAGCACAGATTCCCTCAGCCCTTTTCTGTCCTCTCCATGCCACAGAGAAAATACGTGACCTCGCCCTCCTCCCTTCTTCTCTTCATAGTAGTACAGTGGTTAGCTGGCTCATGTTACAGATAAATTAAGCTGTGTTTTCTGTTAAATCTTCTTAAACCTTCTGGGCCTTCTTGGTTTAGATATCATTTGATAATGTCTACTACAACAACCACGCGGCTGGGTGTCACTTACTGTCTTAAGGCAGACTTCAGATTCAGAGATGCCTATTGGGCAGCTTGTTTTTTTGGTTGTAACACAATTTTTTAATATGTTGAATTAAATCCAGGAGGTAAGGAACAGTCACAAAGTTCACCATGTGGGTTTCAATAAGATTTTTAACATGCAGCAAGTTCACAAAATAGACTAAATATGGATTAAATGCTTTATTTTTTGCTTTAGCTACAGACAGGAAGTGCGTTTGTGATTTCTCAATTGCATGAGCAGTTTGGTCTGGTATTTTACAGTCAGAAAATGGCATAAGGAGCAGCTGATTTGTGTACAGCTTTTAATCACAGGAAGTAACAAACGGCGGGAAATCACATCGTTATTGGTCTCATTTCACCAAACGGAGTTGACATTTTCAGTAATATTGAATGATATTGTTCAAGTCATAGACTGAAGCGGATCTTTGTATCCAAGCTTGCCAAAATCAAACCCTAAAGCCTTGTTCTTTAAAAAAAAAGTAGAATTGGATGGACTGCAGGTCACCGTTTCTCTGTTCCACCAGACTGAGAGAAGAATGCGGGGCATGCTTGTCTTTCTTTCCAATCCATCCGGCTTTACTTGAAGGCGCTTCCATCCAGCCAGATGAATGGACATGTTTGATCATGAAGAGTTGCCCCTGGAGCAAGAATCAAGCAAGGGAGAAAGAGAGGGGGAGAGCAAAAGGACCATCACTGAGCTATTCATGAGCTGCTTCTTACACAAATGCAAATGAAAGGTTTCTTCTATCTGCTTCAGTTCTATTTTAAGTATGTGAAAAGCGGCATGGAGACTCGCTCAGGGAGATACTTACTATACAAGTCAGGAAAAGCTCTCTGAATGGACAGGAAGTTTGAGTGTAGGCATGCTCACAACAACGCTTACAGTCAGCTCTGAAGAAATGACAAAAGTAAACATCTTTTGGGCTCCACGACTCCATTGTAACCAGAAAAACAATTATGTTCATTTTTTATTATTTCAGCCAAAGACTTCTAGGCAGAACGACTGCTGCTCATTCTGAGAAAAAGAGTGTGAAGCATCTGGAAAAAAAACTCCTTTTTTTGTGAAGCTCAATTGCTTTAGCCATCGATGACTTGATCATAAGAACAGAAGCCTGAGATCTTTTCCACGTGAAGTGTGGTTATATTTTTTTTGCCATGGTAATGATTATTATAACAATCATCTGTTTCATGACTAGGGTGCTGTCCATGGTGCTGAACTCAACAAAGCCACCGTATCTCAGAGAAGGCATCTGAGGAAATGCTTCTAAGTGAATTTCATTTTAGTTTTCCTGCACTTTACATTTAAATCTATGAGAATGATGCGGATATTGTGCTGATTTACCAAACTGGAGAGACACAAGAAGATAATCTGGATTGCAGCAGGTCTGGTTTAATTCTTAAAAAAAAAAGAGTATTTTTATTTTTTTTAAAGCCAAGCTTATGATTAATATAACAATCTGGCTGACGTGCCTCTTTCCCAGCTGTGGAAATCATCAGTTTAAGGACCAGAACGCTGTCCAGGGTTCTGAACTCAAAAAAAGCCGTTGCCAAACCCAACGCATCTTGGGCAATTGCCCATTATGTCATTGGCCAATTCTGTGAATTTCACTGAGTTTTCCTGCACATTACGTCTATGAGAACTACACAAGTATTGTGCTAATTTACAAAACTGGGGAAACACAGGAAGATAATCTGTCTGGTTGTTGTTCCCAAGACTTCTCAGCAGATTAATGTGTGAAAACTCTCCCACGGTGTGTTAATGGCACGGCTTTGCAGTGACGTCACATCAGGGATTTGTCCTTCTCCTTGGATAAGCCTCATTACACTCACTCGCATATCCAGACACCCCTGTCAACTCTCTCCTGTCTGCTTCTATAGCTGTATCAGAACAACAAGATCCTCTCTCACAAGTTTGCAGGAAATGTCAGCGTTTGACAAATAACCCCTGCTCTTCAGGTTCCTTCATTATTCCTTTTCATATTACTCAAAATATATTCAGTTACCAAATAATATTTTTTTAAATTCTGTTTCCAACTTGCTCAGATATTTCGAGGTAATCCCTTTTGAGTACTGAGAGATAAAAAGAGATAAAGAGAGAGAGAGAGAGAGAGAGAGAGAGAGAGAGAGAGAGAATGCACATTAATGATGCATAAATCTTCAGAATTAGCCAAAGGCATTCCATCATCTTCAGTTCCTGGACAGATGGTAAGATTTTTGGCTTATTTAATCATACAAATTAACTGATTGCAAATTACACTTAGCTTTTGCGTAAAAAAGTTGGTTTACACTGTTGAAATTTACACTTTTGTAAATCTATATGTTTGCTTTACGGTCTCTTCTTTCCCTGCCGCATATTTAACCCCCATCCCAACACCCTTTCCATCTCCTTTTTAAAAGTTTTCACAAGATTTATCATGTTATAATAAAACCTCAACCAATCATCCATTTTCAGCTAACTAGAGAGTTCAAAAAGACCTGGTGCTCTGGAGCATTCCTTCTGCAACCTTTTGGTACATGGTACAAGCTATTTCAAGCATATCTTTCCTCATAGTATGAAACCGCATCAATCTCTTAAGTTTTCCCACTATATTCAACCGTGATTTCACAATCACTATACATAGACTTATCCAGTAATATATTTTAGCATGCATTATGATAACACAATAGATTTTTTATAGATTATAATATATATAAAACATGAACTCATTTTAAAAGATAGGCATTTTCCAGAGAGCAGCCAGAAAACGCACAGGAAAACCATTAGACTTAAAGGCTTTAGTAAATATCTGTGAAAAAGATGCGTTTGTTATGTAAACACTGGTGCAACACACTTGAGTTTTTTTACATTCGTTGCTGAGATTTATGGATAAAAAGGTACAAAATTAAAGAAAAAAAACAGGTTTACACATATTTACAAATAAATATATCTTGGACACATGTTTCACTGCTTAGGGGGAGATTAAACCATGTTTTTTTTTTTGTTACTGAGATTCCAGTATATCCTCCTTGGTATATAATAATATTGGCTGCAACATCCTAAATGAAAAGATACAACTAAAGCAGAAAAATGCAATCCCCCAAACCCCTGCAGATTGCTGTGGGCACACCTCATTCTCACATGAAAGGATAGTTAGCCAACTAGCCACCTCTTGGCTAAAAGAGACCCAAAAAAAGTGTGGGACTTCTAGTGGTACATTTTTTTTTTGCAAATTTCAGTACAGTTATCTGTTATTACAAAATATCTGTTACATGTGTGCGTTTGCTTGTGTGTAGAGGGCGTTTGTGTGAGGAAGGAGTCATGTTCTGTCATCACAGCGGCAGGGAGCTGAAATGTCAGTGCAAGGCTGTTCTAGATATCTCTCCCACAGCCAAACACAGACAGTCACTGAGTCAGGGATCAGAGCATGTGCAGAAGGTTTTTACATGCCAGTGCTCTAGCAGGAAGCAGATTCAGAGGGAGCTCTTACATGCTTGTGTGCTAATGGGTTGATACGAGGTCGACAGCTGGCTCAAATAATTATGAACAGTAATATCTGCATGAACCCCATTTCCAGGGCCTGTGTCCTCAGTTTTTATTCGACATCTCAGACTATATCATCACAGGCTACAGTACTATTCTTAACACACACATCACTATTTAAAGTTAACACCAGTATATTTAAACTGTGAAAGCTTGTTGTAATGTTTGGGTTACCCTCAAACCACATCAAATCAAATTAATACAAACCAGGCATAATCTGACGGGTTACATTTTTCACATCAAATAACATGTCGACTCTGGGGCAAATTCTTTTTAAAGGGAACCCTCGCTATTAAAACTTGTAGAACTTGATGTGATAAACAAGGACTGCTACTAAATTTATATGCATTATTAAAATAAAACATATGTGGTTAATGTACACAGAACTATGTCTGTTCAGATGCCTCAACACTCTACTCAGAAGCATAATTTCCTTTACATGTTACAAGACTTCAGTGTAAGCTTTTATGTAAGAATTTTGGTTCCAAAATGAGATAAAGCACAATTCAGTTTGTCCCAAATTTGAAGTGTTTTTATCAGATATGAAAAGCCTATAATCAATTTTCCAAAAAACACAACACTGTGTGAAACACGAGCACTTACGTTCGAAAGAATACACGTTTATACTCGAATTCATCAAAATGTACGTTTGCCGTTTTGGAAAAAAAACTTTTATCACAACCAAGTTACTTTATATTTGAGTAGATAGCTATTAGTTTATGAGAATATTGGAAAACCTTGTAAATGAAAGTTTTGTGGGAAAAAAGGTTAACAAAGGAATGCACCAGATGACTTCAAACCACCGACTAAATGAAACTACAAAAGAATGTATGATTGCTTAACATTAGGAACCATTTGCATGTTTACCGTTAGCTTTTGAACGAATCAGAAGAGTGCACATCGTTTATAATTCCAAGGAACTTAGTGAGCTGCACGAGGATCAGACTGACTCTCATATAAGCTGTCTGTGCTCTAAAATCCAGGCATGGAATGAATATGTATTTGCGACACTTCTGTAAAGTGTAATTCAGCTGAAAATAATCAGCCCATGAGTCATATGTCAGCGAGGGTTTGGCATGGCGTCAGAAAGCATCCTGCTCGGCTTTCTTCAGACATGTCTCGTCTCTGCAGCTTCAGTGTAATGGAACCAATGAGATCACAGCATGCAATTGTCTGATGTGAAGATGTTCATTTATCAGATAAGAACACAGCCAGTACTGGATGTTCCTGTCTCTTTTCAATCAGCCATATGCTCACGTGGCAAACCTCTAAGCTCATTACTAACCTGGACAATGCTATAATCCCTATAGGGTTATTGCATATGTGTTGATTGATGTGCAAACGTTCCCGTATACTCCCAGAATGGTTAAATCTTGACTACGGGAGAAAAATATTCTAAATTGACTGGCTTTTTTTGGGCATGAACTTGCGATGTAATATTTCTGTTTCGGCTGAATCCTTATTGAATTCTCGTGTGTTTCTGAAATCTAAGTCTAGCCAGTTTTGGCAAAGCTAGAAAGTTGGCTCAGTGTTCATCTCAGCATCATATTTTATCATGCCGGTGTCAGCAATTGCTTTCTTGTTGTGGGATAATTTGAGAAATAAAAATATTCCCCTGCTGTCATAAATATGCATGAGGAAAGAAATTATGTCATCCCACCGGCTCTACATTTGTTAAAACCAAGCAACAAGCACAAACCGTACACACGCTTGGAAACAATAGCTTGATGAATATGCATAACTGCAGAAATCGTCTTTGGAATGATATGTAGAGAAGCAAGAAAAAAAGATGCCCCTTCTTTTTGCTATTTACTGAATGCATTGCTTTGAAATCACAGCAAATGCAATTTAAAATACAAAGTAAAATACGGCAAATAACCAAATGGCAAAAAGTAGTTACGATGAGCACTGGGCGAAGCTATCACATCAATGATCAGAAACAAATTGGAAATTAGTACATTTTGGAATATTAAATAAAAAACATTGGGCGGAAAAGAAATTCCTATATTTTGCATAAATGTGCATAAAAAAATGTAAAAGTACAACTTTTTTTCAGATGAGAAACAAACCTTCGCTTTCAGTAAGGTTAATGCTTCTTAAGAAATACTTAATGAACTGGTATGAAGGATTAGTAAGAACAAGTGCTCACAGTAATATGAAAGGAAAGGGGCGTGTCTATTATGTGCAAGTTCAGATTGGTTGCTGTAAAAAACTCTAAATAGAAACAAGACCTTTGCTTTGTGGATAATGTGCTGAATAACAATGCTGTATTTAAATAGGTTACACTAAACTGAACTGAGCAGAATCATTGTTGATGTGTACTAAGTAAAGAGCAGGAAGCAGGGGGGTGGTGGGGGGGGGGGGGTGGCTTGATCCTGCTGCGCTGTCCTCAGTGTTTCTCACTCTCATTCACACCCTGTCATGCACAACCCTTTATTTAGCTTTCATTAATATCAAAAGTATTCTTCTTGTTTATAAAAGAAAAGCAGGCAAAGGCCACAAGCAGCTCTTTCTGACTAAATGTCAACAAATATTGCTTTAACAATGAAAATATTTCAGACTGACTGGCTCATTAGTAGCAGTTAACCCATAGTTAAAAAAATTACTTTACTACTAAGCAAAAAAAACAAAATGAGGAATGATGAAACATGATTAAATCATGTCCAGTTATGTCAGGTCTCCTCTGTTTCCTTCATGTGATCACAGTTTATTGTCCACACCTGTTTTTCATTGTCTGAGGCCTTGTCCATGTGTACCCATTTTTTTTTTTCAAAACAGGAATTTTTACGCAGCATGCTTTTCATGTAGCCATGCATTTCTGAAACAACAGCCTCAGTTGTGCTTTTGTCACTGCTTTATTTACAAAGAATGGCAGCCGAAACAAGGACTCTGTGGCTGTTTACCGTGCTATAGTGGCTTATAGAATGTCTAGGATTACATGCATATGTTTCCCATTTGATCACCTAAAAGAGGCACCCATGTTTTTGCAAACGCAATGCTGAATATTCATTTTTAAAATTGCACGGTTTGACTTTAGCATTCTAATAGACTGTAATTGGTATTAAAATACCACTTGTTGGTTTGATATGGTCTTTAAAGCATTTTATGTGGTTTTTGAGTTTTCGTGTGAACGTTGATTTTTTTGGATGCCGTTTTTTTATATATATATACAAAAACAAAAAAAAAATGTGTACCTGTGGACATGGCCTATATTGAGTTCAACTGCCACTCCCAGGTCTACCCTTCACTCTCAGTGTAGTTCAGATTGCACGATTTTCAAAGTAGTCCCGTCACAGATCTTTTCACACTGTGTGGCTGCCTGGGAAAGGATCCAGTCACCGTACGATAGATTGGTGACAGGGAGTTTCACTTCGCATGACTTTACAAGAAGAAGAATCTCCGACCACTTTGCCCCATGTATATATCGCTTCCAAACACAACGCAAGGTCACGTGTGCAAGACTAGAGTTTTTGCAAGACTGAGATTATTTTAAGAACAAAGAATAGACCAAATAGACTGAATTTTCAACCAAAGCCATTGTTTTCTATATCATTGCAACTTCTGTATCCCTGGATATTTCTCTCTCATTGGTTGCAGATTTCTCATATTGCATGAGTGTGACTCATTCTCATGGGTGTCTGCGACTCATCTGACTTTCTCTGAGATTGGGACTGATAGTGGCCACTTGCTTGTGATTTTGGCCATTTGTCTGTGATTTCTTTAAAACTTTAGCCCAAATCATGCATTTTGCAGAAGATTCACTTCCCCTTTTTCTGTTGTAGCTTTCATATCACTGAACACCAGACTTGCAGATCTCCAAACTACAGCTTGACTTCTTTGGCTCCACCCATACTCCAAATCTTCTATGTTTCGTTTATATTCATGGATGTGACAGACCATTTATTAAAATAATTTCAAACATATTTCAAATAATGAGCAGTCACATTCTCACTTTCCCTGTGGTACAAAACCATGATTGCCTCAGTTGGATTTGTATAGTCATCAACCTTTGGACATAAATCTTTTTTCAAAAACTCTTGAAAGTCTACATCAATGATCCAGGTTTGTGTAAAATGAAACACAACTTCTTATAATCAACTATTGTCTCAACAGCGCCCTCTCTCTGCTCAGCACAGCCAGTTTTAATCAGTGGAGGCTCAAGGTTTTGTGTCAATATCAAATCTCTTTGATTGTAACTGCAGTAATGCAACAAAGTTATTGCCCTTGTAGGAATCAAAAGGTTACACCGGATTATTCTAAATTACTGCTTTTTATCCTTAGCACTGATACATCAGCAAAACAATAAAGCAGTTGATTAGGAGAGTTAAGAAATAACCAAGTAATATCTACAAAGTTTTTTTACAGTGGGACTTAGGTTCTGATGGGATTTATTAACATGGTGGCCTGTGAATTACTTCCCCAGAGTTAAGCTCAAGAACTGAAGGACCTTATTAATGTAATAGAGCAATATCTCAGATGGCTGACCAACCCAAGGTCCTGACCCAGTTCAGTCAGACCAGATCCCTCTTTTTTTTAAACGGCGAGAGGGAGAAATGTAAAGAGAGACTAGATAAGGGAGGGAGGTTGGGGAGGAGGGCTGCAGAGAGTATAAGCCCTCCTCTACCGCACTTGATGTACTTGCTCTCTGAAAAAAGTCTTGAGAACAGTGTAAGTAAAGAGTTCTTTGGGTGAAACGGGTTTAATTGATGGATATAAAACATTTTTAAAAATGTTTCTCCAAGTGAAAAAAATCTTGTTAGTGCAGAATGTCTTTTGTGGAATCCATTCAGATTTGACTTTGACCGCAACCGATATTGCAGAAGGACAGGAAAGATTAACAGACATGCCTTGATGAAGTCTGGTTTGATCTGGATCAATAGAGAGTCTTAGTTTATTGACATGTTCAAACAAAGCTATGGCAAGTCATTGCATTTTGCTGGAAGCAACAACACTTCCCAAGGTTAAATCTATTTAAAATCGTACAAGAATAACAATAAATTACGCAACCAAGTCCAACATTTCAACAGTCTGCACCTAATTTTTTCTGGTTCCCAGGACAGGGAAACATATTAACTACAAAAAAAAAAAAAAAAAACAGTTAATAAAATAAATGATCTTTAAAACAACACTAAAAGTTTCCTTTTCCACAACTCTGTTTTGGTGAATGTGTTTTGTCTGTTACAAACTTTCATAAAGGATCTTAAAGTCATGCAAACTTTAATATTTCAAATCCAAATTTAAAATTGTAAAGATTTAAAAAAAATATAGAATTTTTTTCCCAAAATGATTTTTTCCCAATTCACTATATATATAACCCAGACGCAGATAAATCTTCTATATCTCTGCTAGACCTTTTTGGACTGTGATTCTGAAGAATCTGAGTCTTCATGGAATGATTATAAAGTCATTCAAAACACACCACAAATATTTTTCCATTAAACAATAATTCCACTGAATTTGTAAACTACAAAGTATACATATTTCTTTACTGCAAAAATCTCAAAAAATAAGAATGAACAGTTTCATATAAAAAAGAATAATGTTGAGACAAAATAAAAATGTATATAAAAAAACACATTATGTTTGGAATTGAAATTATACAAATGGTGAGTTGCATAATTCCTACTTAATTTAAAACAGCCCCAGTGATTGGTGCAGACACCAGTGCGTGGAGTTTTGTGGAAAATTTTAATAAATAAAATAAAAAACTAGAGTAGCATTTATCACGGTATAGCAAGAAAAGGACAAACCAAGACTACATTACATGACAAGTATTGTATTTTTTTTTAAAACTGATTACAAGCTTTTCAAATGTGACAAAATACACTTCAGATTTGGCGTTTATAGTATTTTGGAATCAAACCCCTCACTTGTATTTAATAAAGCACTCCGAAGTGGAATAAAGCCTCGAGCAGAAAGGGCTTGACTGGAAAATCGTGTCGATTTAATTTAACAAAAACCCAACTGTATTCAGTTCCTAAACGAAGCAATAGAAGAGCTGCAAGGTAGAGACTCTGTTGGGAGTGTGTGGCTAACGTCTCACATCTTTTCTCTACTCTCCAGTTCCATGGTTGCTTGGAGACCTGGAGGAATGCTGGGATGTAGAATGTGGATCCTCTTCATCCTTTTGCACCTCACAATGGATCTATCGTTATGTGCTCCAGCAGGCCAGGCACTCTCGCTCAAACTACTGCCCAGATCAGTGTCCCGCCGGCAGCCTCAGGACATACCCACCAAGCAGCACTTGAGGACTCTGGGGGTCTTGCATCGTGTCACTCCCCCTTCCCTACCTTCACCCGGCAACCACGGGAAGTCAGATGACAGCCGGAAAATCCACCGGACACTCCAGAAGGGAAAAATTTGCGAGGAGTGTGACTTGACACCATCAGGTATCTCAGTAGAGGGGAGTAAATCAGATTTAAGTCAGCACTTATCGCGCTCACGGAGGCAGCTCAAGGGGGACACCTATGACCCGCTGGAAGGCAGGACCACTACAGTGGCGGGATTTATCGACTGGGGACCTACAGGGGCTGATGAGGGGCATGAGGAGGAGGGGAAAGTGACCCGAAATGCCAGTGTGACCTCCACAGCCCCCTCCACCACCACTGTTTCTATTACTAGCACTACTACACGCAGCCCACAAAGGACGCATGCGGTGGTCACAACCGTTCATCCTAAGAGGCACAGCACCACACAGCCAAGCAACTCCAAAGGGACTGCCAAACCAGTCAAACCTTTTGGGGACACACCAGGTATGGTCACATGTAAAAGCAGCCTTTTGCTTTGTCTATCACTGAAGTCAAGAGAAACAGAGCGGCACCATATCTCTATTACTCCACTCTACATCTTTTGTATTAACAAAAACCGTTTCGTGGTGACACATTTACGTGTCTTCCAATGGATTCAAAACCCAAAGAAATGCTAATTAGTGAGAGGTGATGCCTTCTGTTTTGATTCTCTAAGAAGTAAGGGTGGTTTCGGTTGCCAGATTGCTGGAAATATTCATCAATGCATGGAAACAATGGTAAGGTTGCCAGAAATTCTGAACACTTAAGATAAGTGTAACTTCGTTTACACAATATTTGTTATTTGTTCTTATTTTTTTAACAAATTAGGGGCTTTTGATAAGAATTTTTATATATTTGTTTCTTTGTTTTTTAAGGGAACACGTAGAGTCTGAACGAGTGGCTAAGAACCCTCTTTCTTTCATAATCTGTAAAAACTTTAAAAAAGTGCTAAAACTTTTACTTTTATGTATTTGTTGCACTGTTTGCAATTTTTTCCACCTCTGTACATTACTCCTTCGTGTATGCTCACACCCAGATGGGTGCCCTAAGCAGAATATTACTCCCTTGCCCCCCACCTCTCCATCAAATGTTAGAGGAGTAAGCATATAGAGGAGTTATAGAAATAACAATATAGAAATTACAATATACACACTAATATAGATAAATTCCTTTAAAGAGCTTAATTTATTTAGAAATTATTGTAATTTATTTATATGGTGTTAATCATAAATGCTGCATGATTGAATTTCTGGTTAAAAGCATCACATTAAATCTACCATTTCACTTTTTTAAACCGTTTAAATGTTTCTTTAAAGACTTATTCTTATTTTAAAGATGCTAATGTATTTCTTCTGAAATTAAAGAGAATTTAGGCAAAATCAAATGATGAAAATAAATAAATTAAAGTTTGGTTAATGATTTTATCCACTAATGTTCACATTAACAACAGCTGTTATTGTTAATTTTTGTAGTTATTTAAATTATTGTATTATACACTATTATACATTTTTTTATTTTAGTTGAAGTTCATTAATTAGTTTTTTTTAATACATTCAGATACATTTTATCTACATTTTAAGCGTCTTTTGAGTCAAATTTCCTCATAAAAATAAAGGAAAAAAATAAAATGAATTAATAATTAATTGAAGTCCCACATATTTAAAATGAGATCGCTGCTAAGATTTTACTGGGACACGTGAGATACTTGTTTATTGGTGACTCTCTGGGTGTCTTCAGATCAACCATTTCTCAAGAGAGTTCTGAAGACATAAAAACCAATAAAAAGTCACCAGATCTCGTAATAAGTTACCAAACTACAAGACGTCAATATAGTTTAAAAGCATTGCTGCTAAAGTAAGAAAAGTTTCCCACAGTATCATCAGTCTGCTAGAGATTACCCTGTTCTCATGAGGTGTGGTAAAGTACACTGCAACGTTAATATAATTGTTTAGAAATTAAATTTGTGTAATAACTGGCACAGATTTATCTAACAATGATGTACATGACCCCTTAACATCACTCTGATGATTTCCTGTAGTCTACAGAGATCTGGGAATCTATCTAAAGTGAGTAATCTTGAAGTTTTGTTCCTTTAATGTCATAGACTACATTAACTTCAGAAGATATTTACAGGGAAGACTCCTGTTAAGAATGATTTCCTGTAAAACTCCGGCGCAAAGGTCAAACTTCAATCAAATGTCACAGCCCCATTAAGCACAGGAATCATTAGAAAAACAAAGTCAATCTGGAGTGAAGACAATGCTGTCATTAAAGCTGCAGGCCTTCGCTTGATCTCCAAAGTTCTGTTGAAATTTCCCTTCTGGTCTCTATAAACTCAATGTAAAACATCAACCTTCACAAACCGATCTCATGGACACAGACTCATATTTTTCTCTGAATACTGAGCTCTGAAAAGTCCACATCACATTTTTTTCGTTAGACAATCATGGGCACTCAAAGCTTCCACACGGGGTCTGATTATTATTCCACCTGAGGCAGCTGGACAAAGTGAAACGCCATCCACATTTAGAAACAGTCATCCATGCCATTGTTACCAGCAGGCTGGATTACTGTAATGCGCTTTATTTGACCTCGGCCAGTCCTCCATTCCCCGACTGCAGCGTGTTTTAAATATGACAGCTTTTTACTGATTTTATACACACTACACTGAATCTGGTCCTTAGTGTTTGCAAGGTGACACCTCTGAAACCATACAGTCAATCACAGTCAGCTGACTTGCTAAACAGGGGTGTCCCAATCAGCTTTAGCAATCTGACCGTTCATTCTCAACTAAACTAAACAGTGAGTTAAAGAGGACATATTATGCAATTTTTAAAGCAGCTATAATAAATATTTGCGCCTTCTATACTAGCACTGCACTGTTAGTAACCTTCTAAATGCATTATTAATCGTAAAAAATGATTTTTACCTCTACAAAACACACCATTTATCCCTGTTCCTCCCACAGTCATGCTTTTTCCACGCCCCAAGTTCATGTTCCGTGACCACAAATGACTCAAAAAGTTACTCTTTTTGGTGAAATGAACACTCAAAGCCTCAGTCAGCCCTAAAATTTTGAATCTTTGAAACAACACATCTGACTGTGTTTTATCCCATTTCTCTTCCACTATTCAACCAAAACTCTGATGCATGACCTATAAACATGTTCACATTTCAACTGCTGTTCAACCAAACGATTGCTGCATGTTTGTTTTGCTCACATTACAATACATTGGCACATTATAGAAACAATTAGCTTAATCTGAATTATTTAAAAAAAGGCTGTAGATAAAGTTACTGTGTGCTAAGTAGAAACCCTGGGGTAGTGGCTCATGCTCCTCATAAAAAGAGCAGGAAGTGCTTTAATCTAATATTTGCTGCTAAATTAATTCGACTGGTTGCTGTTTTTAGCTCTTGCGTGTGGAAGCAAGTGCTCTGGCTCAGACGCAACGGCCATGTTTTTGCATATTTTAATTATCAGGTGATTTTAGAAAGGATACCAGTGTTAATTCCAGTTTTATTACAACTGAGGCATGAAAATTGGATCATTTACTTGCCTCAGCTCTCTTTTAACAGGTATTATGACATAGTGGGTGAACAAATGTTGAATCACTCATCACTAACAGGCAATATGGGAATAATAAAGTCTGATGGGACAAAGTTAATTGAGTTAGGCTGTCTTGCAATTTTCTCCAGACACAGTAACTCTTTGCATGTTTATGCTTCGGCTAATATTAATAACCTACATGCACTTTTTAGTTGAAAAAGTTAAAGCAGAGTTGATTATATTCCACACAAAACCCGTATGTTAACATAAATCCCAGTCCTTCAGTGTGCTCTATTCCATCGACGAGTGGAAAAGAACATCAAACGCTGCCTGCTGCCTCCCTTGAAGATGTTTGATCTACAGCGCGTCCATTGTCAGCGCATTATATACACTGTTCTCCTGGCATGCCTTTCATATCTCCTATCAAAGTCCTACAGTATGTAGTGGCCTTAAGGCATCCCATAATCATCCATCTCTGTCGAGACTCACCCAAACCAGTCTGAGGAGACAAAATACCTATCAAGGTGAACCCTCCCTCCTTCACCTCCCCATTTCATCCAGCGTCCCGGGTAAATTTAGCCCCGCAGAAACACCTGCACTGTAACGTAACTACTTGTGACATGTAAAGTAATGGGGCAAAATAAGCAGTGGGCTGTGAATAGCAAACAGAGCATTAGCCATGCATACGGGCACACGTTCACAACTGTGCATGGCATGAGCTTGGAGGTCAGGCGAAGACTGTAGAACCTTGATTAAAGTTTCTGACACAAACAGCGTCAACCTCAGCCTTTTTCTTTGTGTCACTGCTTTTTCCACCAAATATTTTAATCAGCTTTATTTTTATCTACATTGGTTCTATATGTGATGAGTTGGATTCTAAAATGCTGGCGACAACAATAAAACACTAGAAGTCTGCATGCAATCTTTGATGTTGGCTTGCACTAGTGCATTGTCACAACAAGTAACATAAATCAATCACCATGTCTCTATAATTTGTATAAGATGACATAAAGAGTTCAAATTCGTTGCTATGGTTGCTGGTTGCTGGGTGTCAGTGGCATTATATAATGTTCCCCATGTCAATATGAATCACATGACTTTTACAAGCTAAGAGAACGGTACGCCAAATTGGTTGTTGGGGTAAACAGTCTGGTTGCCAGGGAGGGGTCAGTGAGACAATATAATGTTCTCTGTGTAAATATGAGTGAAATGAACCAACCCCCATGCAACTATGTTTTTACAAAGCTGCGATAAAGATACGCCAAATTGGTTGTTGGGGTAAACAGTCTGGTTGCCAGGGAGGGGTCAGTGAGACAATATAATGTTCTCTGTGTAAATATGAGTGAAATGAACCAACCCCCATGCAACTATGTTTTTTCAAAGCTGCGATAAAGATATGCCAAATTGGTTGTTAGGGTAAACAGTCTGGTTGCCAGGGAGGGGTCAGTGAGACAATATAATGTTCTCCGTGTAAATATGAGTGAAATGAACCAACCCCCATGCATCTATGTTTTTTTCAAAGGTGCGATAAAGATATGCCAAATTGGTTGCTAGAGTAAACAGTCTGGTTGCCAGGGAGGGGTCAGTGAGATAATATATTGTTCTCCATGTAAATATGAGTGAAATGAACCAACCCCCATGCATCTATGTTTTTTTTCAAAGCTGCGATAAAGATATGCCCAAATTGGTTGCTAGGGTAAACAGTCTTGTTGCTATGGAAGGGTCAGCGACATAGTGTAATGTTCCAGTTTTGACTAAGTTATAAGCGCCAACCTCTAAGTCTCAATTATTTTCCAAAGCTGAGATCTAAGAATTTCATTGCTTGGGTAAACAGTTTGGTTGCTATGGAGGGTCTGAAAAACTTAAGTTGTAATGGTTAACATAAATAAACCCCCATTTTTCTGTGATGGAGATATTTTCTCTGCCCTTTCCCATTCATTCTTAATGGCCGTTATAAGTCAATAAGTCATAACATCATGACCGTGACAAGCCAGCGAAAAAAAAATCAAGTTACTATTAAAATAAATTTCACTTTTGGCATCTGTTCAACGTTTTTTGGCAAAACTTCTATCGCAAAAATTGTTCCACAAGCAGCAGCACAACAAATACATCCTACCAATCCACAGTGCACCTGTCAATCACATGACTGTTATGGAGGCTCCAGTCAATAAAAATATTTTTATTATTATTAATATTATTATTTTTATAAATAGTTTTGATGCCCCAGTGCTGTAAAAAAGAAGGCTGATAAATGTGATAAATTCAGGTAGTGAAAAAAATGCAAAAATTCTCCGGCTTTTGCAATGCAGTTGTTTTACAGAACTGTCTGTAAAAAATGTTCTGAGCAGCACTAGGCGAGTTTGTTTCTGTTCATTTATAATATTTATCATTTCACAGAAACATTCCTGCTTATCTATGAAAATACACAAAATATATACATAGCTGTCATTTTAAGCAAGCTGGGGGACCAATTTACCTGATGATGTGCCAGTTTGGACTTGCCATAATAATAAATCACTATCTTTTTTTTTGGATTTTGGTATTTTCTCCAAAAAAAAAAAAAAAAAAAAAAAAACCTTAATAAAGTTTTGGAACCAATGAGGGTAAACAGATCAATATTTAATATTGTTTTAAGTCAAAATTAATTGTAATTCAGTATTTATTTAATATTAGAGACACAATATGATCCATTCTTAAATGGATAGATAATAAAAGTTTTTTTAGTAACATTTAGAATGTTTTTTTGCTTGTTTAGAACCCATCTCTTTACATTTTTATTAAATCCCAGATCATTTACAACATGACAAACATATTTCTTTTGTCATTCATTCATTCTTTTCTTCTGTATTTTTGTGTTCAGCAGATTAAAGTCAGTGAAGCTCTGGCAGTGATTTCTGATCACGTCAGTCTGAAATTGGTTAGGGGTTTAGAAATGTTTAATAGCATTAGAAACAGGTGCAACATTGATAAGAATTATGTCTTTCCTTGACAAGGAAAATGATCTTTCCTTCAAGTGAATGGAGTGGACGTATGTGTTATTCTGCCCATTTGAATTAAAGGATGGGACCGACCTAATCAGTACTGCCAGCAGGTGGAGCAGGCACCTATTGAACCATAATAATGGGATTGATAATTGATAATGGCATTGGAATGGCAAGAAAACACACAACATGGCTAAAGATAATAACCATTTTTGCTAGATTTTTTTTTTGTAAAGGAAAATGCTTGAAATAATCTTTGAATCGACATGAAATGTAAGTTCAATTTTACACTTATTTTACATAACAAAATTGCAAGTTTCGTTTCGACATAACATTACTTTTCACTTAAAACCTACTACGCTTTTGGCTAAAAAGAAAACCCCAACAACAATTAAAATGTATATTTTGCAGAGAAATTTATCATTGTGAAATTGAAAATAAAAACATTTTGTCACTAAAACTGGGTTAGTTATCACACTGAATGAAACATTTCATGAGTTTTCCTTGAACTGCAAGCATCCGTTGCCTGGAAAGCCTTGGCTCAGTTTAATGATGAACTATATCAGGCTTTTCCCCAAGGACCATGGCATGGCCTCAGTGCAATGCATCAAGCTAGCGCCCGCTCCTCTCCATCAGCCCAGCCCACTGCTGACTAGACCGTATTTTACAATCACGTATCTTTCCTGCTGGTGACAGCCTTGACTTCCGCCTCTTGTTGATACAGCACACGTAAGATTGTATCACTGCAGAACAAAAATGATTCAGTGGTTCTCATCAGATTGTGTGTTGAATTGAAGGCTTGCCTGGTTAACCAGGACCAGTTAAACATAAAATAAAAAAAAAACAAACTTGTTTTGTAATCATTACACAACAAACGTATTCTCTTGCCTAATGAATTTTCCAGGACATGGGAGTGGAAATTTTTTTTTGGTCACTTCTGGAGTCAGCCTCCAGTGGTCAGTCGCTAAACTGCAGGATCCATCACTTCCTGTTACTCACCACACGGAAATTGGAGCCAGAAATCTGTCTAAATTATTTGAATTAGAATGTCGTCGATTTCAATTATTGACCATTGTAATTCAATATTATATAATACCTGAATATTACATGCAGTGAAAACAAGTTTTGAATTAGAATTTTGTATCTTTAGTATTATTTTAGACAGCAGAATTTTCTATAGGGTAATTTTTTTATAATTATATTTTTAATGTTCACATTTTTTGACTTTGAAGTCATGAGTTGCATCTATTCAGTTTGTAAAAGTACAATTTCAAAATGAAAACATTTGAAGTATGGGATGTAAAATTCAGGTTGTGAAATTCAGATCTTGCAGAAAGTAGGTCATGGGAATAGTATAAGTTCACTGCACGGTCGATGAAGATTTTTGGCCAATCACAGACCTGCATGTGCGCATATAATAAATTTACCGGTCCGGTGTATCACAAGCATTTGTGTCTGTTCGGACTGCCCACAGACGATTAGCAGAGTTTGACGTGTGAGTGATCACTGACAGATGAAATTAATGCAAAACCAAAAATTGTGAAGTTTTAAAATACGATTTTAAAAATTGTACATTTTTTTTATAGTTCTAGTTTAATTTTTCATAACAAATCCAGTTTTATTACAAAATGGTCAATAATTAAAAAAAATCTACAAAATTCAAATATTTTTGGCAGATCTCTAGATCCATAGAGGAAAATTGGGGGGGGCTTTTTGACTTTTGGTTAGAAACTTTCCGACCGCTTCAGACTGAACCAGAGATCTCGCTCTTCCTCTCAGGGAGGTTATTGCTTCAAATCATACTTTTCTTTTCAAATGGTTGAGTTGCTGATGTAAACATGCTAACTTTATCAGAAATATCAATAACTATCTGAATAAGATCTTTCCTAGAGAAATGGAGGGGCTAATGACAAAAAATAAATTTTGTCCGAATCAAAGATAATGGAAACAATCTTAAAATAACCCATTTACAGTTGTATAAAGGCATAAACAAATAAAATGAACCAACAAAACTGCACACCAAACCATTTACATGGCTTTTGTTCCCAGTATCTTTAAATAGCCAACCACTGCAATTCATCATGACACAGCAACCGGTGACCATATCTCCGTCCATATATATTCTAAACAGTAAACATTACCTCTACTTTACAGAAAGAACTTTTTATGGAGGCAAATTACTGACATTAAGAGAATTTTAAAAACTTTGGTTTTATTTTTTGGTTTCTTACTGCTTAAAATTTCTCCAGGGTCTTGGAAAAGACAGTTTTACCAAGTAAGTTTTCTACTTACCAGAGAATGTATGGAAACTAAAGAATAAACCCCAAAGGATTATTTCAGTGATGGCAATTATTTGTGTGGTTGTTTGAAGACGAAAGAGATGTTTTTCATGTTCAAATAACCGACTACATGTGAGCACAGCAGTAAAAGCCTTGTGCACTTGAGCTAAAGGCGGTGCTTTCAGGTTGATGTGTTCCAGTTTTATTCAAAGGTGCCTTATTTTTTGTCGAAGGTGTGCTAAATTCACTCGCAGCCCCTTCGGGAACTGTCTCACCCACATTGCAATAAAAGCAACATATTTGCATCAAAGCTCTGCCCTTTTTCAAATTTCCATCCATTAGAAGTGGTTGGTTAACTGAGGTAAACCTTTTAAAGATGTGATAAGCTCTGACAGGCAGCAGTGAAGTAGTTCCATCCAGGAAAACTTCATTATCTGTTAAGTAATACAATCATAGACTCTACTTGTCTGTGTAGAGAAAGATTGATTTATGCTGGGGAGCCTTTGACACGTGGAAAAGGCATTTAGAATAATAACCTTTGATTCTCCTTGTCTTTCATTTTTCTATTTCTCTATACATCCCAGTTGTAAAGGGTTGGGTGCACTAGAAGTCAACTGAGATTGACATCTGTGTTAATTGGCAATCGTGAACCATCAGCAGGAGTAACGAGAGCTCTCGCTCAGTCTGCTGGAGCTTGTGGGAGGACCACAAATGAAAAGTGCTGGGGGGGGGGGGGGGGTTATTACCAAGACTTTCTCTAAAAGTCTGAAATATTCAAGATGACATTCGCCTTGAAAGGGTTACAACATGTATACACTGGTCTCTTCGAAAGACTCACTGCATCCATGCGCCCTGTTATCGAAAAAGGATGGTTCAGAGCCTGCCACGCTCCTTTGGGGGACGGGAATCCAGCCGAGCCTCAGTGACTCAGCTGACCCCAGGCGACATTCTAGACCCGGTCAGTGGGCACCTTCTGGGCCCATTGTTGTGATCCGCAGTGGCTCTGGTAGCCCCAGCGGAGGGATATAGTCTAGTTCTCCTGCACTGATTGGTGCGACTCCCTGTTTTTTGTTTGCGTCACGTTTTAATGGGCTCGGCTGGTAAACGCGCACAGGTCAATGAATAGCACCTGGCAACGCTACCTCGTCTCAATGATCAGGATAAAGCGCTGGGAACTTTCAAGTCACTGATTGGTTTAGTGAATGTGATAAAGCAACATAAAGATACATACGCTTTCCTCACGTGGTTACTGGATCTGGCTGATACAAGGAACTTTTTTTTTTGCAAAAATCACTTTTTGAAAGGACATTTTTCAGATTTTCAGATACAATGTGCGTTTAGTTTTCAGAAAGTCATTGTTTCAAAACCTGATCAGGAAAACTTTCTATTAGATTAGTATTTTTTGTAGATGTGCAAATGCCTGTTATTTTTTAGAGAGAATTAAAAGTGGAGTTTACTTGTATCAGTCCATTACTACCAGACACAACTCGCTAAAATAATACTAAAGCTACAAAATTCTAATTCAAAACTTTTTTTCACTGCATGTAATTTTTCAAGCGGAACAGCTGTAAGCTCGGGCAACAAAACGATTAACGTCCGATAAACACAATCAAGTTTGATAAGGCGAATTTTACGTGATCTCCCGTTCAGTTGAAGAACGGTAGTAAACAGACTGAAATGATATGTGAATATAATTTCGGTACCACATCATCTGCAGCTGTTTGATTGTGCTCCTATTGTTAACAATGATCACCTGAGGCTAGGCATCTGAGCACTCCTCCACTTCTACACTGCTATCACAAACACTCTTAGTCATTGATATTCATGTCAGAGAAAATGAGCAGTTTTATGCACACCTATTTTCATGCAAACCGCTTCCTAAATACATTTGTGAAGCTTTTTGTATAAAACTTTTCAGGTTCTATAGGCATAGACAGGAATGATGGGAATTCAAACAGCAACATTCTGAAATGGAGAACATTGTTTGTTTGTGGTGAAATCACCATAAGAAAGCTCAGTTTTAGAGGCCTAAGATAAAGTGATTTGTATTTTGCTAAATGTACATTTTGAAGGGGACTTTGAGGACTGGTCTACTGCAATGTGGGGATCTGAATTCACTTCTAATATTATCAGATCAGGTTAAAAATAGATGCATAAACAATGGAGAAAATGCAGGCATTGAAAAAAGATGCAGCCATAGACTAATCACTTTAACACAGTGCAAAACACACATTTTAGTTGCTCATAGTCAGCACAGAAAAAAGAAGCGATTATTCCATTATTTCTAAGATTTCACATATAATGAAATGACAACGTTCTCATTAAAACTAGAGCAACTTCTTAGATTGCTGTGAAAAATCTCTTGTGTTAATGCTTGGATTTGCTAGGAGCAGCATTCTGGGAGTGCGGCTGGTGCTTCTGCAAAACTAATTTGAAGCTGGCAGTCACAAAGGAGTCAATTTGAAGATTGATTGACAGATTCTTTTGCGTCAAAAATCTCAAGCTACTTTTAGCGTTAAGACACTTGCCTTTTAAACATTTCGTTAACAGCTTTTGCTTTCACCACGAGCCCTCCTTTTCCTGCACAACCTGATAGAAAGCTCTCAGAAAAGGCATCTCACGAGCCTTTTTCTGCCATCTGGAGCTGCAGATGCCAAGCCTGGGTGGCACTAATAGAGCATTTAGCTGACAGATCCACACAATGTCCCAGTCCAAACCTCCAAACGTCCTTTAGATAGAGACTCTCAGTCCCCCTCAGTGATGCTGGCTCTGTGGGGCCCATCCGCACAAGCCCATAACCTTCAGTTAAAATACTGCCCCCTGTGTATGGATCTCCTTTGCATATATTTTTTCAAGGTCTCATCTGCTAAAAGGTACTATTTGGGTTTGATTTTTGCCCTAGTTTAAAGAAACTCTTTTTCTTTTCACTACTGTCCTATTTTGGTGCCAGTCTCCTGGCAATACACTTTGTTGGGCATTTTTTTACTAGGTCCAGTTTACTCTTCTTTATAAAGACTGTAGCACTATTTTCATCAGTTGTTATTAGGCCAACACTGTAATAGAAGAAATATTTTGAATCCTATCATTCTGAGATAGAACAGGAAGTTACATCATAAACAGGAAGTTACATCACAACTAGGCGCTTTATAACGGAGTGCTGGGAATCTCTCGCTCTCTCTTAATCTGAACTTTGAAAGAGCCACTTGGCTTCTTCAGCCCCATCTCTTTACTCTTCCCCATCTCTCTCTCTCTCTCTCTCTCTCTCTCTAACACAGTTCGTTAGCTGTTAGCATTTTCAGTATTCTAAGCCTTAACAAAGCCACATTATCTGTTATAGCTTCTTAAATCTTGCTTCCAGAGTTTTCTATAATGGGTTATGAGTAACAATTTCAATAACAATACAAATGGTTTGCCCTTAGTAGGTTAAGAAGGTCGTTATCAACCACAGATAATAGTATGTAAATCACAAATGTGCTCTGTTGCCGTTTCTTGTTCCCTGGTCTTTCTAAGTTTATGTTTGTGGTGGAATTCGAACCTTTGAAAGAAGCTTCTATAATTAAAAGTAAAAAGTTCCTCAAAACTCAATATGTAAATCAGTTCTGTTGCCGTGGAAACATTTAAATAGTTTCCAATATTGACCAATCATAAAGTTTCAAGCTAACTAATTCAATATCTTCTATGAGAAAAAAAAACTGTTTATTGAATCGTTGGAAAACGAGCATTCATGAATTTCTCAGACTTCGTAGGTCTGAAGAGCCTCGAGCCTCTGTAATCACCCCCTCTCTCTCGCTCTCATTCTCATCCTTACCTTGCTTTAATATCACCTTTTCCTAAAAAACATTAAGTATGTTCGGTTACTGTGGAAACATGCAAATAGTTCCCAATATGAACCAAACCTAAAGTGAATCCATCACATGATCCATTGTGTGAAAGCTCCAAACTGATATTTTTCAAAAAGAATGAAACATTGTTCTGTTTTTCCAAACTTCCAATTAAAACAAAGATCATTTTGATATTACACCACAATCTTCGGGTTGATGATTATAACCCTGCTTCATATTTGTGTCAGTAAACCCTGCTTCAGTGTGCTGCTCGATAATTACACAATTTTCCATGACATTTTAAACAATTTATGTATATTTTTATTTGAACAAACCCGGTATTCTACATAAGAAGTAAATATATTCTCTGTTTGCGTTCCCTAATCTCCGGCGGTATCTTTTTTTTATTTTTATTTGAATTACTGAAATATTTTGAATATCTACGGATCCTAACATTAAACTGAACGATTTTAAACCATTTCGCTTTAAAGTGGCTGTTTTCTGTTGTGTTACATAAATCTCAAAGTAGCAGTTCCAGCTACAAATCTTCTTTACTGTTCTACTGAAGGACAAAAGTCATCTACAGTACATCTTAGATGCCCTCGGTTCAGGGGCTTGGCATTTGGGTGAGTCAGGCCCTAAATAAACAACTCAGTGGTTTAATAGTTTATATTGTACCGGCGGAAACCTTTAGTGATATCAAATCTCTGGCACAGCTGCGCGGTTTTGTATTTCGGCTACAGTGATATTTGGCGTGTTTTTGGCAAACCGCCCAGAGAAACAAAGGCTCATCCCAAGCACCTGAAGCAAGGTGACTCCATCACTGGCAGATTTTGAAAAGGGGGTCTGGAACCACAGAGTCAGGCTCTTTGTCTGATTAGAAGGGGTGGGTCTATTCCCTCATTGGAGGTTCAGGTGAGCGTACCAGTCCGGTTCTCTCAGCCTGGGTGCCAGTAATAGGAAAGTAATAGTGATACATTTGCATTCATCCTCTGAGGTATTATAACGCTCTATATTACACGAATGGGATGGGTTTGGGGGAGTGGAATGAATCTTTCAAACTGAAATCAATACATAAAACAACAGAGCAGGAAGCCAATGCGAGTTCTGACTCCGAGCAAGGTCGAGGACGGAGAGCTGGTCTCATAAAATTTCACAAATGCATAAACACCTGAATATATCACCCGAAACACTCTCTCAATTCAATCTGAGGCCTTCCATCTCTGGGAAGGAGAGAAATTTAAATAGCTGTCCAATATGTTTATGTGTTGCTGGATCTGGGGACTGCCTGCCAAGGAGCAGCGTTGAGGCCAGTGACCGAGATAAAATGGATCTAGCTCTGACCCGGACGCAGCATGCTGGAGGGGAAGTGAGGTGAGCTTTTCCCAGAGGCGTCTCCATGCTTCCATCAGTCATTGTGCCAGCTTGGCAATCAGGAAGGGCCGGAGCATCAATACACAATAAATGAGGGCCTGAACTACTCTGACCCCTGACCAGGTCTTCTAAAGGTTAAACAATAAACCTTTAAGGTGCAAGGCAAACTCTAGTGGAGAATTCTTTACAGTAGCAGTTTTACAGACCTACTGTGAAAAAAAAATGAATTCCATTCCCTGCAGATTCCATGGAAATCATTCTAAATAGCTGAGAGTTTGGTTGGCTCTGCTTTGAGCCACTGGCATTCTTTGTGAGGGGTACACTGGGTAATAAAGAAACCCATTGGTTATAGGTAGAAATGTTAGGGTCACTGTTGGCTTTTAACATCAGAGGGATCCCACTGCGCAAACGTCAATTTTTGAACCTCCAATTTTGCTCCCTGGACGGAATCTATTGAACGTCTAAAGGACGTCTAATTGAAGGCCAAATGTGGTCGTTATACATTGTTTTCTACATCAAACCTTTATTTAATGTAATACCTTCATATGAATCACATTACCAGCTCAATTCAGCAGAGCCTCGGGGTTAATGTGATCTGTCGGAATTGTCCCAGATGTGTAACATTTTGTGCAGAGATGTGAGGTGTTTGAAACTTTCTGTTGCATTGCTTTTCTTTTCTCCCTCAGTTCTCTAGTATTGATTATTCAGTCAGAGCTTGAGGGACTCGAAAGGTCAATGGGGTTAAATAAACATGTCAAAAGTGTATTTTGTATAACAGCCCAGCTGTTTTATCTCGCCGTATTAAACTATGAGATACAGGGAATGCCCGACAGAACAGCAGACAATAGGTTTGCTTCACTCTTTGCTAAACAAAAGCAAATATTCAGGAAGGAGGTGAGAAAATACCACTTGTATCACAATATACTGAATAATAAACAGCTGGATGTGGACCGGGTGGATTTGGTAACAATGTCTTTTAATCATTTGCCATTTAAAAGACTTTCTTTATTTGTTTCACTGCCTCTTCTCTGCTGATTCTTAAAAAACACCCATCTACTCTATCAAAATACATCCTTAAGGAATCACTGGTGCTCCCATCAGTATGATCTAAAAAACGATTTTATATTTGTTTTAACATTTGTGTGTGATAATGGTGACCATTTAAGAGCTGAATAATGTTTTACAGGTTTGTAAAACACAAAATTATATTAAAGCTGCAAGCAGCAATCAAAGGGCCTCTCTGTGCACTTCAATATATACATTTACATTTATGTATTTAGTAGACGCTTTTATCCAAAGCGACTTACATTGGGAGATTTACTACTTTCTTTAAAGATTTGTTCAGACATGAACTCTTAACACATATGGCATCGCTGAGTTATTAAGAACTTCCTGTTTATGGCAAAATTTAGAATTTCGATGGCTGCTTTGCATAAATAGTTTAGCTTGATTTACCTACAACAAGCTGTTAGGTGGCGGTATAGAGCCATTTTTCAACACTCACTTTCCAAACCCCGGAAACTTTGACGGAATTCTCTTATTTCACAGGCTTTAATATGGAAGTTGCAGTCGCTGACAGTCGTGCACACAAACACTTTAATATTGATGGGCAGATCCATAAAAATCCTTCAGTCACTCTTATCAGCTCCAGCAAGAAATGGAAGCAGTGGCACTGTTTATATTTTAAAATGACGGACTCCCTGCGGCAATTCCTTTCTGTGCATCTGGGAGTGATGGACTGAGAAAGAGCATGCAGCTCCACTTTCTTTATTTTGGCACAGAGAGTCCTTGTTCTGCATTAATTGTTGTTTGCCGACCTTTAGCCAGATGCTGTGCTCGTCGCCTTTTCCCTGTTGCTTTTCTTCAAGCTGTTTCATTGATTTGTGAATTGGCCAAACAAAGTGAATATTCTAGAAAAAAAAAACAGACATTTATAAGAAATGAGTTTTGGCCCAGATCAAGTAAAGATCTAGTTACAGTATCAGCAGTACGGCAATCTAATAGGAGTGCAATCGATAGACTGTGTTCGTGTTAGTTGTCATGGAGATGCTAATAACTCAATGTGTCCTTTTTGCTTTTTAGGTCTGGCTGTTCACCAGATCATCACAATCACTGTGTCCCTCATAATGATCATCGCAGCCTTGATCACAACTCTAGTCCTTAAAAACTGGTAGGAAACATTCTTTTCTTTCAATCAATTATGTTTGTCTTCTGTTTTTTTTTTCTTCTTTTATAAACTGCATTAATTGGCGCTAGCTCTGTCTTTTTCCACCTTAACCCCACCTTCGCCAAACCAAAAACTTTCAGACAATGTGACACTGCTGAAATATGCACAGTGTCAGTGAGTGCAAGTATCTTTAATATACAGCTGTACAAAAAAAAATAAAATAAATATATATATATATAAATATTATTTTAGGAAAAAATTATATTTTTAAACCTCCAAACCATAGTGCATTGGGAGAACTCCCTTTAATGTTTTGTTCAACAAAAAACAGTTCGGTAGTCACTTTGGAAAAGCCCTCTGTCAGTAGGCAAATTGTATTCAATCTAATTTTTAGTAAATTGACATAAATGTGCTGTAGTTGTGACAGTTTCCTGTGTCTGTCTCTCAAGTCCATGTTAAATGTCAGACAGACACAGCGGCTCAAGGTATGATTTTATGTTGGCTTTGTGAATTTGGTGCGTGTTTTTGTAGTTGTGCACAGTCGGGGAATGGCCGACACAGCAGCCATCAGAGGAAGATCAATCAACAGGAAGAGAGCTGCCAGAACCTGACTGACTTCACTCCAGGCCGAGTGCCCAGCAAAGTGGACATCTTCACCGCCTACAACGACGGTTTACAATGTTCACATGAGTGCGTGCGTGCTGGCATCCCCGTCTACACCGATGAGATGATCCAGCACACGCCTATCTACAAGACCTCCTACAATGGAAACAGGTGACAGAACATTCTCTCAAACTCCCATCAAATCTGAATGAGCACCTGGCCCTTTTGATGCCATTGGTGCCAAAAAAAGGCCATTTTAAAAATGTCTTCAATCATTTTCCCATCTATTTTCAAGCTTCTCATTTTGACCCCTAGCATAATCGTCTGTTTAAGCTCTCAATCGTTTTTCCCGCAAACACACCGGGTTGCCTGGCAACTCATTTGTCATCTTGTACATTTGACAGGACATGAGATGCTAATATCCTCAGAGAAATAATAGTTCTGCTCGAGCTAACACTGTGCTCAGAGATGAACATTGTACCACTGAACTGCTGCCTGCTTTATAGAGCTCTGTGTCGAATTTTCAAATTTTAAATGCTTTACAGTTTAGTGTTATTCATTCTATGTAGTAAAAGACTAAATTGGAAATGTAGCAATGGGTCAGATCCTAGGGTTTTATTGAAATGTCAGTGATTCTAGTGTTAAAATAACTCTTGAGGTCTTTTTAGGTTAAACAGAACATTCTGATATTCTTTGTAACATGCCATGCCTACATGAGCTTGGCACAAAACCATAGTGAGCCCGGTCATTCGTTCATTTAGTTTAGTTTGTTCCTCCTCCTTCGGAGAGGTCTTATGTTATTCAGGTTTTCCATAAGAATGTCTTTAATGTTTTTTTTTTTGTTGTTGTTTAAACCACTTACTTTTGTGATCAATGAGCTATAATAAACAAGCTTTCAAGTCAACAGTTAATTCAGAGGATATTGATGATTAATTATTTACATCTGTGTCAAAAGGTAAACCAAAAATTCCACAATGTGATTTTTAATTAAATGTTTCTTTGTATTGAGTTTACATTAATTATTTACATTTTACATATCCAAAAAGTTTCAGTGTTTTAATTATAAACTAATTGTGCGATTAATTAGTCACTTTTTTAATTGATTGACAACACACCTTCCAACCAATTACAATGGGCCAATGAAGCACTTCACTGTGCAGTGTAGGAATTTGCATACCACACCTACACTGGGTACATAAGCCCAGGTGGTAGCCTACACTCTTCATGTGCTTTCCGAAGAGCTGAACCTGAACTTTCCTGACGGCAAACGGGACATACATCTATGTTCCCTCTTCGAAGTGAGTGACTGAAAGGGAACTCTTGCCAAAACCTCCTCAAAAAAAGTTCTATCTCCCCTTCTCTACAGGGCACACAACTGTGACTTATGTCATGTCCCATGCCTTCTGTAAACTGTTTGTGAGCCATTCCGACAGATAGTCTTGCAAACAATTGCTACAGTTTCCTTGAGTTTATCTCAAACCCCCAGCATTCTGTTCCATTCACAAACAGAAGCCCAGTAATCTCCCCTGCAATATTGCAATTAACACGCTGCCAGAGAATTCAATAAACATTTATGTTTCCATTGTGCACTTTTAAAATCTCACATACAAATATTTTTAGATGAGCTTCCTGTTTTGTATTTTCCTCCCAATAAAAACCTGCAAATGAGGATTAAATGGCCTGAATACATCCACTTCATTCAGTACTGAAGATTTCTACATTCAAAAGCTTCTCCAGAGGGTTCAGAGGAAATGTATCTCTTGGTCTTTTATCAAATAACACAGTTTCAAGATTAAAAATGAGTGTTGAATGAAGGAGTGGAGCAGAAGTGCAGGATTGAGCTGAAGTGTGTCTGTCTTTTTCAGGCCGTCGCCCACTGAAAGGCAGCTAATCCCTGTGGCCTTTGTGTCAGAGAAATGGTTTGAAATCTCCTGCTGAGGCCCTTTTACTACCTTTGGGTTGAGTCTACGTCTTCAATTTGTGCCCTGGTACGTGTTGTTTTCTTTTTGGTCTGAAAGTCACATGGTATACCCTAGAGTCGGTTTACTCAGAGAATCAGAACTCCTCAGGAATTTGGGGGAACGTATTGTGTGTGTGTGTTTTTTTTTATTGATTATGGACTTTGCAAGTTTTGGTTAAAAATGATCCCAACCTGCTGGATTTCGCATATGCTTTTGTTGTAAATACTGTTGAACAACAGATTGAGCTGTATATGAATACATTATGATTTCTGTAATGATGTTCTCTGCTTTTAGGATCTCACTGGAAAACCTGTGAATCAAACACAAAAAGACTAACGAGAAAGAAACAATAAAACAAACTTAAACCACAAGAACCGCTACGAGAAGCAAAGCCAGTGACGCTGAATGAGAGGGACAGAATTTTTTTTGTACAAATTTCCAATTTCACGAGAAGAGGACAGAAGATGTTTATTTTTTTGCTATGGATTCCTCTCCCCCGTTCCCCTGTCGACGTGAGGTCAGATTAGAGATGATATTCCTAGACTTGATTTATTACACAGAGTGCAGTATGTGTAGAACCACTGAAAGAGGGTTCGGTCGCAGGGATGTTCTCAGAAACACGTGCAGATCTCTGAGATTCATGTGGAGAAAAGATCTCCTGAACTTTGTGCCAATAATGCCATTATGTGCCACTACATCTATAGATGGGACTCGATGAGTTTGGTGAACAATTACAGACACTGTAATTTCAACGACTCTCCCAATATCAATCTGTCATCTGTTTTTGTATTTAAAGTATGAATATGTATCTGAAATATGTTTTGAAATAGCTGAGAAAGTGTGTTTAAAATGTCCAGAATATTTATATGGAGCACTGTTCATTTATAGATTTAAAAAAAGCTCCCAGTGAGGAATAGTAATCCCAGGTTTTGATTTAGGCCCCGTTTTAAAGGAATAGTCTCTATTTTTATATAAAAGAGACAGACCCAATTTAACTTGATACTTGGGACTGTTAATCTGTGGATAGAGAAATACGATCTTTGTTTTGTCTCGTTTTTCAAACAGAGCTACCAAACAACATGGAATTCCCATCATTCCAGGCTTCTTTGCTTTCCTAAAGCCATGCTTAAGATCATCGTTTTCAGCTGCTGTTGAGATTTTATCTCTTGAATTGTATGATTTTTATCATGTTTACAGACTCACAGAGCCTTTCAGTACCACAATAAACTCTAAGTGTGGCAGTTAAAGAAACAACCCTTGATAGAAATGTTTGCTCTCAACCTCATTTGAGATATTTGTGACAACCTAATAAAATGTTACTCTTTGTTTTATTTTTCTATGACACACTGATGACTTGTTAACACACCAATGAAGTTGCTTTGACCTGCATTCATGATAGCAATCATCTTTTCACTGTATATTTGATGCAAAACCGACCAAATCTCACTTTTCATTTCAGTGTCTGTTGTTGAACAAGCTTAGATTTGCTGCACATTTTCAGACACTTTTTTTTGTTTGGCCTCTACGTTAGTAGCATGCTACTGTCCCTTAAAGGCATTGTGAACTGAGAAACCCACAAAGTGCTGGATATTTTAACTTATAAGAATAATAAAGCTAAGGTTCAGGACGTTAAAGTATTTTTTAGAGTGACCTGGGTTACAGATACACTTTACTTGCGCACATCGGTCCTCTCCCGGTAAAAGACACAGCTCCACCTTCACTCTGGGTATCAGTCAGATAAAGTCATAGCTAGCTACAGAGGAGCTCAAATATAAGTATTTTAAGATGAACACAAGGATTACAAAAAGTCTAAACAGTCTATAAACCACTATTCTACCAACAATCGGAACACAGGGGGTAAGAGCAAGCCAGTGTTTGGAAGAATACATTTGTTTCTCATCTCCATTGCAAAAAAACATTATATGAGGTATTCTTTCCGATGCGTTTGTCAATGCTGTGGTTTTATCTATTTTAATACTTAATCGAAAATTCTATTTATCGATGATGTTTGAATCAAACCATATTGTTTTGCAGTGTGTTGGTTTCAGCTGCACACACGGGCACACGATGGTGTTTCTCTCAACTTCCTCAACCGTGCTGGTATCAAACATTTAACTCACTGATCACTGGATTTGTTACAAAATAAAGCATGAACTCACTAGGCGTTTGATTAATCCCAGATCAGGTGTTGCTGAGAGGCTGATCAACGAGGCAAGGCAGAGAAGCGCACTGTAATTCCAAAACAAAGATCCACCATGTGATAGGCCCACCTTACAAAGTTGTTTTTAAAATGCTGTTTTTATTTCTCATTACCCAAAAAGGTGCATTTTTCATTCGTTTTTCTGGCTGTTTTTGTAATACAAGACCAAGAGCTATGGATATGGCATGCATACTCAAACCAATTAGAAGGAGGTGATGAGGGTAGCATTAGTAAGCATGACACTGAGTGAAAATAAATGGCAACATTACTGAATCCTCGGCCACTTTAGATTAGGCTGTTATTGGTCTTTGCAACGGCCTTCAGATGGTTCAGTAGACACCTACTGTCAACCCTGAGTAGGTACAGTGGGTCTTTTCATATAGTTATAGAGTATGAACCAACTGGCTCGTATAATTGTGATATGAATAGTGTGGAACCAACCAAAAGAGGTGCAATCAACGACACACCAAAGAACTCTGTTGTGAATGAAGTACATGAATAGAGTAATTCTACATGTTTAAAAGAATAAGGACAGACACTGTTCCATGGTAAATGCACAATGATAACGCAGTCACATCTAGTAGGCAGCAATGCCTGCAATCTGGTATTTTTTTCTAACAGTGACCATCACAAAACAATTTTCCAGATCATGTGATTGTATATATATATATATACGATTTACATGTATGCAGATTTTGAATAAAAAAAGGAAAGCATAGATCACTTAAACATTTATTCAAATTCTCTGAAACACCAAATAAGATAGAGAGTGTGTCCTGTGAGTCTGATAAACATGGTTTACTAAAACTAAATTCTTTGTTTGCTTTACATCTGATTGTGTGTTTCATCCCTAAAGTCTTTTTTTGAGCAAAACCTGCTGAAAAAGTGCAATATACTGCTTTTCATGACAATATAGAGCCCTTTTTATTGCTGACATGTAAATTACACGATACATGTTTTTTTTTAAATATATATATATAATGTTGTGTTATGCATTTTGGTTTGTTCTCATGTCGTACTTTACTCAGGCATTGTGTATGGCGAACATGTTATTTCATCACTGAAAAGTATCTATGTTTACGGAAAAAAGCGTAATTGCTTGATTTGTATTTTTGTTAGTATTTATTTATTTTCTATTAAGCAACACAGATTTGTCACTTTCAATGATGACAGGTTTCATATGTCAAAGATATCTGCAAAACTATCTGACTTTTAATTTGCTGCAGGAGCGTTATCGACATACTTAACGGAAAAAAAAACAACCTGTTGCCATAGAAATAAAAACTTTGTACTTTGTGTACCTTAACTTTTTTATATTTGTGTCTAATATATCAATCAGTACCTCTTTTTTTTCTTTTGTATGCAATCGCTGAATATAGTACACAAAATGATTTATGGGAGAAAACTCATGTGGGAGCACACATGGAAGCTGTACGAACGAACAGTCTCTGTGTCGAAATAGTGCAGTGTACTTTTAATTTCTGTCTCAGAGTCTCTCTTTCTCTTTTGTAGGTATTGGTAAAGTTACATTTTTAGGTGACATTGATTTTAATTCTTGTTCTAAAGCTCTCTGTGTTTTGGCCACTGTAAATGCAGCTGTCATCAGAATGAATCTGTACATTTAGTACTATCTCTCTCTTTCGAGTTGCTATTAATACAATGTTAAAATGAAACGGGCTTTCTTTCTATAAACACCATCCGCTGTTTGTAAAAGGATTACGGGGTGTAATTTGAACTGGGAAAAAGATGCTGAAAAATAAAAGTCGTAAGAAAAAAACTAAACTGTGGCATTTTTAATAGTTGTAAAGTATAAGTTCCCTATTTTATTCATGAGCAAGATTGTTGTTGTGTACGTGTTTATGTGGTCTTTGGTGGACATAAAAATTCTCAAAGCAGCTTTGGATGCCTTTTGTGGCTATTATCAGTCATTTAGCATATAGTTCAATGGGTGCCTACTCTACCTACTGGCAGTCTTCTATAGATGCAGCAAGTCATATCATCCATTTACATACAGTAAAGCCAATATACACAAAACTTAAATGAAGGACTGAAGTTCTGGTCAAGGAAATAGGACATAGTTATCTGTATTGTGTAATAGGTGGAGTATGTACCAATTGGCCCATTTAAATGGTTTGATCATGGGAATAGTTGTTCTTAACAGGTCTGAACCATATTTAACGCTGCGAGAGTTGTCTTTTCACTTATTAAATGACTAGATCCAAGGATTCTACTGAATATAAAATATGAAAACACTCCATCAAAGAAACAACAGGAGGCTGATCAACAGAGAGGGAAATTTTGCTGAATAATTGTGCCCTGAATTCACCACAACAGACTGCCAAAATACTGCCCAACTTGATGGATGCTCTTTTATTACAAAGACTGTGTGAAGAGTCATTGAGCTCGGGTTTGATGGAGATATATTTGGAAGCATAAAACAAATCTAATTGAACGAGGATTCAGCCCACTAAAATAATTGTGCAATGTTCCAAATTAGTGTGCAAATGCTATTTATGGATCATAAAGATTACGTATTTTCGTTGTCAGTTTAACTCATTGATAGTGTTTTGCCTCATGGCTGTTTAGATGAAAATGATTACAGGCACCTTTGATAATTAGATTACCAGGTGAGCTCAAGAAAGGACATAATACAAAAGATGTGTAACTATTAAGCAAAGAACCATTTACAAACATTATGGGGAAGAAAGGGGATCTCTGCTGCTGAAAAGAGTGAAATAGTTCAGTGTCTTGAACAAAGTATGAAAACATTAGATATTTCACAAAAACTCATTGCCGTATTTAAAGGTTTGCGCTAATCAGGAAGATTTCTGGCAGATGCATGCATTGGATCAAGGGAGCAGCTACTAACAAACCATTACATGGCAACAAACAGATATTTGGCCAATGCTCACAAGCAGAATATTGCACGAAGACAAATTTTCAAACAGTCCCTTTCACTGATGAGTGCCGTGCAACCCTTGATGGTCCTGATTGGTGGAGTAGTGGATGGTAGGTGTATAGCAGAGTAAAGGCGGAGTAATAATGGGGCCCCTAATGTGTAAAGATGACCTCGGCAGAGTATGAGGGGTCTGACCACTTCCTGCTCTGGAACAGAAGGAGAGCTGTTCTTCCTGACGTAAAATATCTTCATGTTTCGACAGAGCACCATCTCATGCTGCAAAGGATACCTTGGCTGCTATGGGGATAGAAGTCCAATTTTAACAGTTTTCTGTTAGAGATACATCAATACACAGTACAATCATCATACAGGATCTAAAAAAGATTCCAGACTATTTCTCAAAAATAAATAAATAAATCTTTTCCCCATGTCTCCCATCTGTCTGAACGGACACTTTAATCCGACATGGGTGATTTCTCCCTGGGGAACTAGGAGCAGGACACAAGAGGAACATCTGCTGTCAAACCTGCTTACATACCTCGCAGACCTTCAATCAGACGATGATCCCAGACCCCAGAAAAACATCAAAATAGCAACCAGGCTGTATAACATCAACACCCCTATCTCACTTATTGATCAATTTCTGCTATCAACATTTAATATGACATATGCGCTTGCGACAGGCACATGCGGCAAGACTTGATGGGATCAGAATTGCAGAAATTGAATCTTTACTGGCAACATTCCCATCATCCTTCAGCTCGGATCTTCATTAGCTCTCTCCTTTGGGACCACAGACGCTCCTGTGACCAGGGTACTAACACACCTACACGCTTGTATTTGCATTCGTTTTCATTCATCCATCATACTCTCAAAAATAAACACTGAAAGCCTTTGTAATCATGACAAGTGTATTTGTGTTGCTAAAGCAATTACGTGTGATAAAATCAAGGTAAACATTGCAGAACATAAAAGCAAATTGGGTTTCTCTCTCTGTCAAACTGCCTCCTGTTGCTCAAAAGGAACCTGTGCTGCATTTCTATGAGTTTTTTTTATGATTTCTATCTCCCTTACCCACACAAACGGACAACACTCAAACACAAATACAAGGATCCTGACTGACAGCCACACTTGAATGTTTTCCTTCCTTTGACAGCTGCATACATGTCAGGAGAGCTGACAAAAAGGCCGTCATCACACACAAACATTGAGTGGCAGACATCAGCAGGAATGTACTTCCGTGTTCTCTCTCAGCAGTTATTGTCTATTAACTGTGATTATGAAGCCAGTGGTTTGTCTTCCCTACAGCATCTGGAATGGCTTGAGCTGCTGTCACTACCGCTGTCCTCCAGACAGTCACCATCTGCTGCAACGCACAGTCTTTCACAAACAACATTTCTTATCATTTTTGTAAAAACGTTGGCTGTAATACAGAGCAATCTGCATTTTAAAACACACAGCTAGAATGTTGGGGGTGGGGGTGGATGGTTAGATGTTCTTCGGGCTCAGCTTCTGAAAGTTCTGCTAGATGTAGCTAATATAAAAACTCCTGTTAATGCTACAAAATCTCATTTTAAACTGAGTGAGTAATTGTTAGATGAGTGATTGAGGTTGATTGAGTGATACAGATCTGTGAGGTTTAGTGCGTGAGGTGCATAGAATGAGTGAGTGGGCAAGTGAGTAGAATGAGTGAAACAGACGAGTGAGGTAGAGTGAGTGTCATATGAGTAAATTAGTGGGCCAAATGGGTGAGGTTGTGTGAGTGAGTGAGCCGAATGGGTGAATTTGTGTGATTGAGTGAGTTAGTGAGATGGGTGACTGAGGTAAGGTCAGTGTGATGGGAGAGTGAGGTAAAGTGAGTGCGATGAGAAAGTGAGGTAAAGTGAGTGAGATGGGAGATTGAGATAAAGTAGGAGAGAGAGGGGGTAGAGTGTGTGAGATGGTCGAGTGAGGTAGAGTGAGGGAGATGGGAAAGTGAGGTAAAGTGAGTGAGATGGGAGATTGAGATAAAGTAGGAGAGAGAGGTGGTAGAGTGAGTGAGATGGGCGAGTGAGGTAGAGTGAGTGAGGTAGAGCAAGTGAAAATCGATAAAATTAAAATTGCGTCTGTATGGCTGGTAATAAATGCCTCACGGGTCGTAGAAGTGAGCAGTGGCTGCCAGAATCCAAAGATAAACCTACCTGCTACTGAAAGCATGATTAATTCTTTAAAACTATTATATATTTCATATAAAAATATCGTCAGACTCAATATTAACCAAACAAATTTATAAGATACTATGATGGAAGACACACAAACTGACATTAACCACTCTCCTAACTGCTCTTTAAACAATGAAACAAAATAAGCTTTATCTGCAGGCCAGAGTGAAGATTAGATTGACTTTCATCTGCTGGAAAAAGACTCTCACAAACTAATATATACCAACTTTAAAATCTCTGACTCATACAAAACAATGAGAAGGCTCTCTATTTGACTTCAGGTCTGATTTTGTAATCAGAAACGTTGTGATTGCCTCCTCCAGTTGTGACTCTTCCTGTGAGAGGAAGGAGAAGTGTTGTATGATTGCAATTACAATTGAGAGATTTTCATATTTCCCAGACATGCCTGCGCCAGTCTGACCTTTCCCCTGTTTTCCTGGGACCGCGTGGATCTCTGAGCATCATCGGATGGGCCTTTGGGGGCACTGCAGCTTCCCGTGCATGTATTAGAGTGATAAATGAAATTCAAGACTCCTGCAGAACTAATCCAAGCAAAGCGAGGACACACGACCCTCTCATGCTTCTTGCTGTCGCTCAAAATGGTTTTGATTAGCCCACGTCCTTATAAGCTGATCAATCTCATCTCTCATTGACCCGTTCAGATTTTGCTCTCCCACCTTTCCCCCCTTCTGCACACACAATTCGGATTCACACGAGAAGGGCAGTGCAAGTATTACAGCAGGTCGGTTAAAGGAGATTCATGTGTTACGTTTGTACATTTAAACTACATCTTCTTTCACAACAGTATTCACTAAAAATTACCGTATTTTTCGGCTCATAAGACGCACCGGCACATAAGACGCACCCAATTTTTAAAGAGGAAAATCCAGAAAAAAAAAGATTCTGAACCAAATACTGTTGTAAAATATTTTATATCAACTGTGTAAAAGTTAACAGCCAAACATGTAACATGAACAGACAGTAAACAGTAAAAGTAACAAAAAAAAAGGCTGTAATGTTTTTCTTTGCCCCCACTCATCATTCTAAAGTCCACCATTAGTTATCACCATCACTGTTCCAGTGCAACATTGCCCCCACATTAGTAATACCGTAATAGCCAGAAACATTGTCACTACATTACTAATAATAGCTAGTAACATTGTCACTACATTACTAATAATAGCCAGTAACATTGTCACTACATTACTAATAATATCTAGTAAGATTGCCCCCACATTAGTAATAATACAGTGGTTCTCAAACTTTTTTAGTCGAGCCCCCCTGTAATCAAACACTCCCTAATTGCAGAACATGTTACTTACGTTTGTTATCTCGTATGTACATGTGTGAGATGTACCGTTGAGAGATGATTTGAGTTTATTAAAGAAGAGTTTCAGTCATTGAGATCGTTTTGTTTACCTCGCGAGCGCGAGCGCGAGCGCGCGCGCGCGCGCACGCCCGCGAAAGAGAGAGAGAGAGAGAGAGAGAGAGATAGAGAGCGAGCGCTGGAAACAAGCGTATGCTTTTTGTTCTAATATAAATCCTTTTGATTTTTGTCAGCTTATGAAAACCCAAATAACTCCAAAGGATCAAACTGTCCAAGATTGTGAAACTGTCCAAGTGAATGTTTAGCGGAAATAAAACCCTCACAGACTGAAGACGATGCTTATCGATCATCATCTTATCGTCAGGCTCAAAAAACATAGCAGACAAACTATGAGCTGTGCCCATTTCACAACATGAAATGTATTTTAGCGTGAGAAAACGGGTTTGTAGCGTGAGAGATCACTCAAATGCGAGAGTCAGCTGATCTCTGTAGTTTCGCTCGTGACGTAAGTATGGATGCGGATGCCAAAGGCATTGTGGGAAATGTAGTTTTTCCCCCCGTTTTCGTTACGTCCGCGCAATGGCAGAGATGGGCGATGACGTCAGCGCGCAGCGCTTGGTAAACAAATATGGCCGCGGCTTCGGCCTAGCTCCGGAGCTCCGGAGCTCTTACACCTCTCATACGGCCGTTACCGGACTTCGCGGCGGTTTGCATTCGCTTCATAAGACGCACCAACTTTTCCCCCTCAGTTTTGGGGAAGAAAAAGTGCGTCTTATGAGCCGAAAAATACGGTAATTGAAAAACAATCTTTCTACAAGCCCTTGTTAATAATGTAGAAAAAGCCCTCAAGACTATGAACACAATTACATGTAAAAATACTCTGCAATTAATGTCTTCGTGCTCAATCCATTTATTTTTCATTTAGATCTTAAGGACTGCAAAAGAGATAAATCTTTACAGTCTCCATCCCTTAAACAAACAGGAAAAAGGTCTTTGATTTTGTTTCTAAGCGTTCTCCTCTGAGGTATTTGAGTGAACGCCCGAGGCTTGCTTCCAACCAGCTCCCTCCTCAGCTAACACTAGATTAATCTTGATCCGCACCAAAATCCAAGAGTGTGATTCACTCAAGTGTGGGCACATGTTGATGAAGAACATCACGCTGTGTTTACTAATGTCTGAAAAACTGTGACCATCAGCTCTCTCTCCATCTCTGACCTGAATAAACAGTTCCATCCCGCCCCTTCACCAGCTTCGCGAGTTCTGGCACCTTTCATTTGGAAGAGAAACCAGGCTCGCCGAAAGCAAGGAGCAGCCGCTGGAGTGTAAAAGTCACTTCCTGTCGGATGAGTTGTGTTTTTGATGGCTGGAGAACGATGAATGATCATGTCCTGTTGTTGCGTCTGCCATGATTAAACCATGCACATCATCAGGCTTCAGTCACAGATGGATGTTTGTGAGGTTGGGCATGTGAAGCAGAGAGAAAATATTAATGGAATCCTGTGCTGGTGGAGAAGAGACCTCATCAGGTGTATAAATGGAAGCCTTAGGAGATGTCAGCGATGAAAGAGAAAGTATTTGGTTGACCTGCCAGTGTCGGAGGGTTGTAGCACTCACTGTACATTGGAGGGAGCTTTGAACGGCATCAGATTTGGCAACAGTCATATTTTATGGAGCAATGCATTATGTATTATATATTATTTATCTATATATTCATGTCCTGTCCTATGCTTTAATCTTTAATGGGCTTTTGAATGGGCTTTAATAGACTTCAGCCTTGACAAAAAGGAGACATGAATATTCAATAGCAGCTTCAGTCTTAAATTTGAACTACTGATTTCAGGCTCCAGAATTCCTATGTTATTTATAACATGACATTTTTCTATGTACATCTATTTATTAAAGATAAACTTGACATGTTTTGTACGAATTCTCAGAAACAAACCCTGAGTAGTTAATTTGTTCGTTCAAAAAAATTGACAATGAACTGTTTTCTGTATAAATGAAATGAAAATTTATTATTCCCCCCTAAAAAGCAAAGACAACGTCAGAACAATCTCAAATATGAAAAAAAAAAACAGATGATAACTTGACACTGTTCCAAGCACTTTTTGTTCCATTGTGCTTTGTTTTGTGGCAGAATTTTGAACAGAAACCATATTACAGGTCTTGTACTTCCAAGGTTCATCCCTTCTTTTCACCATTGAAGGGCACCGATTTGGGGTCTGTAAAATGAAACAAAAAATGATTGCGCATATCTCACATTTTACTTTAGCTTGCGAATGATGTGTTCAAATGATGTCCTTTAACTGCCCCAAATATCAAAATAAATAATCAAAATTAAAACAAAATTAAAGAATAGCGGGGTTGCACCTACATAATTCAAAACAGACTTCGTGACCGGAAAATGCACCTGTGCATACAGAGACTTTTAAGGCTTAAGGAAGTCATTCTTGGTCAATTTCAAACTTTGTTTTAATTAGATTTCAGGTGGCCAATTTCTGTATGTTCTACTTTCTCAATCTTAACTCTCTTTAAATAATTTTGAAGAACCTATGTGGATGGAATGTGCTATATAAATAAACTTGTACTTTTTCTGGTCATAATTACATAACAAAAAGCTTATTTAAAAATCTGAATCCATAGTGAAGCATGGTGGTGGAAAAGTGAAAGTGTTCCTTTCTGCATTTTAAGGAAACGTGAGTTCTCAAAATGTACTTTTCAGTATATAAAGGAAACTCTTCAAACTCTCTTTTGGTTTGGATCTTGTGTGGAAAGATTAAAAACCACCAAGTGGCAGATTTAGACAAGATGCATCAAGTCTCACACAAAAAGTGGCTTTTGGAAAGTCCAAGATATTTAGAAAAGTCACAAAAGTTACAAACTTCATTATAGATGAGCAGATTATGAAAGAAATGTAATTATTTACATAGAACTAGGCATAGCTTTACACACCATACAAGAACAGAATTCAGAATGCATCTCTGTACGATTATTACTTGTTAAACAAAGAATTGTTTTGTTTTTACCGTATTTCTGACAGCTGCTGTGCTTATTTTATTGCTCATTCTCATTTCTTGAGAGCTAGACACAAATTAGTTTTGTTGAGCTTCTTATAAAAAAGATGATGCAGCAATGTTCAGGCCCAAATGGATCAGCTCCAGGCAACCAGATTTATAATCATCCAACAAAACCTCTATCATACATACACACATTATAACTCACACACATTTACGATGACGCATTTTTAGTATTTAGGAGCAAATGAGTGTCAAATAAAACCAGATGGCTCAAGTTTGTGCACAAACGTGAATGTTGGCTTAAGAAAGTAACATTTTAAAGTATTTTTATAATCAAAACAGAATGGTTGCCAAGATAGCATTTTGGGTGCTATGGAATAGTCAGCGACATCATACAAAGATCCCAATGCAAAAATCTGAAACAACCCCCATGTCTCTATGACTTCCCAAAACTGAGATTTAGATCTAATCAATTATAATTGCTATGGGGGAGTCAGCAGCATAATATTTCTTGTCACTATATGTGAAATAAACCCACCTCCACGTTTCAATGATTTTCCAAGCTGAGAAAAAAAAAACAAATTGGTTGCTAGGGTAAACAGACTGGTTGCTACGGAGCGTTTAGTGACATAATATAATGTTTAACATGTCACTATGAGGGAAATAAACCCACCTCCATGTTTCAATGATTTTCCAAGCTGAGAAAAAAACAAAACAAATTGGTTGCTAGGGTAAATAGACTGGTTGCTACGGAGCGTTTAGTGACATAATATAATGTTTAACATGTCACTATGAGGGAAATAAACCCACCTCCATGTTTCAATGATTTTCCAAGCTGAGAAAAAAAAAACAAATTGGTTGCTAGGGTAAACAGACTGGTTGCTATGGTGGGTTCAGTGGCATAATATAATGTTTGACATGTCACTATGAGGGAAATAAACCCACCTCCATGTTTCAATGATTTTCCAAGCTGAGAAAAAAACAAATAGGTTGCTAGGGTAAACAAACCAGTTGCTATGGAGCATTAAGTGACATAATATCATGTTGCCTTTGCCACTATAAAGTCTAAATACCATCCCCCGTGTCTCAATCATTTTTATGAAAGCTTAGATATAGTTTAGAAAAATTGTTTACTATGCTAAACAGTTTGGTTACTAGGCAGATATCTGTGATGTCATGAAAAATATACGTTTTTACTATGATTAGCAATCAAATCCACATTTCTCTGCGATCAAAATATTTCTGTTGCCTTTTCCCATTTATTGCCCATCCATTATAAGTCAATTGTAAATCTTTAACCCCTTCTAGAACACAAGTGAATGGAAAGTTTCACAAGCATTTTCCCAGAATTCCGTTAATGGTACCAGTCTGAAAAGATGTAGCAACCCGAGTCAGACCAGTTTGGATTTTTTGGCAAAGATGGTGGCTCTAACTTGAACAGTACAGGAAAGAAATGCATAATTTCAAGCGAAAGCTCCACATGTTGCATCATAAAGGGGTCTGATCAGATCGACCAGGGTTATTTCTAGATTCCCCAATCCATCATTCAACCAATGGGATAGAACCAGGACAGATTGGATCTGTAGAGGGCACCTTTCTTCATACATCACACTAAACAACACACACCTGCTCCATTGCCATGGCAACACCACCCTGCGAAAGCCATTTTTGTGCACCTGTCTGATTGCGACTCTAACAGTCAATCACTGCTCACTGTCCTTTACTAAAGCAACAGTTTATTTAAGAACTAAAGGTTTTAAACTAAAAAAATAAATGCTGCTCACTTAATTATTTGCCATTACAGTGAATGAAGACTGAGATTCAGAGAGGAATACATGCCACACTTCTGTGCCGACCAGGGAACAATGCCTGATTGAGAAAAATGATGCAATCTTTTCGGTTAAACTGCAGTCATTGTTAGTAAGTGTATAGATATATTGTCTGAGGGGCTTTGAATCGCTCGTCCTGGTCCAGAGCAGTCCAGCAGATGCTTTAGAATGATCTTCAACAGCTTTTTATCTCACAGTCGATGAGTATGCGTTTCTGCTCTTTTCTCTCTGAAGAGGAAACGGTTTTCTCTCAGCATGGGGTGCTGCAATATCCTCACAAAAGTTTCATCTCTGTCACATTCAGGAATAATAACTGCCTCCTCTTTTGTTTGTTTGTGACGTGGACAGAAGATTGTCTAGCCTCCTCTGCTTCAAATAGATACAGCATTACAAACTTCTGTACACTGGGACAAATATGTTTCTGAAGTTGAAAGATTTGTATTGGTCGTGACACCTTTCTGAAGTTAGAACAAAAAACTTTAGTTTAGATTAGTACAGAAAGGCTGCCAAGATATGCTGCCAAGATATTTCTCAAAGAGCTTCCAGATCAACAATATGACACATGCACGCACACTCAGAGCACACATGGCTTGGGATTTATTTAATTAAACTGTATCATTTTTTGAAGTATTTCCTGCTAACACAATGACATTGTGGTTTAAAGACAAAAACACAGGAAGTTGATCCTGTTTTATTGTGTTTTCTTACCTCTTTACAAGTCTGGCTCCTTTGTAGTGCTATTTAATACTTTAAATACTACTTTATAATGAATTGCTTAAAAAAAAAAGATGGCAACGCTTGATATCATTTTTAGTATAATCCCAGCTTCTATTTACACAATATTCCATAATGTTCTGATGATTTTTACTGCAAAAATCTCAAAACTTGATAAAAACACTTTTACTATTTTATAACAAAAATCTAAAGTGTTGAAACAGTATAGAAATTAATAAATCCTCCCAAAAAACAAAGATAAGGACAAAACCCTTTTAAAAGGTTACAAAACAATTCTCTTTTAAATGTTATACACTGTTCCAAGCAGTTGTGCCATTGTGCTTTTTTGTGTCAGAATTTTCAAAAACACTAGCCATATCACAGGTCTTGTACTTTCAAGGGTTATCCCTTCGTTTTACCACTAGATGGCACTCATTTGGGGTCTGTAAAATTCTCACATTTTCATTTGAATTACTTTACAAATGATTTCTTATGCCTCTTGTAATGTTTAAAACAAAAAATCTCAAAACTGAGAACCTTTTTGAAACCTACACATTATATTTGACATCAAAATTAAATAATAGGTGTGTCACATAAACATATTTTCTCTTCATGTTTAGGTGAAGAAACAGTGAGAGGTGTGACTATCTAGACATTCTTTTGTGGAAGAGGTTTAACCACCCCCCCCCCCTCCAATCTCCGTGCAGTGTCGAGGTCTGCACCCAACATTTCCTTTTACACATTTGTTAAATTGGAGATTTAAAGTCATTGTTTCTGCTAGAAAATACCACTTTTTATATTTGCTTGTGATTTTCCTATTTAAAAATGTGAAATATGCAGGGTTTGTGCATATTTTGTTTCCAATATATTGCCTTGGAAAGTTTTGGATTTCAGTGTGTAGTAACCAAGGCTCCATCTCTTTAGTGACTGTAATTCTCTGAATCCACTCATTCACCAGCTCTAGCACAATAGCAACGAAGCACGAGATCACAAGCCAGGCTAAGTATTCATAAAATCACACACACACACACACACACACACACACAGTACACAACCCCAACAGACACACACACACACTCAGCATGATTGAAAAAGAACTGTAATAAAGAAACTATTGAACACACACCTGTTGCAGATCTGCAACTACTGCTGTAATAAAGGGCTTTTACAAACACTTCCAGCATTGATGAAACGTGCATCCCATCAACTGTGTAATATCTGCCAGGCAGAATGAACGCTTGGCAAATGAACTGCTGAAAGACATGAATTGTTTTTCTGGAAGCAAGTGTGCGAGCATATGAAAGAAGCATGTGCTACGTTTGGCAGTTGATGTGTTCCAAATGCCACCGAACTACACATGCATCATTGCTGAAAGACTCTGAAGCAGTTTAGTCAAGGTGATTAATGAAACATGATGCAAATATTGCAGGTCATTATTGGAGAATATAGTGCTCCAATACAAGTAAAATGTAAGGAAGCAACAGAAAACGTAGGTAATAAATACTAAATAATTGTTGAGTTTGAATTGTTTACATATATTTATGATGGACAACTAACAAATACTTACGCATTCAGTATTTTTAATTTGTGTCTTTTTATAACACAATTTTCTTTACTTCACCAAAGGTGCGTAGAACTATGTAATTGCTCAGAGCTTTTCAATTTTGTGGCTTTCTGTGTTTCATTGAGGGCTTAAACATGCTCGAAAATTCACTGACTTTCTAACACACGCCAGTACTGGTGAAAATTTACATTGGTGGTTCAAAACGGGGTGTGGGAAAAGGACTCTGTAGCGCCACCAAATGCGTTTTGGCTTACGTGGTCCACTCAGTTTGTTGTACGCATATAGTAGTACATTGGATTGCATTTCCAAAATCGACAGGGAGGCGCCTATTTAAAAAAAAGAAAAACTCTAAAAATGGCCACTGTTGCTTGTATTTACACCATAATGAACTCTCCTTAGAGATTTCATCTGTTTTGCCTCCAAACTCCACCAGTCTTATCTCAAGACATATGGGATGTTAAATTGTGAAGCTTTTTTGACTATGTTAATTATTGTCCGTACAACAGCCATCGAAAGTCGAAATGTTGCCATAAACAGAAAGTTGTTAATAACACGGCCATGCAATGTCTGATCTATGTTAGCAGCCCATGTCTGAGCACATCTGCAACATGCTTTTAGTGCCACGTTGACAAGGTTCTTCTTTTTTTACCAATTTTGACAAATGTGACAAGACCAAAACCTTACAGGAAATTATTTAGACTCTTTAGTTCCATACGGGGGTCATGACACTTTTGTGGCTTTAATTTTTGAAATTTACCTGTATTGTAAAGTAATTAAACAATCATTAATCTCTCCTAAATAAGGATCGTCGTAGTGCACCAAAATGGCCACGAGATGCATTTTTCCATTTCAAAAGTGGAGAGATCAGCCAATCTGAAAAGAGGGTTGATAGAGATCTGGCAGAGGATTGTGGGAAAATTTCCTTGATTTGTGTTTTTACGAAGAAAAAAAAAAATTGTAAACTGGTGAAAGATATCGATGACTGGGAAACTCTATGATCAGAATCTCAAGCATTACAATATTTTTCCAATCTTGATATAATTGTGTGAAATGATCACATTACATACTATAGATGAGTAAAGAATCTCCTCTTGATTAATCAATCCATGATGATCTTGATCTCCCCCCGTATTCCCAGGCCTGGTTGTACCACTACTGAATACATGAGCGCCAGTGATTTCAGTTGAGCATGTGATGAACTGGCAACCTGTGATCACCATCTAGCAAACAAACAAAGGATACTCATGTGAAGTCCTTACCATACAGGTGTTTGAGTGAAGCTTTCCTGAGTGAGCTCACGTTGACTCAGTGCCCCACTTTGCTTATGCTCCTCTATATATAGAGCTGCTAGGTCCATTCATCACTAGCGGTCAAGACAAGCCTAATCTCACTGGTAATGAAACATCTGGGTTCAGAGGACCACCCTGCACCATTAACACACACACTATTCTGAGAATGAGAGAAGAATCACTGAGGCCAAGATCATTAGCTCCTTTATTCCCTACAGGCGGGACACTGAGAATAACTTTTCTCTCTCTCTTCTTTCACACTTTCTGTTTCATTTTTTTCTTTGGCATCTGCAGATACTTGGTTAAATGAAGACGTAGAGCCAGCAGGTCCGCCTGGCTGTTCAAGGTAACCTCTGCTGTCAGCGTGCATTTACTAATGTTGGCTCCCAGCACAATTCACAAATAATATACCGTGCAGGTAAGGCCTAATGCATGAAATAAATTCATTTTCATAAGTCAAATTACTAACGCTGCGTGTGTTACCCGAGGTCCTTCCTGCCACAGATTTCATTTTTCACACGTAGTCTACGTCCCTTCCTTTAAAAGAAAAAAAGAAGTCTGTGAAAGAGTAAATAAATGCTGGGTTTGTCCTTCCTTTGTATAAGGAACAAAAAATCTCTGCACATGAAGTATGTTGTAATAATAAAGTTATAAAATTTATATAATATTAACTAATAGAATCTGGTTCGTCTTCTATTGGAATATAAATGGAATTTATAGCTGGATTTTCTGCCAAATTAGTTCCGCCATTGATCCCAGTGGTGGACAACGTACACAAACCACGTACTTGAGTTAAAGTAGATAAACTCTAGGTAAAGTATTACTCCAGTAAAAGTAAAAGTGCTCCCTTCTGGTAAAAAGTATTTGCCTTAAAATGCACTTAAGTATCCAAAGTACTATGATTTATTATGGTATACCATTTCATTTTTGTCAAGACTCTTGCTAAAAACCCTTTGACACGTATGCCTTTTTAAAAGATCATGAGCTCAAAAGGTTAAATCTAAATTTCCTTCAGAACCAAATGAAAGGCTTTTTTATTTAAGGTTCATTTTTGATATTGTTGCAAGTTCATCTTTAATAAAGAACCTTTTTGAAGTCTAGATTACTAAACACAGGTTCACAAGTTTTCTTTTACTGTATTGTACCTAAATGTCTCTATTCAAATCTGATCATACCAGATTACCGTAACAGAAACTAGTTTCGAGAGTTTCTTCCATCATTTATTAAAATGCTGTTGAACTGACACTGATCTGCATTCGCCATAAGTAGATGCCACCAAGCGGCAACCAAAGCAATTAAAAACCGAGCGTGCTGTACCCTGATTGGTGGCTCGCACATGCTTGGCCATTTCCGTTATTTTATCCACTCTTAAATAAAAAGGAACAACTGATTTCTCAAAATGAAGTTGAGTAAAAAGTAATAAATCTCTCCAAATTAAAATACTTGAGGAAAGTACAAATACTTGAAAAAGCTACTTAAGTACAGTAACAAATTACAATTTACTTTGTTACAGCCCATAACTACAATAACCTTCAAAAATCTTTGACCAAGTCGGAAGATCTTGATAGTAAGCATTGTTACTAGGTGTGACATCATTAATGTTTATTGATTAGAACCCTCAGTAGCCACAATTGGGTCCGTGAGAACCATAACCATTTACTATAACTGGTAGAATTAAAGCTAGCTCTTTCAGTCCCTTTGGGGAGTTTGGTGCAGTGTTGGTTTCTGGGAACTTGTCACCCGGGCCCTTAACATTGTGTTGATTAAGCTCATTGGTGTAGCCGTTGTCCCAGATTCACCCCCTCTGCACCATACCCTTTGTCTACTTTAGGCATTTTTCTCCCTGAATGAGGCCTAAGCCTGGCCGCATAACATCTGTCTACTTATGCTTGATCAATATCTAGGTACGGCTTTTTTCAGTAGCACTTGATCCTGTGTTGTAGAGAAGAGGGCTCAATTCTGGGCTCCTCTGAGTTCAACAGGGTTTAATCCTAGGCCCCATTCTTAACAGCCTAGAACAATTTAAATGTTTGTTTCACTCAAGTAACAAATCAATACTGACACTCTTGGATCATTTTAAATAGAAATGCTTCTATTCTAACCAGATTCGACGATCTATACTACTCCAAACGATAACTGCTACCTATAGAGAATGGCTGAACAGTTTCCAAAACACTTCACCGTTTTAACTTGAATTTGGAGAATGCGCTAAAACATTTTTATTTAGCAATTGCTATAGAGTGTTATTTGATTATCAGTTCAGAGAAGAGCACATGGGAGTATCACAATAAAAAGTGATATTTCTCGGATGTCTGGTGTCAGTGTTATTGTTGGGGTGGAAAGAGCTTGGGAATGGCATACGCTTGCACTCTTTGCAGGCTGAACTCAGAGAGAGGAAGCCTCCTAGTGTGTTTGTGAGAGATAGAGAGGAGACGAGGGTTACAGAGTTCCTGCACGCATGGTTAAACATGTTAATGAATGCCAGGAGATTTTCCATAACAGTGCACACACTCTGGAACAACAGGGCAAACTCATAAATGCAATCGGCATGTGAGAAAGGCTGTTCATGAGCACCAGTGGCTCCAGGTTATGACTTTCCTCTCTAAGTTGTGCCCCCCCTCCTCCGTCCCTCTTGGTTTGATCATCATCATCAAGACTCCTCATAGCATCATTGGCCTGTTATTATTTTTGCCATTGACATTATAATTTTCACAATCATTACCATCACAATTACCATTACCTTTTCCAACATTGTGAGATGATGAGGATTGCAGGTGAACCCCAGGTCATGCAGATGGAAAAAAAAGTGACTTCTTAACTTTTTTAGTCAATAGTTGGTAGAGAATAATTCTGAGATGTGATTGTTACCGATTCCGGACATTCTTTAAGGTACATTTTCCTGTTTTATTTTTAAGTGTTTTTTTTAGTTGCACTGGTTCAACTCCCATAAATATATATTTACCCATAAGAATGACCTTCTGGTTCTCTTGGTTTCTTACATCTCTATAGGGGTCACAGGGATGAGTGGCATGTGGTTTTGATTTGTGATTGGCTGGCGACCCATCTTTTTTGGGTTCTCGCACATAAAGAGCTCAGATTTGTGTTTTTTTTTCTTCTGTGTTGCAATTAGAGATGTAACCCATTTAAAATGCACAGGGTTATATTTGTGATTTTATGTCCTCCATTCCAAAGAGGGCGCTGTTGTTTTGTAACCTAGTGCCAACCAATTATTTTCAGGCCAGAAGAAGAAAAAACACAATTTTCTCTTTCCATGTCAATAGTTTGAAGACAAGGAAAATCTCATGAAAAAGAGAAAGAGCCATAGAAGTTTTGTTTTACCATTTTGCATTAAATGATCGTAAACTAAAGGGCAAAGATTTTACGTTTTTGAAATGTATTTAATATTTTGTACATGTTCTACATATATTTCTCATCTCCATGTGACAACTGGTTTGAAACCAGCAGCTCATCTTTTAATGGTCTCATACAACTATAACCACATCACTCCAATTTTAACTGACTTCCACTGTGTTTGCTCCACTGTGTCACTGAGCTCCTTTGTCTACATCCCTTTTAATGGAAGCATAGGTCAGCTGACCACCTCCTAGTGAGAATTTGGGGACAGAGCCTTTTTGGTGACCTACGCTTTTTTCTTCCCTCCTAACAAAGCATCCTGTTGTCATTTTGACCCGAGCCTTTATTATTAAAGCTCAAGCACAAAAAGGAGCGTAGTACCCTATTGTTATTGATCAGAGTATCATTGTTTCATGGCTTTTGGCAGAACTGTGTCTCAATAGCGCCACCTAACACATGTCAGCTTATGGGGCACTGACAGTTTGTCATAGGCAAATGAAATTCAGCAAATGCATTTCCAAAATCAACTGGAAGTTGGTTATTTTTTAAAAACTGCTAGTTATTTGCTCAACTCCTCCCAAAAATGTTATCTTTTCACCTCCAAACTTCATCAGTCTTATTTTAAGACAAATTAAATGTTCAATTGCAACACTTTTTAGACTTTGTAAACCAATGTGCGCACGGCACACGGCACAAAAGTTGTTAAAACCTCAACCATGCAATGTTTTATCGGGTTCAAACTTGCCATATACGCGTTAAGAGTCCAAGTCTGAACTTATTTAAATATCAAGCTACAGTGTCCGTGATATTCATTTTACTTTTGTTTTCTGCTGCTATTTCTGCATTGTTTGAAATGTGGACCACTCATGTATTTTTACAAACTCCTCCGAGAGATTGTGTCTGTTCAACGCCAAACTCCATCAGTCTTATTGGGAGCTATGTGGGATGTTAAATTGCGACTTTGTTAAACTATGTTCACACACCAGCCATCGTAAGACAAAGGTGTCGGAGAGCCCTTTGATCGCTGCTTGCTGCTTTCATTTTTATCCTCTTTTTCTGGTCTTCAAAAATAAAATATTGGTACACCGTCAGCACTTTGGTCAGCTTTTACAGAAATACAGTTGAGTTGATAAGGAGATGCCATGGGAAACACTGTTTGCTGTACTTCCTCTTGCACACTTGAGCTATTAGCATGGTTTTAGCACATCCATGTCTTTACTCTTGACCTGTACACTCCGAGTTCTTCAGAATGCAGAACATGTTGTTTTAATGGAACATGTAGTAACTAATGCACTTTCAGTGTTCGTCTTTTGAGAGTCATCATTATTAAGATCCAACAGGCTTTCGTCTTGTTGAAAGGCAGATATTTATTTTACACTATCCTGCATTAAGTCTCCAGCTCCTGTAAAAGTGATGCGTTCATGCATTTTTAAGAGCACTTTGTCAAAGAGTGCTATGCAGATCTGTTGTTTTGCTCCAGGGCTCATATTGTACATTGCCAGTACAATAAAATACTTGCATAGGTCCAATTAGTTTTGCTCCCTGACTGTATGATTAAAAGACCAGGTTACATATGCATTCGCCCCATCAGAATAAACCGGCGCCCCATTTTTGGGTGGCAACCTACCAAATCCGATCCACTGATCTAGATCAGGTAAAAGATCCCACATAAGGCTTGTACCAACTTGTTCTGCATTCCTCTTCCTTCTCTGTTCTCTCGCTCTGTTTCATTCCTTTGGGAGGTAATTAGGAAAACCTCAGCTGAGATGCAGCCAAGACTCTGCACAGCTGCTCAAAACAAGCTCTACTTTCTGCTATCCATTGTACGCTGACGCAAAGCAAGAGAAGATAGACATTGTGTTTGAAAAATGAACAAACAAGCCTCCATGTGGAAGAGAACTGGGAAATGCAGACTTTTAATCATTTTACTTCTGTGCGTTTGTATATTCATTCATTTAGGAAATTATTCTTATGTAATTGCAACCGTGTCACACCGGAAAGATGAGAACCAGGTTTCAGAAGCATGTACACGGTTATTAAAAACACTGGAAGGTGAAATGTTGAACAAATGTAAGGTGCATGTTTTAAAGGGAATTGCGTGGAGCTGGAAGGCAGGTGATTGTTTAAGGGAGTGATTTTGTGCGTTTATTTTTTAGGTGATTGCTGAGGTAATTCGGATTCTATGCACTGACTCCTGACAGGGCTCAGATTCGCAGATTTTCTGATTTATTTATCCAAAGACATTAAGTGCGAGAGAAAGTTTAAAAGCCAAATGTTCACGTAATTATAAAGAAGAATTGGTGCTTATAGACGTTCGTATTTTTGCTTGCCATGATGACCGCCATGTTACTCTGAGAATTTTGGATTTACAGTATAGTTTCTCTATATTCCATATGTTAATGGTTATAATGGTTTCGGCCACGCCAGAACATGGATTATTGCAGAGTAACTTCCGGCTTTATTTTATAATCGATGCAGTGATTGGTGAGTTAAAAGTATGTGAGAGAGTACAATACGAGTGCGTTTGAGGAAGAAAGAGAGAGTATAATTTACATTTACGCATTTAGCAGATGCTTTTGTCCAAATCGACTCACAGCCTTTGGGTGCATCTGAACACTTCAGATCAGAGTACAACAATAAACTCCATTGGTTAATGGATTTTCCTATTTGAAAATGGACCTAATTATCATTTATAAGACAAAAACAACATATTGCCTCTATGCCTCTCACCAAGTTGTTAGCAAAGCTATTGTCTCATTAATTTTTAAACAAATATTTGGTGGGATTAAAAAAAACAGATACGTTCTTTCAAACACTGGCTTGCTCCTTATTACCCGCACTTTTTCAGAATAGACTCTGATTGTAGGCAGTTGTTTTGTAGCTAGAACAGAAAATCCTCTTCTTCATCTATGTCTTCTCCTATGTAGCTAGCCGCGCCTTTGCCCCTATGTGAGTGATCGTGTTAGCAAGAGGTGGAGACATCACTTTTGGGGAAGGTCCACGTTTGATGTGTATCTGTAATTTGGATCCATTCACCGCTGGCTTTAATGAAAGCAGGGTTTTTTTCATAAAACAAAAACTTTTGTAGCTTTGTAAAGCTCTTATGTATTTGTTCTTATACGCCAAAAGATCCAACTCTCTTTGGTTTCTCACTTCATGACTAAGAAGCTTTCTTAGTAGAAAATCCAGTACGACCAGCTCAGGCTGGATTGAGATAGTGGAGTTTCAAACCAGTATAAACGTCCCTGTTCCATGTGGAAAGGAGTTCAAATCAAACCTTCCATTATGATATTCTGTCTCGAAAAAAATTAACACATTGCAAAGCTCTAAGACACAAGCTAAATCTTGTTGAACAGAATAGTCTTGTAAGATACGCTAGGTGCACTAGAAAAATATAATAATTCTCATTTATAACACAAAGTTTTTGTTCTAATTTTGGCTAAACACTCAATCAGAAACTGGAGCAACATATAAAACAGAAAGCATTTCTTTAACACTCTTATTTCCCCAGTTTTAGCTCAAAAATAAACCTCACAACGGTATATCGCGGTATTTAAAGTTTGACAATCAAAACAAAAAGCCTCAGCTCTGGTTTCCATCACATTCCGACACTGAGGTGGTATTCAAATGAGCTCTTGGCCTCCTCTTCACAGGCCGTGTCTATGGTGTAATAAGCACTGGACTGAGGAAGCATGATGAATCTTCATCTGGATGGGCTTTGATGCTTTTAATGTATTACGCTGGCCTGAAGACACACTCTGCTCTCTGTGATCACTCACCGTCCTGTATGGTGGTCACCCGTTGTTAAATATCCATCCCTTCGAGAACATCAAAGTGGCATTACATTCTCTAAATGTCATAACATACCAATTTACTCACGTTTTTTTTCTGTATGAAACTGTATGAAACAATAATTATGTTACTGATATTTACGTTTAACATAATCCTTGTCTATAGCCATGTTCTGCTACCTGAAGGTGTGTCTCGTCTTTATTTTTCTGTTTAGTTCACTTTCTTTCTGTGAAGTGGTTTTCTGTTAGTCAGGTTTTTCCGACATTTGTTTTGCTTCCTGTTTTTGCTTATTTTATAAATAAACTAATTTTGATGTCCACTCTTGCATTTGAGTTCTTTCCATACTGGTGCCTGATAATTTGCTCTTAAATGAACCCTGGGTTTTTGTTACTACTGTACTACAATTTGCTCTAATAAATTACATTTAAAACAGTTTTTATGCCAATGCTTCACATCAATTTTTTTAGAACCCTGAAATTGTACAAAAAGTTTAATTCCGAGTAGTAAATGGTCATTTTTTTTAACTGCAAAAAAGGCTTATTGTTATAAATACAATTACATAAATACTAAATACAATTTCATAAATGCCAAAAAGCAAAGACAATGTTAGATTTATATCAAAAATCCAGCTGAACCTCTCTCAAACCGTATACACTGTTTCAAGTTTTTTCTTATTGTGCTTTATTTTGTGCAAGAATTTTTAAAAACACGAGTCCAAATGACAGGTGTTGTATTTTCAAGGGTTATCCCTTATTTTCACCAATAGATTGCATTAATGGTATCGATTAGGAGTCTGTAAAACACAACAGAAAAACGATTTTCTCACGTGTTAATTTGAATTAGCTTGCCAATTATGCATCAAAACCCAAAATATCAGAGCTAATCTTCTTCTTCTACTTTTGGCTGTTCCCAGTTTAGGGGTCGCCACAGCGAATCATCTGTTTCCACCTAACTCTGTCCTCAGTATCCTCTACTCGTGCACCAACTACCTTCATGTCCTCTTTCAGCACATCCATATATCTCGTCTTTGACCTTCCTCTTGACCTCTTTCCTGGCATCTCCATCTCCAACATCCTTCTACCAATATAACCACTATCCCTCCTCTGCACATGTCCAAACCATCTCAATCTGGCCTCTCTGACGTTGTCACCAAAACAACCAACCTGAGCTGACCCTCTGATGTGCTCATTCCTAATCTTGTCCATCCTCGTCACTCCTAAAATAAACCTCAACATCCTCGTCTCCGATAATTCCATCTCTGCCTCTTGTCTCTTCCTCACTGCCACAGTCTCCAACCCATACATCATAGCTGGTCTACCTTTTTGAAACTTACACACTATATTTGATGTCAAAATTAAACAATAGGTTGAGAACCTGACAAGAAGATTGAAATGCAGGTAACTCGTCAACCAAATGATAATTGGAAGTAGGCCATCCCAGAATGTGCAGACATTTCTGTTGGACACTCAAAGGTATCTGCCTTTGATCCACAAGAAGAGTACCGACTTTAAGGTCGCAAAGGGTTTCAGCAATCTAGATTTCTCACTAAAATAAATGATTAAAGATAATGATATCGTTCTATCAGAGAACTAGTGCCCAGGTACACCCCTACACCCTACTATGTAGACTATGGCTTCCCCCATGTGAACTTCATCTACTCTCCTTTAATCTCTAGAGAGCGAGCGAGAGAGAGAGAATGAAAGAGTGCTTTATGGATCCTTTGAATGGCCTCACTGTCATGAACAAACACAGACCGATGCCCCTGCTATTACAGTTATGATGTACAGATGTCGGTCACAGCGGTCACCACACAAATCACTTTAGCTCTAAGAAGCACCACAGCACATCCGTGAACAATAATAAGAGTCTAATGATGTCTTCTTTTTCTTATCTAACAAAGACAGACATCTGGCAAAGTGGTGGAGCAGCAGTCCCAATGAAAGAAGTTTCCAGTGGCCATGGAAACAGGCAAAGTGCGCAAAGGGCATCAAATGATGAAATGCCAAGGATCTTCACATAGATTCATAAAGCGCCAGAGGATGAAAAATGTTTGGCTCAATTCAGAGTTTCCTTGTCACAAGTTTCTGCAAAAATTCCTTCAGTTTGATGTCTTTAAAAAGAAGGGAAAGCAGTTCATAGCCTCTTAGAGGTCCATAGGGGCATGGTTTCATGTTTAACTTTGTGAGACTAGAACTAAGAAAATTATGTCAAAATGTCAAATATGTTGAAATATTATGATTTTAAGATTGGCTCATTTTGACTCAAATATAAAGACTGCAGGTTGGTGTAGTAAAGAGTCCAGACAATACAATTTAGTGAAATATTTAGTCAATGATTTTGGAAATGTTGGAAAAAAACACCACGAATCCAATTGATGTTCATTTTATTTCCCTATTTTTACAGACTAAGTTTGGTACCTATTTTTAATCAAGGAGATTGAGAGCATATGGAGACACTAAGAAGGAAAGAAGAGCAGCATAACGCCAGAATGACACACTCTGACCGACATACTGAAGACTAAACTAAAAAAGTTAAAGAGTTACCTTAACCCAAACAAGAGGTGGTTATAGGGACTTAGTCACAACCATGGAAAAGAGAATAAGAGAATAATAAAAGTAATGACTCAGCGAAATGTCACAGTGTCTCAGCTCATGGTAAACGCTGAGTACATCTCTGGACCAAAAGCTTACAATAGATCAGTGAGGAATGAGAACTAATAGAACTGAACAGACACAAATCATGCATTTAGTATCTACATCACATGGAGTTATGAAATCACATTTCAATATTATTTTAACAATAAACATCTACGGAATTTATTATTTATTTTTCGATTTAGCCGACGAGTAATCAAATCTGTGCAGTTTATTGGCTTTTCACATTAAAACTTTATGGATATATTGACCATTTACTTGAACTTAAATTTAAAAGCTGTCATCAAGCATTGATAAGAAACTAGTGCCCAGACTTGACCTCCAAGTGGCCTTTTTTGGCATGTATAGAATCCTCATTTTTTTAAGATATTGTTATCAAATTTGAAATTTTGATTGCAAAGGCTTCATGCTTGGGTGCGGTTGCATTTCTTTAAAAAGAAACCAAATATGATTATTCTCATAATATTTTATTAATTCTTATAAATATTAATAAGCATTTTAGGTCATTTTAGAGGTTAATTCTAGAGGCTAAACATTTGAAATCATTGCCTTCTGACCCATTGACATAACTTCACTTATAATTGAGTTTTACCAAGTACCATCCCCTTGATCCCCACTCAAAAAGCCAATACATAAGTGACTGAAGCTGCATTTATTCCTCTGGCTGGTTCGTAGATTGGGTTGCTGCCATCGCTCCAGCCAAACCACAAGCATTGAGTTGATGACTGGAGTTGGTTAATTCGTCTCCGTTCACTATTGCCCTTACAACCTAGCAGGTACTACTCACAAACAAAACTAACTAGTTCTTTTTCACCATTAACACAGAAATGGAACGCAGTGCATCAAGGCGGACACAAAGGCCAGCTGGTGTTAATCAGTAAAGTGCCCTGTTACCCTCCGGGCCTAAACAAAACCTCATCAGCTCATTCAAGCCCCTTGCCCGGGCTCTGCTCCATCTGGATCCATCTCAGATCTACAATTAAATCATTCAATAGACTTTGGGCATCTGTGAAAGTCAGGCCAGCGGAGACAAGGTGCCAATAAATGACCACATGAAAACTTGGCAGAAGAATGTGGAGGCTTTAATTTCTTTAAAGTGACCGAATATTACACTTCAGACTTGGACTTTGCAGGCGCTCATCTTTAGGTCCTTAAAAACAAACATTTATCCTGTCATCATAGGAAAATAGAAATGAAGGATAAAAAAGTAAATCATTAGTACTGAGGAAATAAAAGACACTTTGTTTCGTTGCGGAGATGATATTTAGGGTGTGTATTTAAAATCTGGATCCACGGCTTACCAGACAACCACCTTTCCACGGACATAGAGCTTAGGCCACAAACTGTATTTCCTGACATTCCTGATTTCAACGCCAGAAAATACACAAAATTTAAATGGGCTACAAAGCCTCGCGCTCTGGTCACAGTTTAAAGCAGGGTTTGTTTGGTACATTAAAGTGACCAAAGACATTTATGGGCATTCTGTTTTTTTCAGAACAGATACATACAAATCCTTTAATTTAAAGTTTTATTAAAGTTTTTCGTTAGATTAGATTCAACTTTATTGTCATGTACAAGTACAAGACAACGAAATGCAGTTTAGGTCTACCCAGAAGTGCAATAGCAATAAAGTGCCGGATACAGGTGAGAGGTATAGAACACTATTAAATAAAAGTTAAATATATATAGTGTAAACATTTACGGATTGTATAAGCAGGATATGCAAATAAATATGAAAATGGGATATGGAAAACAGATGTGTGCAATTACAAGTTATTTACAGAGTAGGTAAATTATTTGTCTAGCTAGGCTTTCTGGAGTTAATGACGTCTTCCGAGATCACGCGTTTGTGCAAGTTACAACCTTGTTATAATAGCCGCCAAAAAAGATTGCTAAGTGGTAAATGGTACAAAGTAATACACTGAACATCATTATATATTTATATATATATTAGGGGTGTAACGGTTCACTGTGTGTATTAAACCGTCTCGGTACGGCCTGTTCGGTTCGGGACACTTGCGTACCGTTTCGGTATTCGGTATTTTTATTAAATGATATAAATGTATTATTAGCGCGATATTAAGCGCAGCGCAACAATGTTCCTAGGCGAGTTTCCGCACGGACGCTATTGAGTGACGAGCACGAGCGTGAGAATCATATCAAAAGCGAAAGAGAAGCCAGAGCTTGAAGACCCTCCCACCTCACTGCGGTCTCAGGTTTGAGAACACTTTGGCTTCTCTGTTAAAAGACATAATGGGGATAGATGAGTGGATAAATTTAAAGTTGTATGCAGACATTGTTCCACGGAGATAGTTTCCGCACGGACGCTATTGAGTGACGAGCACGAGCGCGAGAAGAAAATTACATGGCAAAAGTGAAAGG